>OX457030.1:1731012-1743512 GCA_949752745.1 Protula sp. h YS-2021
TATATAATGTTTTACATAATATTTTTCACAATATTTTTATTTCTCAGCCGTATAAAAGTCATATACCCAATTTTTGAGCCACAGCACACACTGATAGTGCTAGGGGCTTTAAGATGCTATGAGAATAATAGTTGCTTGTTGTGGACGTAGATTACTTGTATAGCAAAAGAGTAGCAAAGGAGTAGCAGCTACAGAGATTTGAGTTACCATGCCAACAGTAAGGTGTTGCTTGTTACTGACATAGATTAGTGATTTAGCAATACAGCAGCAATTACAGAGCTTTGAATACTTTGGCAACAACAAGGCGTTGCTTGTTATTGATGTAAATAACTGATGAAGCAATACAGGAGAAATTATAGCGATTCGAGTTGCCATGGCAACAGCTAGTAGTAATTATTACCAGTGTAGATTATTGGTATAGCACCGCAACTATAACAGAGGCTTGAAACATCATGGCAACAACAACGAGTTGTTTGTTATTGACGTTAATATCTAGTATAGCAGTCCCGTATAAATTATTGGGACTTGAAATGCAATGGCAACTGCGACAAGTTACTTATTAATGACGTAGATTACCTTCAAAACAATTTGGCTATTTTGCATAGCACTAACTCCTATATATTTAAAATAGAATGCAAAATATAAGTACGTAACTTTATAATCTAGATTATAGATTGGGAGAATGTAAGAATGAGGAAGCCTGGCATGCAGAATGCGATAATGTTTTAATGAAATCTAGAACTTAGAACTGTACAATGTTTGAATGGCACTAAAAATGTAGAATAAGAGAATATAAGAGAAACGTTTAGGATATTGAAGAAATATTTGCAAGAATAACATTTAGAATCTAGAATAAGAGAATGTTTAGATAAAGCCAACAGCAAGAGAATGTCAGAAAGGTGGTAAAATAGAAAACAGCGTCCAATAGCATAATGGCGTGAATGAGTTACCGCGACAACAGAAATGAATTGATGTTTGTGACGTACCATATGTTGCTCTGGTACAAATGTGATAGTGTTTCAAGCATTTTTACCAAAGAATAATAATCAAACTCACATTTGTTGTCTTGTTATAAAGACACTAAAGTGAAACAAAAATAAATCAAACAATGGCGAATATCTCTGTCAAAATCAATAAACATTTAGAATGTGTAATAGTTGGTAGAACCTCGATTAGGTCTTAAAAGTAATAGTTACCTATATTTAAAGAGAAATTGATTAAATTGATCATTTTCCAGGACTTTTCGCTACACATTGTCTCGTTATTCTAAACGGAATAAGTTTAGTCTTATTTTTTGTGTGGTTACGTTTTTGTAGTCGAAAATAAGGATCCATTATCAAAATATTTTGGACTTGTTTTGTGTGTTTTGTTTGACTTCCAGTCGAATCTAGGGCAGCATCACAAGAATAGTCTTGCTCTATGTGTGGAAATGTTTTCCTTGTAATCGAAAAAAAGGGTTCACCATCAGGTTATTTGGACTTATATTGTTTATGTTTTGCCTGCCTTGCAGTCGAAACTAAGCTGCATTACAAGATTAACCATGCTTTATATGTGGTGTACCTTACAGTGTACTACAAAGTTTGTACCGTATGTTTTTGTCACTCTCCCACTTTACTCAACCCAGTATCATTTAACTTGAATGTCCTTGGAAATGAATGTGATCAATTCATATTAAACGTTTTGATATATGCTATTCCTTATTCTTTCTGCAGGGCCTATTCAAACATTGGACCTATTTTGTGGACATATACTTGCATATATCGATAAGATTAACAAGTACGGGATACTTCCAGTATTTTTTCAGACATGTAATTGTTTTACTCACCAGATACTGGCAATAATACCTGTACTATTAATGGCCAGTACTGGTGGCTATGTTCATTTTTCTCCAAAAATTTCTAGGCATTTATTCGACTTTGTCTTGAGTGAAAAGACTGCGAAAATTTCAACGAAAGTTAATCTTATATTAAAACGATACATAGTGAAATTACCTTGTGTGGAAAATTACTATTTATGTAACATACTTTGAATTTTAGTCAAAGAAATTTTGTTTGCATGTTGTCGGTTTTATGCTCATTGTTACACGTAACTAGAGACGGAGTCACGTTATATTAAAATATTTGTGTGTTGTAGGGGCGGAGCATAAAGCTCACTACTGCACTATGCATCAATTTGCATAATTTGCATAATGTGTACTCAGCGATCTATTCATAATATAGCCTTTTCGAGTCCCTGGTTGTTCTGATGTTATCAGTCGAATCAATCGATGTATCAAGAGTACTTTGCATGCAATCTATAAAATACATACCCTTTGGGCTATTGGTAGAAAGAGGTTAAAACATCCACACAACTGCGTCATTTATTTATAAGGCTGTGACCTTGCACTATCATTGAACACACGAAACACGTTCTATTTTGCTAAGCTTAAAATTCTTCCTGCAATAATATTAGCTAGTAAAGCACAAGGCTTTGCCAATTGGCTTAAAATGCTCCCTGATTTTGCTGCACCGCATTGAATTAAATACGATCAGCTTATTTAAATTGACAGCAATTTATGGCCTATTCTAAGCGAAACTTTACCGTGTTCATTTTATATTGTTTTAAGATCAGCTTTTTGTGGCTCATTAAAAACTATACTCTGTGTTCAACCTCTGAAGGGAATTCGAGAGGAGAGGGGGCCACTTGGTATCATATGTGCTACCATGTGTATCATGTGTAATTTTGGGAACCGACGCGGTCCGCGCGCATTGATAAATTGATTTCAAAGTGGGGTATGTGTAGTTTTTGTGAGTGTTTATTACAAACCCTGGTGATTGGTGGTGTTCTTTCAAAATTGCACACTGTATTTGGTTAAGAAGGGAGTATTCGAATCTTAGCACTGCGCGTTTAGAGGTTGTTTTAAGAAATCGTGGACTTAAGAAATGGTAACCATTAGCATTGACTGCCTCCGCCATACATCCCTGATTATGTTTTATTATCTAAAAAAGTCTTTTGCCCTCTCGTGGGAAATTCTGGTACTCCACGCGAACCGCACGTGGTCTCAGAATTACCCGCATTCTCCGTCTTTTTTTTGGACACGCATGGTAACACATTTCATCCAAAGTGATTCCGGCCATCAGCATATTTTGATGCCACAGAGTATTATTTCCTCAGTGCCATAATGCAAGAATGTGGTTTCATTAATCTTTTTGTATGATACTTCGGTAAAAATACAATTATTATTTAATCACAATGTTATAAGCATTATTTGCATATTTTTAATTGTCTTATCTTCTTATTTTTTATATTCGCATCTTTTGAATTTTTGGGCGTTTTTGATTAAATGTCAATTATAAAGATATAACTGCATGCATAAAATAAAAATTAAAGATACTTGGATATATAATTGTCACGAATGTGATTTTTAATTTTTTATTATCATTATTATTATTACGTATTTCTTATATAGCGCAAATATACATTGATCTATACGCTGTACATACTAAATAGAACAATAAAATAAAATATAAATTAAGATAAAAGGAAATAAGAACATGCACGATACAATCAATGACTAGTGGCTAATACTGTATGTTTGTTTAAAAGATAAAATTTGAGTTTTGATTTAAACACAGTTATCGACGTGGCTTCTTGTATGTGGCATGGAAGATTGTTCCACATTTTTGGTGCTGCTGCGTGAAATGATCTGTCACCCCCGTACTTTAATCGAGTTCGCGGGCGGTACTTGAAGTGTTCGCGCTTACTTGAACGAAGTCTCCGAGGTTGATCTTGCCAAGACAGTAAAGACTTGAGATATTCCGGTGCCATGTCATGGAACCATTTGTATGTCAACACAGCTATCTTGAAGCATATACGTTGTCGTACTGGAAGCCAATGGAGGTCGACGAGCGCGGGAGTAATATGATCGGAGTGACCAATATCGTATATAAGGTGAGCTGCCATGTTTTGAAGACGCTGCAACTTATCGATCAAGTACTCTGGTATGCCGAAATATAACGAGTTTGCGAAGTGGAGGCGAGAGATTACAAAGTCTTGAACTAGGGTATGAAGTGCCGATCTGGTAACATATTTCCGTAATTTTTTTAGCATGTGGATGCTTTTTGTAACAGGTTCTTACAACACTATTGACTTGTGGTTTCATCTTTAGATCTTAATCAATAAACACACCCAAATTTTTCACTGTTGACTTTGTTGTTACCTCGATACTATACACGGTCAATGCACTAAATGTCACTTTCTTTAACTGATGTGGAGTTCCAATCAAAATCACCTCTGTTTTGTCACAATTAAGTTTGAGTTTTTTAGCGTTCCTCCACTCTGAGACTTTGGTTATGCAGTTTTCAATAGCTTGCTTTGTTTGTAGTTACTGTTCGAGGTAAGATGCATCCATAGATTTTTGAATTTGTGTGTCATCTGCATAAAGATGATACAAAATCGACATCAGCAATATGGTAAATCCTAGCTCTCGTGTGTAGTAAGTATAGGCCCATGGACCTAGTCCTGATCCTTGTGGAACGCCGGTTAAAAGCATTCGCGCCTTTGACAGAGATTGCTCAATTTTGACACGTTGACAACGATTTGCTAGGTAAGATGTCCCCTCTATATTGAATAATGAGTGTAATCTGTCCAGCAATATGTTATGATTCACTGTGTCAAATGCTGCACTTAGATCTAATAATGTTAAAATTGATACCTTCTGACCATCCATGCTCGTGAGCAAGTCGTCAAATATTTTCAGTAGTGCAGTCTCTGTAGAATGTCCCTTTCTATATGCCGATTGATATGGGTCTGTTAGGTTGTTATTCAAACAATACTCATTTAGTTGCTTTAATATGACCCGTTCTAACGCTTTGCCCAAAAAAATGAAGGATTTGACACTGGACGGTAATTTGACAATGATGTTCCACCATTTGGCTTTTTCATTAGTGATGTGATTATTGCCTCTTTGAATAATGAAGGAACGATTCCCTCAAAGAGCGATCGATTAAATATTGCGGTAATAACTGGCACAACCTGATAAGGCACATTTTCAATAACGACGTCGGAATAGGGTATAAGAGACAGGTCTTATCAGATGAGTTCCTTATAACTGCGCGGGTCATATCATCGGTGATTTTTTCGAATTCGAAAGGAGCAATTAAGTTTTTAGGCATGTTGACTTTGTAATTATCCGGTGTGAATTCCATATTAATTTTTGATATCTTGTCTTCAAAGAATGTTGCAAAATCTTCTGCAAGCTTCTCTGGTGACTCATGTTCAGGAGGGCTGAACTTCAGAAGTCTTGTTACATATGCGTTTAAATATTCGGAAAAGTTCCCTTTTATTTCCATAGTTGTCATTTACCAGGCATTGAAAATATAGCGACTTCTTGCTGTTCAGTAAGGAATTGAAAGGCTGCTCGCCGTTCCAAAAAGTTTGCAAGATCACTTTGTTTCTTAGACCGCTTCCAGCGCCGTTCTAAACGTCTTTTTATCTGTCTCAGTTCGTGTATTTCTGCGTCATACCATGGATTGGTGGGTCTGATACGGGTAGTCTTTTTCTTCACAGAGGCATGTTGATTGAGAGAGAAGCCTTTAATAGATAATTAAATCCGCCAACAAGTTCACCAATGGAGTTTTCCTCTGATTGGAGAAGGCTATCACAAGCTATTTTTACGTAATTTTTGAATTTTTCCAGGTTATTGTCCTGAAGTTGACGTGTTTCGACAGTTTTAGTAAAGAATTGTTTTTAGGCAGGGATAAAAATGTCTGAACAGCGAAGTGATCAGTGAATAAAAAAGGCGTTGTTGGTGTCGACACTAGGTTACCGTCATCACGAGTCAAAATGAGGTCAATGGTATGTCCTGCAGTATGTGTGGGTGCACTGACGTATTGTCTCAAGGAAAATACATCACAGACATCCTTAAAATCCCTGGCAAAAGCATCGTCATTGTTGTCTGAATTTGGACTGAATAAGCAAATGTGCTGCCGGCGGCCAAAGAACACAATGAAAAGGCCGATATTTGAGCAACAAAACTTTATTTAGAATATGAACAAAATTTTTTGACATGAATTTAGCCATTTTAACTCACATTATCACAGACCCACCCACGAATCATGCTATATAAATAATAAATAAATAAACAAAAAATATGTCCCACACGCTCCTGTGTACTTGACACACTGTTTCACGTGCGAAACCCACACAAAACGCCCAATACGCACAGTACCTTGATACGTAGCTTCATGGCGACGAACACGAAGCTTCCAAACACGTGCAGTACCTTGGAATGCCGCTTCACGGACAAAAAACGCGCATGCGTCCCAATCGCATACAGTACCTTGACACGCAGACCCGTAGTACGCTAACTTGTTGCGATCAGTTCGGTTGGACAGCGACCGCTCCAACGCCATAGCGCATTGCGATATGCGACGCGTTGTGACTGCTTTAATTCGACTGACGTATCATCATGAACAGGCGTACAGACGTCCAGACAATAACACTACATCAAGACTCCCACAGCATTGCCTTAGCGACTAACAGGAACACACGGTCATCTGCTACAAAGCGTACAATTAATCAAAATTTACTATTCAACTAACATTTCAATACATGCATTTAAACGATACTTTTAAGAGTACGGTTCTCTCAGCGAATCACTAATTAATCCGTTCAAAACAACAAATACATCGGAAGCTCGTCTTATGCCCTCGGAAAGTTACTGTCAGATATTGTGTTCACAACGTTCCTTTTAACCCATACTAGGCATTCATATCTCTCATAAATTTGTACAAGGTTCTCTTACGAGCTAAATGGGTCAGTGAAGAAACCATTTTAACGAATTATCTTGCCAAACCACGAGTTGCCCTATGTTTTGGTTACATTTTATAACCAGTCACTAGCTAAATTAAGCAACACAGAAGGCAATTAATACCTGGTATCTTCTTCACAAAAGTTCATATTTACATCCTTTACATGTCTCGTGATTCTGTCGAATAACCATTCCACTTAATACAAAAACTTTTTATACCGACTTCCCTTGACCTGATTCGAAAAAGTTGCATTTGTTTTCCGATGTCATAAAACCGTACAATGCAACTCGGCAAGGCTGCAGGTAAAGTGGCAAGTTACCATACACTCCGAATCTCCCGGAGAGTTATCATATTTATATATAGTACTAATATAATTACAAATAACACTTTTGTCATATTTAACAATAGTTTATTTTAGCACATATACACTAGTATATTCTAACACTATTCTAAAAAGTTTCTTAATGTGACAACATTCTGTGTTTTAATATTTTATGATATAGATTACAGCAGAATTAATTTAAACGCAATGACCTTGATCACCTCTCATCGCGTGAACGGTTTATCAGAGTGTCTTTGCCTCTATACCTATTGAGTACTTGAGAGTACAATTTCAGTCAAGACATTTCAGTCATAGTGTCTTTGCCTCTATTGAGTAGTTGAAAGTAAAATTTCAGCCAAGACACTAAAAAATCACATTGCGTCACATGGAATATATCAACATCAGTACGTTCTTTTACAGGTTAATAATTTACAACGCATCCTTCTGAAGTGAAATACAGTTCAGTATGTTGCACACAGATGTTAGATGTTCTCGTGGAGAATTTTTTTACACTAAATGTCATTGTTTTCTTTGTATATCAGCACTGACCTTAATGAATAGCAACCTTGACCTTAATGAATTGCAACCTTGACCTGAATTAAATTCAATTTTGAGTTGGTCTATATTTAGTCGTTTGATGAGCCTTATCTCACTCCCGTGCTGCATGATAATCTGTCGTCAGTGTTAACCAATCAAAACACAAATTTATCTGGGTCACACACAATTATGTAATCCAGATCAACTGAGGTAAATTTTGCATTTTTTTGCATAGGACAAGCAAATGTCAGTCAGCTTCTGTGGCTTTCATGAAAACGTAATAGGCAATACATTAAATATTAATCACTGCTTTCAGATAGTTTAAACAGTCCTGGCAAGCGTATAAAGAGGTTTGCACCAATAAAATGTGTCGCTGTGTATAACAACTCATGTATCCTGAATGTAATCACTCCGGTTGTTCTTTACTTTTAGAAAAAAAGATAGAAAATAAACTGGTACTAGAAGGTATTTTTACCTAGTTTGGTGTTGGTAGTTTAATGGGCTTTCAATGCAACTATCACATAAATAAATGAAAGAACAATTCATCAGTTTTTATTCAGTGTAATAGAGAGTTTTAATAACGCTAGAGAAATATACCACCAAAGCCCCACCCAATCTACTCCCCTTGACAATGTATCAATAAAGAATAATAGCATTCCCTTTTCAGATCTGACAAAATTGCAACTGTAGTGGTTTTTTTTGGGGGGGGTGGTTGCTGGAGGGTAATGAATTAAACATTAAAATCCATTGAAGAAATTACTGGATAGCTTCACATAACTGACATATTTTGCAGGGCCTGCTTTCACAAAGTGATGAATAATTCATCTCTTGAACTTTTCAGTTTTTACGCAGCACAGGCAAAATATGTGCGTGGGATGTCATTATTGAAATACTTTATGTGTTTTGACAATTACGTGTATTATTTTACTTTAATCGATAATTATTTTAGAGGGAGTAAAGTATAATCACAGAAAGCAATTTCAAGTAAGTCTTTATATTTGAATTTGATATTTCAGCTTGAGAATAGAGAATGACAACTTGTGTGGTGTTTTGTTTGTTAATTAATTTATAAAACAATTTAAGTCTATGTATAAAATCAGTACATTAAATACGGAAATATTTATTGTTTCCAATAAATACACGGAAGATTTTTGGCTCTGTTCAACGCATTGGGCAGATGCGATGTTCTGAGATGTCTGATCTACGGACCACCCTAACATTGACAGGCTAACGAACGGGAGGAAAAGAAATGTAAACACATGGCTTTTTGCCTTACCCATTTTATTTCACATTACAAAACTGCAAACAAATACCAAAAAACATAATAATACAATAATAAAACATAATAATACAAATACCAAAAACATAATATTGTTGTAATAATACAATAATTAATTTATTAACTGACCATAATGTCGAAGTACAGGTGTAACACGAGGCCAACTTAAGGACGCGTGTATGCCACGTATTTAAGACGTAACTCACGTAACCCTACAAATATATGGAATGCCATTTTCACATTTATTAGGGAATTATTGATATCAAGAATAAATGTTCGATCTCAAAAATTACATATTTTGATATCAAAAAATTAATTTTTGCTGTCTTTAATTGTATTTTTGATATCTATAAATGTATTCTTGATCTCAAATTTTTTTTTTCATTTTTTCAATAAATATTTTGAGATAACAAGAATTTTGAGATTAAAAATTCAATTCTTGATAGCAAAATGAAATATTTGAGAGCAAAATATAAATTTTGAGCTCAATAATTCATTTTCCTTTTATTGATATTTATTTGAGAACTTATTTGAGATATCATTATTTCAGAAGGAGACTTTTTAATTTTTATTTTGAAATCTACAAATGATTTTTTGATTTCATAAATTGATTTTTGATATCAAGATATCAGTCTATTTTTTAAATAAAAAATTCAGAAGTACACATCTGTAAATTAAGAATGGCTGGTCCTTGTACACAGAATCTTTCTTTAAATTTTTACTGCACAAAAACGAAGCAATTCTTCATATTAAAAATATTGTTCTCATTATTGATCTCAATAATTCAAGTTTTCATCTTCAAAATTTAATTGACGGTTCGTTAAATTTTATGTGAATGTGTGTCTCCCTTAAGATTTTTTAAGTTTGTTAATTTGATTTTTTGATCTCAAAAATAAATTTTTGCCCTCTAAAATTCAATTATTGATAGCAAAATCTAAATTATTGAGCTCTATCTTTAATTATATTTTGATATCAAAACTTTCGCTAGCGAATTGTTAAGCACTTGACAAAAATTAAAACGCAAAAATACTTCCTTCAATGGGTTATTTCTTGCATAATATAATGCAAACAATACAGCTTGAATACGTCTTATAAGCCGAGTAGTGTTTTGTTTTTGTTGATTTAAGGTTTTATTGAATGATCAGGTATACGCCGTGTTATCTATTTACGCATTGAGAGCTGGCACAAAGCTCTGCAACTGTGTTCTGTGGTTTGCATGAAATGCCGCGCATTCACTTGCAAAAATACATTCTTTTCACATTTCGTTTTAAACTAGAAAACGAAATCGAAGGCGAAAATAAAAAGTGTCCTGCACACGTTCATATCAAGTTCTACCTAAGTCCCAAGTTTCGTGGCCCTAGGGCCGTAGTGCCAGTGGAGGAGATGACACAAAATCTCCGATCACTCTCAACAAAAAAGATACCAACGGCATCTTGCACAAATTCAAATAGCCCTTGCAAGCATTAAATGTTAAAACGACATCCCATACAAATAAAACCACGCATCCATGTCACATGACAAGACCACACGCGCTAATTGAACACACACAGGTCTGTAACGGATACATTCGTCTTTTAATAATCTTTGGAAAGCAATAATTTTCCTTCACTAATGCTGCGCATTTCAAGACCTTATACCATTGAATTTAGGAAATAGAAAACTACGCTTTGCTTTTACTACATTGTCTTCACTTGAACTAAAAATTAATATTTCTGAAATACATCGTTATAAGCGGTGACCTGCTTGGTGTCCTTTTTTCCAAATAGCTGAAGCAACTTTCAATTTCTTTATTTAAGAATAAATTGCTAGAAACAACAGCACAGCATCCAAAAGTACAACTTTTGCCATGAAGAAAGTCCTTAAGACAGAACTGTATTGGAGTTAAATAAAGAATTTTGTTTCACCAAATCAGATGTGTTAACAATATGTCAAAACGACGACACACTCTGGTTCATTATTCAATCTTGATAGACAGGCGGTTTCAAAATGGTAGGTAACGAAAATACAGAACGGCTTACTATGGGCAGTTTGGTTACGAAGACTAAATTCTTTGGGCACTTCAAATATGTTATTTTGTGCGACATATTTATGTCAGCTAATACAGGAAGTACCTTAGAATACGGGTAAACATTCCTTTACATTTTACGGAAGAATGCGTACTAAGTAATTTTTTATTCATGCGCAAAAGGGACCATTTACCTGGGATAAAATAAGAAAAACTATTTCTGACGAAAATTCAAATAGCCGGCTAAAATTCTATAGCTAAGTGTGAAAAACACATTTGCATTTGAAGCCAAGGATTTGCTCACAAAGATCACCAAGCTCCTTAAATAAAAAAAAATTGCCAAGTATCGTCTTCGCCTCGCCAACATTCCGAATTTAGGTCTGCATTCTTCGTTTTCCACGTACAAAGTAAAGAATGTTCGGGAACATGTGGTATGTTTACACACATGGAATGGCTATTCGCGAGATAGCCAAATATAACATGAATAATAAGATTAATGGCAAACAACTGGAAAGAAGATACAGGAACATATCCGGAGAAAAAAAACAAGTGTAGAGCAGACATAGGGAAAAATAGTAGAGCCCAAAGAAGGGATTAGCAGAGAAACATATACACACTGCTGCAGAATTAGGTTCATAGAAACAACCATACTCGCATGGGAACAGAAATAAGAGGCATATTGACAAACATACATGCATTATGGCAGAAATAAGGGGACATCGGGACAAACACATACGCACTGAGAAAGAAACAAAGCGAGGTCATTGAGACAGATAGTATGACATAGGGCCTAAATAGACCCTAAATAGAGAAATAGACGCGCATATAGTAAGTATGATGACCATATGCAGATTGACAGAATAAGCATAAGTGCCAGCGTACATGAGAGTGACAGGATAGCATTGACAGGATAGTATACGAACAACAATACACTAACAGATTCAGAGAGAAGGGCATACGGACAAACATGCTCAAACCGAGGCATACCGAAGTACATATGGTCAAGCATGCACTTACAGAAGCAAACATGAAGACCCCGTGATAAACAGGAGCATGGAAATCCAGACAACAGGGCAGGCCAAAGCACATATGAAGCATGCACATTTAGAGCACATATAAAGCTTGCACACGTAGACCACATTTGCAGCATGCAAACGTAGAGTCAGACAGAAAACGATATGGACAAATGAATAGAGAGAGACTGGACAGCGTATAGGTAAACCGAATGGTTTATAGAGAAATAGACGCGCATATAGTAAGTATGATGACCATATGGAGAAATAGACGTGTATATGGTAGAAGGATAAAGATATGGAGAAATAGACGTGTATATATTCAAGAAGATGAAGATATGGAGAAATAAATGTGTATATAGTCAAGAGGATAGAGATGTGGAGAAATAGACACACACGGAGGCAAGCAGGAGAAAAAGAAACACATAAGTAAGGCACAGAAGGCACAAGTATAGAAGTAGACAGAACAATATATGGTAGTAAGATGAAGATATGGAGAAATAGACGTGTATATAGTCAAGAAGATAGAGATATGGAGAAATAGACACACACG
>OX457030.1:1748512-1816510 GCA_949752745.1 Protula sp. h YS-2021
TTTTTCTCGACTAATATATCCGATAGAAAGGTGGACCAGTGCTATGCAAACACTTCTATGTTACTACTGTGAGCGAACTACTTCGCACAGGTAACCAGTGGAGTAATGGAAGAGTTGGGGTTATGTGGTCCGAAAACTTCTGTTCACTAATTATTCACGCTGCAGCATTCTATATACGGTGGAACTTGCGTAAAGGCACGTCATAGACACCGTATAAAGGGAATAGCCACAATTAAGTTTCGAAATTATGATTGCGGTTTTGTTGCATCTCTAGTAAGGTACTTACAAGTAGAACTGAGTTGAAGTATTTGAAGTATCTAAAAATAAACAAGAATCTTTAAATAACACTCTGTTGACAGTTTGGCACGTGGTGCTTCATTTGAGTTCAGAGTCCAAGAAAACTCTCATATCACGAATAACATTAATTTAGTTTTACTTTCTTCTTCATTGAAAGAGGCTGAGAGGTTTTCCGTTTTTTCTGATCATTACAAACTCTGTTTTACTCTAATTTCGTTTTAGTTAATTGTGTAACATCCACCCTAAAACACCTGAGATATGTTTTCGTGGCCGCTTTGGCCTGTCTTTGAGAAATGCATGAGTTCAGTTCAGTGTACGATAAAGCCGTGGATCATAAGGACTATTTGAAGAAATAACTTGTAAGAGCAAGCACATCTACATGTTCGACACTCACTAATACGTCATAAGAATGCTGTAGTTGCTCTGGATACCATCGCTGACAACAGATCACTTCATAATAAATTAAGGGAAGATGTGACAATCTAGAGATGGTATGTCACGGACAAAGAATCGGTGAAGTATGTGACGTGGAAAACCCATGGAGGGGGGTGTGGCGAGGATAAGCCATTCGAGTGATGGTGTGTCTTGGATAAACCATAGGAGGAGGGTGTGAAATGGACAAACAATCGAGACAAAAACCATCGGAGGGCGTGGCAAAGATAAGCCATGGAGGGAAGATGTGTCTTGGATAAACCATCGTAGGAGGGTGTGACATGAATAAACAATCGAGAAACACCCATCGAGGTAGGAAGTGGCGAGGATAAACCATGGAGGGGGTGTGTCTTGGATAAACCATCGTAGGAGGGTGTGACATGAACAAACAATCGAGAAAAAACCATCGAGGGAGAACGTGGCGAAGATAAGCCATGGAGGGAAGATGTCTCTTGGATAAACCATCGTAGGAGGGTGTGACATGAATAAACAATCGAGAAACACCCATCGAGGTAGGAAGTGGCGAGGATAAACCATGGAGGGGGTGTGTCTTGGATAAACCATCGTAGGAGGGTGTGACATGGACAAACAATCGCGGAAAACCCATCGAGGGAGGGCGTGGCGAGGAGAAGCCAGTGGAGGGAGGGCGTGGCTAGGATGAGCGGTCGCAGGGGGGTGTGAATTGACACATCATCGAGGCAGTGTGTGATATGGACAACCCACTGAGGCAGGCTGTGACAAGCCATCGAATAAATATCAAATGAGGGTGTCAGGCGTAAAATCCATTGCTGTAGGATATGATACCGACAAACAAATAAGAAAGAGTGCTAAGCGTACAAACCATCGAGGGAGGGTGTGACGCGGCTAAAGCAGAGGTTGGTTAGGCTGCTGGAAGGCACTCTGTATGATTCGATCATTATGCACATAACCGTCAGTCTGGAGATATTATAGTATTATGATGGAGGTTATGATAAAACCACATCCTTTACTTATGTGTTTTGCGTTTTGCAGTTTCATGTGACAGACTAATTGATTCCGTATGTCTTTGGTGCTTATATTTACCATACTAGACAGTTTTAGCGAAACTTTATCTGTAGGCTGAATATTTCCCATATTTTTCTCATTATCTCCAGCTTCACAGACTGTTCGCAACTAGGACAGTGTAAGAATATCCCGAGTATCGTATTACATCAGATTGGCGGGAAGTTTACTGCAAAATTTCATTAAATACACAGCAAAAGTGCTTGTCACTTTCTCCTTGCACCATTGTAGTTTCAATGAAAAACGATTGTAGACAACCAAGACAGTATATTAAAATTGTAGCTAAAATTTATTTTTTTTAAATCTCACTTCCTTTTATCGCTAACAGAATACTCTTAATCGACTCTGCCTTTCTTGGTGCAAAACCTGTGTTCCTTTCTGAATGAGTGTTGCACTGGTTGCGAGGGCAGCGTATCACAAACTAGCCATTTCAGTCGTTTATGTAACGAACCGATTATCGCGAAGACTGTACACCATTTGGTATTTTGTCACTTGGTAGATCATGGCAAAATATGGCAGGATATCTGTAAAATTAAATTTCTAATGATCGTATATCAAAAATTAAAATGTGATTGTGAATGACTGGAATTTGTATCACAGTAATAGAAAAAGCTAGTAAAACCTACTGTGGCGGAGGGTGGATGGAGTTAAAGTGAAATACGGGTATCTCTGTGCCATCTAGAGACAGAAATGCGCGTTACATTGAATATCGCTGAGTTTGACTCCATGTTTACACAGTATAAATAACTACTAAATCCGCCTAGATCGAAAAATTCTTTTCAAAGACAAATAGGATTTTGTGCAGAAATGGTCTGTATTGATATTTTGGGCCTGTGTTGAAATATTGTCCATCAAAATCATATTACACTGTTTTCTCCATGGATTTTGTCAAAAGATTGTATAATTTTCTTTTAGATATGGTAACATATATTTTTATTTGCTTAAAACATTTCGTATGACGTGTTCTTCAAACAGGGAAGAGTGAGGCAATTTTCAATTGGGATTATGTGTGAATTTTGCATTTTGATTGAAATTTCTTGGTTTTCTCAATGGTTTCTATAGTAAAGGTAATCGACCTTTCAGTGTCTTTATTTCTCTCATAACATCGGTAACCCCACTTTTCTTTTCAATTTGTCAATGTATACCCTCAAAGCATTTAACTGCGAAAGTATGAAGGAAATGCCAATTTTATGTGAGATACCCGCATTTCCCTTTAAACGAGTGAAGATGGTAACCGTAGGACTCTGTGAAGCTTCACAAATTTTCATTATTTATAGAGCAACTCTGTGCCATTTTATTAAGTTGCTTTCTTCAGGAGCGCCACGGCTTCTGATCCATAATCTTTCACCTAAGCTCGTCCTCCCTCACCTAATGTCTCCCAGTATCCTCACCTGACAAACATTGCTTTAGTCCCCGATCCTTGATCCGAAGCTCTTCAATCCTACACCCCATCCCCAGTCTCTTGGATCCTCACCTGACAAACATTGCTTTAGTCCCCGATCCTTGATCCGAAGCTCTTCAATCCTACACCCCATCCCCAGTCTCTTGGATCCTCACCTGACAAACATTGCTTTAGTCCCCGATCCTTGATCCGAAGCTCTTCAATCCTACACCCCATCCCCAGTCTCTTGGATCCTCACCTGACAAACATTGCTTTAGTCCCCGATCCTTGATCCGAAGCTCTTCAATCCTACACCCCATCCCCAGTCTCTTGGATCCTCACCTGACAAACATTGCTTTAGTCCCCGATCCTTGATCCGAAGCTCTTCAATCCTACACCCCATCCCCAGTCTCTTGGATCCTCGTCTGACAGTCATTATTATAGTGCCCAATCCTTGATCCCTAGACCTTCAGCCCTACACCCCATCCTCAGTCTCTTGGATCCTCGCCTGACAATCATTATTATAGTCCCCGATCCTTGATCCCTAGACCTTCAGCCCTACACCCCATCCTCAGTTTCTTTGATCCTCGGCTGACAGGCATTATTATAGTGCCCAATCCTTGATCCCTAGACCTTCAGCCCTACACCCCATCCTCAGTCTCTTGGATCCTCGCCTGACAATCATTATTATAGTCCCCTATCCTTGATCCCTGGATCTTCAGCCCTTCGATCCATGCTGAAGATGTTTTACAGTCACCTATCTTTGACCTCAGCATCGTCAGTCTTTTTTCCCCATCTGAGTGTTCTTTGATCCACAGCCTACACATATTATTATACCTCTACACCCCCACTAATTTCTGTCCAAAAGATCTAACTTCCCAGAAAGTCTTCTATTGAAAAGAACTGTAATAAATGCTATTATTTGAGGATTGTTATTGATCTCCGTTGTAATTACATAGGCAAGTAATCATCTATACCCACTCATGTCATTAATTTTGCTGGGTTTCTATCCGTCTTGTAAATAGAGGCAGGTAATTAATTATTTGCATGTACTGGGTAACGTGAATGTGATATCTGTATATACTTAAAATTAGACATAAATATGAAGCTTATAGTGTAAACTCTTATTGATTAAAATTGCTGGCTTTATGTAGTGATTAGACAACTTTTATATTTATGTGTCAAGTAGTGTTCTGAGAAATGTTTAAATTTTTGTGGCCAGTAGTGTTCAGGCACGTGTTTAAATTTATCCACCATGCACCATTCAGACACATTTTTATTTGCGTGGATTGTGCAATGTAGAGATACTTATTTACAACGATGCGTCTTGCAACGTTACTGTTCAGACACATGTTTACGTTTATGCATCACGCACTGTTCAGGCACGTGCTTACATTTATACAGCATGAACTGTTCAGATACATGTTTGCATTAATTTACTATGTAATGTTTAGGCGCATTTTGTATTTAGTCTTCAGAGACATGTTTACATTTATACGTCATGCAGTGCTCAGACACATGTTTGCATTTATGCGTCATGCACTGTTCAGAAACATGATTTAATTTTTCAATTATGCACTTTTCATACACATGTTTACATTCATGCATCATGCACTGTTTAGACGGAAGTTTACATTTCTACATTACGCACTCTTCAGACACTACATTAGACACGCTGTATCATAAATGTGACATGTAGTATCCAGGCACATGTTTACATTTATATGTCATGAAGAGTTCAGACACATATTCTAACAATGCTCATATCTCTCACACACAAACCAAACATAAAACACCTGCTACCTGTGCCAAAAACAAACCCGGAATGTCTCACTTACATGAAACTTAAGTAATTGTTAATCGATAAAGTGCTGTAATCTGACTGGTCAATTCCCAACTCAACTATTGTTACTTATTGACCGAAAGTACATGCCTAAAGTATTGTAGCCAATTCACTTAACAAAGCAGACGGAGGTCAACATTTTCTTACTGGTAAATATACTTCGTGTGGAGTGGAAATAACTCAATATCTGCTAATTGCACACCTTGTCGTCTACTGCACCACACAGTACAAGGTAATTACCATCTATTGTACAACGCAGTACAACGTAAAACGAGGCTGCACCCACTTACATCCCGTTTCATTGCATTGCACAGAACTCCAGCTTACCTATATCGTGTAGTAAGGACCATTTGATGCATATATATCTCTTGGTTCTTTTTTCAACCTATATAAAACAGTTGCACATATTTATAACCTTTGGCAAATTATTCATTGATCCATGACATTCAAATGCTTGCAAAACTTCACTAGGAAGTCTGATTGGCAATAATATGCATTTTGAAAATTATATCTTATAAATTACAGATTTTTTCAAATTATACAGTTATACAGTTCCACACATCTAAACTAATTACTACAAAATGACATTGATTTGCTGCTTATATACCACAAGATTTTATACCGAGTGCATTATCGAACCGACTGCAGGAATCGAACGTATTGCCGCGAGGATGAAACACAATAAATTGAAAATTAACTACGATAAGACCGAATTCTTAGTAGTTTCCAACAGGGGAAATCAAGCGCTATTCAAAGTAGACTCTATTGAGATATGCGATGACGTTGTCGAAAAGCTGAAAGGGCTAGAAACCTAGGTGTAACAATAGACTCCACTATTGATATGGATAATCAAATCGCTAACCTCTGTAAAATGTGCTACTTTGGGTGGGTTAGGGAAAGTCGACGTTTCTTGAAGTTCGATGTTGCAAGGTCACTGGTGCACGCTAGTAAACAACTTGAATTATTGCAATAGACTCTATCTGGGTCTACCGATTCCATCTATCGCCTTCAACAAGTAATGAAAGCTGCTGCCCGGGTCATTTTCAGGATTGGAGGAAAACACATCTCCTCCTACTTGAAAAAGCTCCACTGGTTACCAGTGGAGAAAAGGATCGAATTCGAAATTCGAAAATAAATATGGCTGCAGTGCCATTCATAACATTGCACCAACACTGTAGAATAACGTACCATTTAAGCTTAGATCAAACACCGATAGGGTAGCATTAAAAAGAACTAAAACAATGTTGTTTAGAGAAGCATTTTACAGTTAACTTTTTAACACTTGACACTTTTTCCGATTTTTTTTTGTGTCTTCTTCTCTGACTCTATGGGCCCTAGGACCATGAAACTTGGGACTTACGAAGAGCTTGATCTGATCGTGTGCATGTCACTTTTTATTTTCGTCTTCGACTTCGTTTTCTTTGTTAAAACGCCATGTGAAAAGAGTGTAAGTAAATGCAGTGCATTTAACGTACATCACAGAACACAGCTGCTGAGCTTTGTGCGAGCCCTCACTGCGTAAATAGATAACATGGCGTATGCCTGCTCAGTCAATAAAACCTTAAGCCAACAAAAACCAAACACTACTCGACTTATAATAGGTATTCAAGCTGTGTTGCTTGCAATATATTATTCAAGAAATAACCCATTGAAGGGAGTATTTTTGCATTTTAATTTTTGTCAATTGTTTAACATTTCGCTAGCGAAATAAGGCTCTAGTTTATCTTATAATGCGCTTAGGTGCTCTGCTGAATAAGCGCGATATAAGCACCATTTATGATGATGATGATGATGATGATGATGATGATGATGGTGATGATGATGATGATGATGATGATGATGATGATGATGATGATGATGATGATGATGATGATGATGATGAGGATGATGATGAGGATGATGATGAGGATGATGATGATGATGATGATACCACAAAATGACATTCATTTGCTATCTACATACCACAAATCTTAGTTACATCACATTAATGATGAGTATATACAACGTACTTACTCTGAAAGACCAAAAATCCACCGGAACAAGCTTCTGGACAAAATGTGGCCAAAACAGCCCAAATCCATCTGGGTACACTTATATACAGTTATATATTTATATTTGCAATTATATTCAACTGTATTTACTGTATATGCAAATCAAAAGAAAAATTTATTCTAAAAGTATTTACTCTTTCTAATCTAACATTAATAAGCTATTCTTCTGCCCGTTCTCCACAACGGAAGTTCATCGGCTGCTCTTGCAATGCATGATTACTTTGTCACGTAGGAATCAACAGATTTGTGAAATCTCGTTACAGAATGGCTTGACGCCGCAGAACACTCCACTAGACACTGCAGTACACTTCAACTAGACGCTGCATTACATTTCCACTGCACACTCCCATTAGATATCAGTAATCTGTCTACCTTGCAAAAAGTTAAACAAAGTTTACAATTTTTGTAAATATGTTAAGTTTAATTTTTATTTCTAACCAGTTTTCATTTTAATTTTTAAGTTTAATGTTTAATACACAGGATAGGAAGTATATACATATTTTGTTTTTGTTTTTTTTTTTTCGTTTTTCTATCAGCACGAAGTTACTATTAACATTCTTTTATATCTGGTCGGGCCACCTTCCGTGTTTCTAAACAGACACTTTACAATAAAAGCTTGTAATGAGAATAATATACTAGTTTTTGCATATTTGATGGTTGAAACACGTTTTGATACTTTTAAGCAAGAGGAGATTAACGGAAGTCGTCCTGTCAGTCAAAGAACAGACTTTTTGTCAAGCATTGTCGCGGCATGAAACTACAAATTAATAAAGAGGAGTTTAACGGAAGCCGTCCGGTCAGTCAAAGAACAGACATTTGTCAAGCATTATCACGGCATGAAACTAAGAATTTAAAAATTAGGCATTGTCAGTGTCTCTCAAAACAGTTATTGAATACACCACGGCTAGCATGACATTATGATGTAAGCAGAACCAGTGTAGAAATTGTAACCAGCGTAATCGCTTATGAAGCAAACGCAACCTATTGTGTACAAGCGGACTAACGCGTGAACGCTTACATCTTTTATGAAGTAAGAACAAATCGTACACCTCAATTTCGTTAGGGTTCATTAGTAATAACACTTGGTTTACGTGTAAATACCGGCTTGCAAGCTTTCCAGCTAAAATGTGGTCTTTTGGTGATTTTTTTCAAATCTAGATATCTATGTAATGTTAAAAATCTCAAGCTTTGACTTGTTTTCCAAAACTGGCTAAAATTGCCGCAGCTGGTTGCCAGTCTAATTATAATATTAATAATATTAAAAATATTAATTTTCATCAACTTTGAAGTGGTGTAACACAAGTAAATTTGAAAGCTTGATACTGGCTCTCGAAAGTTGAAAGAAAACCGTGTTGAAGTTTTAAAAGGAAACATTGACCGGCACGATCTTTAATGACAGAAGATATTTAAATAAAAGTTAAATACAATTTTAAGCTTGAGCACTTAATCAAAGCTGATTGTTGAAACGATTAAAAGAACAACTTATCTACATGTGCTTTAATTCCATAACGTAACCATGACACTTCGCTGAACGCTGCTTTGTTCTGTGTTTTGTTAACAAAAAATTGCAACATCAATTGACTTTTGGAATTCGATCCGCAATAAGAATCATTGGCATCTGAATCAGATTTAAGGAGTTTAACAGTCAGTCTCAGATTGTAAATAAATGCATGTGTCAGATATTGTGTCAAATGTGTCAAATATTGTGTCAAATGTGTCAGATATTGTGTCAAATGTCTCAGATATTGTGTCAAGTATTTAAGAAGGTTGTGAGTCAGTCTCGGATAGTTAAACAGGCTGTGAGTCAGTATCAGGTACTTACCCAGGTTGTGAGTTAGTCTCAGGGGTTTAAGCAATATATGACTGATGCTTAGGTACTTCAATAGTATATGAGTCAGTCTCAGATACTTAAGTAATATATGAGTAGTATATGAGTATATCATGTACTTCATAGTTAACATAAATGCACCGGCGGAAATGATGTCACATCCAAATAAGATCATAATTCATAGCACATAATTGTATTACACATTTTGCTATGTATTAGGTTTAAGTCCTTGACTTTATTTTTCACAGCGAGTGATTGTTTCAATAAAAGAGTCGCACAATAGACGTATTTGGTTTGAGAATGCTCCAGTTCTTTCTATTGTCTTTTATATCTAAATGATACTTCTTATTAGTTGATAGCTTTAGCATTTTACATTATAAAAATGACATGAAAGCGACTATCAAAGTAATTGCCACAAGATATTTTGCAAGACAATGATTGATTATTTTCTCTTTTAATTAACTACCTAATTAATACAGTATGATATACTATGTGGAGAGTGATGAGGTCTTATCAGTACAGAGTGAAATACTCTGGACTTAAGTAACTAGTTGATTGTCTAATATAATATAATATGATATGATATAATATAATAACACGCACAGTGCGATGTACTCTGGCTAAAATAATTAGGCAGTTCTCTAAATTCAACATAGTTTTATTATTATATACATAAATGTTCATAGACTCTGATCTGATAGGAATGGAGATTCAAACTGATCCACCATCAAATATGCTGGAGTAAAAAAGGAAGTTTATACTGAAAACAAAGGTTTACATAATGCTGAGCACATTGCTCAATCCATTTCAAAACACAAAATAGAAATTTTGAACAATTTGTAAAGAAAACAAACGCATATATCTGTGTGTGTGTGTGTGTGTGTGTGTGTGTGTGTGTGTGTGTGTGTGTGTGTGTGTGTGTGTGTGTGTGTGTGTGTGTGTGTGTGTGTGTGTGTTAGTATGTGTGTGTGTGTGTGTGTGTGTGTGTAATACATGCTTCTATAAATATGGGTTTAAATCACATTGAGGCGAAAATTAGTTTTTATGGACTATATTACCATTAAATAAAAGATAGTGCTATTAAACTTGAACTTAAATAAACAGTTGACTTTTTTCACTTTTTATTGATAAGTATTTCCTTGATGTGTTCAATCTATGTTTTTATGTAGTATAAAAACTTTATTTGAATATATAAAATGCTAGTTGTTAAACTACATATGTGATGAGACATTAGAGTGGCATCAACAGATGTGATATTTCACAACAATGCGCTACGTTTGCTTTTTGTAAGGCGTTCTTTGTTAGGTCAGTATGACACGTGCTTTGATAGGCTGTCATGCGTGGAAGAGCGTATGAAGCTAACCAAACCGACGAAACATAAACATCCTAAATTTTCCACTTCTACCCCACCCTTATTAATACGTATGTAATTAATAAAATATAAACCGACAATTTATATTGAGCTATTACATTAAGTTTCGTTAACGTTTAAAAAGTTACGTCTATGGCAATGACTAAAGTGTTTAAGTCATTAAAAAAACTTCGGAAATTTAGATATTTCTATAGATATTTAGGTACTATTAAGAGCTAGGGAAAGGTAAAGCGGTAGAAAAATGCTACAGCCATTAGTATGCTTCATAGATGCTTAATAAAGAACCCATGGCACTTTCTCTAATGATCGATTTGATTATTAAATTGTAACCAATTGTGGGTGTGGCGGTAACGGTAGTTAATTAGTGCGCTTGTCTATTTAATATATAGTCATGGAATCGTCTACGGCATGGAAATATAAGCAGGGCATTTTACTTTTCATTTAAATTGCATCAGGGGCCCGAATACATTATGACGTTACTAGTCACGAAAATGGAAATTTCCATTCTGTGAGATTTCCAGACATCAATACAAAAAAGACATGACTAAACGGACGTCATCAGTACATCATCTAGATACTGAATATAACAAGTATTTTATGAGATTTAAAAGTACAAAGGTGTCTATTTTTGCGTGATCTCGCGTGATTCTAACCGATTGTTTTATGAAGTAGGGAATTTTTTCTACTAGCAGATATCTAATATTTTAACAGGTGAAACGATGTGGAATGATGTGAAGTCAGACCAGTAAAAAGTAAGCATAACACAGAACAGGTACAATCTAGCTTGGTTTTTCATCGACATCATTTTATACTTCTTCTTTGTGTTTTATTTATTTGTTGGAATTAATGCAAACTACATATGTTTTTGTATCAATGAATAGAAAACGGAAATTATGCATAGCGTTATAAATGACGTTACCTGGTTGTCAATATGCCCATTGTGTGCTATATATCTCTATAACTTGAAGTGTCACTTCCATATATGGGCATGTTCGGAGAACTAGGTCTGACAGTGGCCTGATATTCATGCAGCTAAGAACTACTTAATAACCCCTGACCCAATTATTTGTTATAAGGTACTAGCTTTCGTTCTGCCTATCTTTCTATTTTAAGGCCCAAAGAAAATTATACCTGTGAGACCTGCCTAAATATTTCCCACAATTATGCAAGAATCTGTCCAGATTCAGTCATATACGTTCTTCGCCTTACTACAAATTCTTGCCAAGATTATTGAATAAATTCATTCTGAGGACGGGAACATCAGATCGTTTGTTTTATTGGAGTTTCTTGTATATGTTATTAGACGAGTCCAATCTAAGGACGTGCGTGTTCAATCATTTGCTTTACTATACATTCTTGCCTAGATTATTGGACGAGTTCAAATTTCGCCAAACTGACGAATTCTTTTGACAATTTCAACTCTGAAACTTTAATATAATCTCTTTCAAACAAAGCAAAACGCAATATATGGCTGTTTTCTGAAAATGGTAAAGCAGTGTGACTGCACGCAAGGGATGATATTGTTACTGAAAACTCTATGTAACGATCTGCTGCTTAATTTCTGCTTAAATTTCTCATGCGCAAATCGACATCTAAATCGTCTGGCGCCACAAATCATAACACCGCCACCACCACATTGATTGTCTTGGCTGGCACAAATCAGAAGGCAACGTTCGCAGATATGCCGGTGTACTCGTTGGTGTCTATCAGCGCTGTAAAACTGGAACCTGGACTCGTTGCTAAAACGTTGCCAAGCGAATCCAGAGTGATTGTGCGTCATTCCGTTCTGCGAATGATCGAAGTGCGCCGATTCGGTTTCACGTCTCATGACTTTCCCTTTACACTTATTCCATCACGCCTGCTTTCAGGTTTTATAATAATGTCATGATTTGCCTCTAATGTCATGATAACACAGTCGCAGCTTGACAACAACAAAGTTACTACATCTGAAGCGCATAGCAGCTCCTTGTGCTGCCGGCTGGTAATATGCATATGGCTTGGTCGTGACAGATCTGAAGAGGTCGCGGCATCTTAACGCATGTTTGTATTAACTGAACCGCCCATCTGTGAGGTAAAGCTGGAATCTGGACTCGTTAAAATGACACATCGCCAATTATGCAGTGTGCGAGCACCAAGCACTTCCAGAGTGATTTCCTCCAAGCAAATCCAGAGTGAGTGTTCCCCCAAGCATCTCCAGAGTGAGTGTTCCACCAAGCATCTCCAGAGTGAGTGTTCCCCCAAGCATCTCCAGAGTGAGTGTTCCCCCAAGCATCTCCAGAATGATTGTTCTCCCAGTCATCTAAAGATTTCCAGAATGATTTTTTCGATCGACAAGATAGGTTTTGATGTTTTAGCTCATCCAGCACCATTTCGTTGTGCAGTCGATCAATCGGTTTCACGGAGGCGTCTAATAAAAATCGGGTGTAAAAAAACAAAGCGGCGGCATATGGTGTGAGATTCTACAGGCCGACATTAAGTGAAAAATTATTCTTTAAAATTAAATTCAATTTTAGGTGCAAACTTTCTTTTGAACTTCAGTAGTTACAGTATTACATTACTTTAAATTTTGTTTTATAAACTTTAATACTTTTTTTAGAGATAAATACTGAAATGATCTACCAAGTGACAAAATACCAAATGTACAGTCTTCGCGATACTCGTTACAAACTACTGAAACGGCTAGGTTGTGATACGCTGCCCTCGCAACCAGCGCAACACTCACTCAGATTAGTGAAAAATTATTCTTTAAAATTAAATTCAATTTCAGGTGCAAACTTTCTTTTGAACTTCAGTAGTTACAGTATTACATTACTTTAAATTTTGTTTTATAAAATGCAATATTTTCTCCAGAGATAAATACTGAAATGAAATCGAAATTCAGAATGCAAGTCATTTAAAGGCATGCTCTTTTGTCATTTAAAGGCATGCTCTTTTGTGTTTAAAGTACTGAGAAATTCATTTATGTTTTTTATTATGCACCTGACCGGACACGTACAAAAGAATGATAGAAACAAACTGAGGTCAGTATTTATCCGTATTGCACGTTCCCGCCCCCTGATAAGTATACTTTTTCAGACGTGAAATACACTGATTCAAACTTACAGGAATAATTAACATAACTAACATGTGTGAATGTTTATAAACATTATACAATTGCAAACATCACATAATCACAAACGTCATTTTGTGCTTTGTTGCGTTGTTATTTCGCGATTTGAGTTGAAATGGGTTCCTTCCGTTTAACTGTCAAACTAACAAGAAACATTCGAAAGGAAAAAAACTTGTTTAGTGGGCGTGCTCGTGAGGTTAGTTCTTAAACTACATGAGTCTGAAAGCATATTAATTAGTGTGTTTTTAATTTCCCTCATGGCAAAAAGAAAGGTAAGTTTTTACTTTTAAACTTAATTGTTGTTTGTAAATTTATACTTTCTTCGGGTGGTTTATTCCATGGAAACGGGGACAAGATGGGGGGTCAACTTATACGCAAAATAATCATTGCACATTCCAAATAAATATTCAGTGTTTATTTCCTTAATCGTAAATTTAAAGAAATCAGGTCGAATATCAATATCACTTGGCCGCAGTTTTAATAGGGCGTCGCCCCAACTGAGCATAAAGAAAGCAACAAATAGTGCCCCGTAAAATTTGTAATAAAAGCGAAAATATCGCAAAATAGGTGTATAATAAAAGTAATACATCATGACAGGAGGGCAATACGGCTTGTTTGCCTTCACGCCCGGGATCGAATTGACCGAACCCGAAGGGTGAAATCAATTTGACCCGGGCCCTTCAGGCAAAAAAAAACCATATTGCACACCTGTCAGTAAGTATTACTGTTATATCTATCGTGCAAATAAATGGTGAACATTAATAAGAATAAAATATCAGAGAATAAATCTTGTAGTGTATAAAGATAATATTAAGAAAACCTTTTAAGCAAAATAAATAAACTAAAAGGAAATATCTTGACTTTATATTTAAAACCTTACAATTTTTACGTTTAGCAGTCTTTGACTTCATGTGAGACTTTTTTTATAATAACAAATCTAATGTAGAAATTATGATATTCTGGAAGTGAGTTACGTCCCAAATAGCAATATGACATTTTATCATTAAGCGAAGTCATGTTTCAACTCCATACTAGTATATGTCATTTATATTAGCATATATCAGTACGTATCAGTGCATATCAGTATAGGTATCAGTATATGACATAATTACAACTTTATGTTAGTGTATATCAGTATATATCAGTAGATATCAGTATGTAACAATATTACAGCTTCATATTAGTACATGTCAGTATATATCTGTAAACATCAGCATTTAACAATATTGCAACTTTATATCACTATATATATATATATATATATATATATATATATATATATATATATATATATATATATATATATATATATATATATATATCAGTATATGTAAGTCTATAACAATATAACAACCTCAAATCAGTATTATAAGTGTATATCAGTAGATATCACTATTTTTATTTACACGGAGGAAAATTGTTTTAGGGATGCTCATTGGGCGTTAATTTTGAATTCTGTGATAGTTGCATTTGCTTAGATAAGCAACTGGAATGGACATCAGTCCCACTCGTACCACTCAGGGCATTTGAAATACAGGGTCAACGCCACAAACACCTGAGCATTATCTCTGAATTACTGTCTGTTATAGAAAACCTATCCTAGATATTATTGCGTAAATCTAATTTTAACACGCACAAAAAAGGCTTTTTACAGCTGCAACTTGTGCTATGTCACCTGAAATTTTATACTCTGTCTGTGATACCCATCATTTTCTACTTTGTGTTCTTGCAAAATAGTGCAAGGAAGCAAATCTGTGAATGACATTTTGTGACATACAAATAGAAGGTTACAGTGAAAAAGATATATGAAGCTAAAAAGCATGCTGCCATTTATGGGTCATAATAATAACAATAATACCGAGATCACCTCACTAATGAGATCACTTGCCATTCATAACAGAATTATATTACAATGGTGAACCCCGAGACAAGACCATGGCGCAGATTGGACCACCTTGTAAATCGAACCGCTTTTCAGTAGTCTTGCTCTGATATCTCATTGCAAAACTACATCCCAAGATATTTCATCACTTTAAATCAATTCAACTGCTTTACAGTAATTTGGCGCTGTACTTAAAATTGTTGTACTGTTGTAATCTGGTACTTTAGTAATGTTGCAATGCTGTGGTGTACTGTTTTACTGTTGTAATGCTATACTATTGCAATATTGTGCTGTTGTAATTTTTTAATGTTGTACTGTTGTAATGTTGCATTGTTATCATGTTGTACGGCTTTGTCAATGTACTGTTGTAATGTTGTAGCGTGGTGATGTTGTATTGTTGCAATGTTGTAACCATTTGAGGTATTTACAATGAGTAAAAAAAACACTTCAAGACCGTCAGTCTATTTAGAGGTGGAGACAATAATACAAATAACAGCATGTAGTTCTTCTCCAGGATAACAAACGGTTTTGGTTTAATTTGAGCGATAATTCAGTTTGTTCCCTTTTGTTTAGGCATTTTGATGCGTTTGACCTGGAAAGATATAGTAACAATGATGACAACAAACTATTCAGATGTCGTCGATTTAATACTCTTCTGTTTTTACACTATTAATTGGTCAATCATGAAAACAATTCATGAATGAACAAAGAATGAGAATAGTAGGAGCCCGGGGCGGGTGGGGTCGGGAGAGTACGTGGAAGACACTTAAATTCATACACCACAAATGCACTTAAGTAATCGGCCATAGTCGCTCTCAGTCATTAGCATTAAATTGGCACATTATAAGCAGGAAGTCAGAGTAAAAATACCACACCTTACCTGTCTGCCAGGCAGCCAGGTAACATTATCACACGTACCCTCCTGCCAGGCCGCCATGGTAACATTATCGACCGTAACCTCCGGTCACGTCGTCATGATAATATTATCACATGCAACTTCCTGCCAGATCGATATGGTAACATTATCACATGTAACTTGCTGCCAGGTCACCTTGGTAACATTATTAGCAAATTTACAAAACCATGGCAAATTTAACATCTCAGTCTGCCTGTTTCTATGAATATACTGAATTTTATACTTACGCAGTTTGAAACACAAGGACAGATATAAATTGTCATATTCAAAGAAGTATTTAACATAAGTTTATGAAAATTTCACACAGCAACAAAACAAATTCGCAAGAAATCCTGAAAAAAATCCAGTCCAATACAAATGTTAAAACAACGGTATTTTAACAACATTCGTGTTGCACTTTTCAGTTTTTAATATCTTGTTTGCCCTTCTCTGCCTTGGATCAATACACTAACCCATTGAGAAAATGAACCGATTTACTTCACGTTTTCCGAATCCTGTGCCATCGTGCAGTCAGTGCTCCACATGGCTTTGTGGCCTAGGCGTACGGACCCGCATTCTGTGATCGAGCATATCCCAAACGTGTTCAACAGTTTTCATGTGACTGTAGGGCTAGGACTTGATCACAGCCTATTAGAGGTTTGTACGCATTTCAAAGAGGTGAGGGCATGCATTGTGGAACATTGCTGTAGGGTCGTTTGTGCAGCACGGAACGATTTAGCCTTCAAAGACTGTTTCCACATAACGCCTTTTGGTCAAGCTGCCACCGATGACTAAAACAGGTGCTTTCCAAATAAGTCGAATACCATCCCACACACTATGCTGCTCATCCACCGAATGTAAAAGACTTCACGAATACAAAAGCTCAGGAGAATCGCCTTCTGTATACACGCTGTCTGGCGAAACAACAGAAACCACGAGTCGTCGTTAAACACTACGCGACACAAAGAGGTAGACGGCGCGTATGATTGGTCCACAAGTCTCCACGATGACGTTGTCGCTTTTAAAGAGAATGGTAATTTACTCACTGGTAATTACTGGTATTGTGGAGGTAGCAGTGTCTAATACAATACATTATTATAGGGATTCATCAAGGGGCTTGATGATTTGTATTGGATTTGAGCACGAGGGTTGCAGTTTCTGTGAACGACCAGCACAGTACCCGAATACAATGCAAAGAACGCCAGCCCATGGTCTATCTCGCTTCGCAAACATACACACAACTGTGTCTTTAACAACACCACAGCGCTGTTTTTTTAAATAAGAGCCTTTACCTGCACTGTGACGTCACTTGTATTACGTAACAACTTTCCTTAACAAAAAAAGGCCTACGTCACAAAGCCTTGGATTACACTTATGGCGTTTCGTATCAATGTGTGTTAGATATACGCGAATAGATAACGCAGTTTTGATGTGGCGATGTTTGATAACGCAGTGTAGATATGGCAATTTGATACCCGCTAGATAACGCAAAATTGTCTTATCGTAAGGAGTGTTTTGTGTCATGTTATGTTATAATATGTAACTCACCTATCTTTCGTCACCAACTCTGCATAATAAATATTTTTCACGGTTCAAAGGGCGTTTACTATAAGGAGAGCTACTGTATTTTACTGCGTTGTTATCAAGCTGCATAACTCTGCGACGGTTTGGTCTGTTATGCGTAAGGATTTTTATGTTCCGTCAACCCACTGCTGGTTCCGCGAAAAAATAGTACTCTCGGTGCAGCACAGGAACTTTTTTTTTTTATTTTTAAAATGTGTAGTTATACATAACAGGGAGAGCGCTCCATAGACTAGCTGTTAAATAACAACGTATTTAAAGTGTCCGGAGTTATAGATCCAGAAGAAGGGAAAGGGGTGATGTACAGAGGCTGCTTGCCATAATACAGAACAATGTGCATTTTTGACGCCAACATACCTGTTCTACTCTCACCTCGGCCTGACTTAGGGCTGATCTTCGTTAAATCCGAACATCGGAAATAGAGTAGTGGAGAAATGAGCGATAAATGAAGTTTACAGTTACAAAAGATGGCTTTGTGTTGTGACGTGGGTTTCAGTGCAAAAGAGTGAATACATCATTACAAGTATTTTAAGATTCAACCTCTATGTAAGACGGAAATATGTTTACATATTAAAAAAAATCCAAAATGCAAAATGCAAAAACATAAATTGAGAAAATTTACTGCTATATTGGTCGGTCATTTTATCAGCGTCTGTAGAGAGAAGGCGGAAAATTTTTCTCTTAATAGAATATCATTATCTCTTTGGCAGGTATTTGTTGTAAAATCAAATAAAAGAATAATTTAATTTTATTAACTGGAGAGAAAATGAACCATAAGCAAATATATGTTGTGAAAAAAAACGCTATGTAGGGTTGATAGTGTGTTCATTAAATAGAACAGTCGTGATCAAAGATTGTATATATATATATATATATATCTGTGTGTGTGTGTGTGTGTGTGTGTGTGTGTGTGTGTGTGTGTGTGTGTGTGTGTGTGTGTGTGTGTGTGTGTGTGTGTGTGTGTGTGTGTGTGTGTGTGTGTGTGTGTGTGTGTGTGTGTGTGTGTGTGTGTGTGTGTGTGTGTGTGTGTGTGTGTTTGTGTGTGTGTGCTCGACAAAACAGACAAGCCATTGGATGGTGATAAGTTTTTAATCAACAAGTCTTTAATTAATAATTGAATATATATTATGGATAAATTTATGGATATGTATCATTTCTTCCTATGTTATGATAAATATAAAGTAAGTTCATTTCATATGGTTTACTTACGTTAAAATATGATGTCTGAGTGAGAAAAATATATTCCAGTTTAAAATTAGTACAAAGCAATAGGCAACACTGTCAATGAAAAGTTATGCGATGGGTAAGGTAAGGATAATAAATGGGCAAGTTATGATGTATCTTAACCTAATTATTTCATTACAATAATAGTTATTTTTTATCACTCTTTCTTTTCCTTTCACTCTCCCTTCCTCTATTCTTCACTAACACTCCTACTTTCTCTAGACATCAATCATTCCATCTCTCACGATTTCTTTCACTCTAATTCCTCATTCTCTCTCAAAATCCTTCTCTGCTCTCTGTCTTGTCTCTATCTATCTATCTATCTATCTATCTATCTATCTATCTATCTATCTATCTCTCTCTCTCTCTCTCTCTCTCTCTCTCTCACTCTTCTTTCTATGGCTTTGTCTGTCCCATGCTGTTTTCACTTGTAGCTCTCAAGAAAGGGAAGAGCAATTATAATAATAACATTAATAATAATAGTAATAATTATAATTATAATTATAATAATTATAATTATAAGAAGAAGAAGTAGTAGTAGAAGAAGAAGAAGAAGAAGAAGAAGAAAAAAAGAAGAAAAATCACATTTCCGTGCTCGTTGAAAAACTTTTCTGTCATCCAATGAAAGAACGAATTACGAGTCGGTCTGGACAGGATCCTGCAAGTAATCTAAGTCAGTTTGGTGAGTTTTTATACATTGTAGAGGAGAAGATACTGACATTCAACCACTACAACGCTCACCGTCACATGTGTGTACACTGATTTCACCAGGAAGTGTGATTTGACTTATGTTCAATTCCGTACAGTGTAAATGAAAAATTGACGGAAATCATTAAAGTGTAATCAGATTTTTTAAATAAATATGAATAGGCTTATGAGGGATTGTATATTTCAAATATATTTACAAGAGCATTTTACTCATGGCACGGCGAGTACGGGTTTTAGTCAAAAGTAGGGTAGTAGGTGGGGAAGGGGGTGTACAAGTTTAGAAAAAATTACCCCTTTTTCCAATTTGGAGGGGACTTGCAACCAACGAACCATGAATCTACCTGCGCTTAAAAAACCCTACCGCAGTGTGTGGTACTGATGTCAACGGCCTGAAAGGCGAGGTCGAACAGTGAGCAAGGATAAGGGAGGATTTTCGATCAATCCCACTGCTAGCGTGGTTTTATTTTGATTTCATGATTTTTGGTACAAATGTATGTTTTTATAAATCACATATTATTGTTCTCCTCCATGGTACTGTCTGTCACGCAGTTGTGTTGTTAAGGCGGTGTCAAGTACTACTTTCCGTAGTGCGTAACGTGACGTTTTCGATACTGGAAGAGCAGTGAGTACCGCTGTGCGTGCCTCTCGGGCGTATCTGCCATTCAGTATATTGGTTTCTTTTTACACGTACCGGCACTCATGAAATAAATTTAAATATTTACATGCTATTAATATTTTGTAAACAGTCACAATAAAAGTGATTCGATTGCAAAAGAGCAGCAGCATTGAAAGAGGCTGGTATTTCTCCAGATTAAATCAATAGTCATATTTTTATTTTAAATTACAAAAAAACACAAAGGGGAGAAATATATGTGATCATGTGAACAGTAGCTACCTGGTCCCATCAGTTTTGCTAGCTGTTTGACCTTCTAAATGCAAATGTCTGATGGGAAGTCATCATGTAAACAGACACATTTTTATATTTATGAACATATCAGGTGGCAATGGCCCACTTTGTGCCGGGTATTGCACTAAAATGATGCAACAATTCGCCACTTTAGAATAGATGCTTAACACATTGGCAGATAGCTTAAGAACAGAATACAAAAATAAAAGCCTTTCCAGTGGCCGGTGCAAGGAGTGTCAGTAATGCAAACCCTTTCCTCTCCTCCCAGTCCCACCCCCGCCCCTGTTAAAATAGAAAAAAAATAGACTGTTAAATTAATGTTTCTGCAAATAATCGATTGATTGGTAAACTTGCTATGCGGTGCTGTTTTGTCGTACCTCCCTTCTACTATGGTTTGTAATGAATTTCCAGGATACACACAAATAAAAATATTTTTTAAAAGTCATTATTTCCCGGGAGGATTATAAGAAGCATAGCTGTCTCCACATTTCTTATAAGAAGCATATGTCTTTCTATATTTCTTATTATATGAACAGTCTAAGTAAACCAGTATGACTCATATTTGAGAACTCTCTTACATAAACACACCCCACTTAGAACACAATCATGCACACATAAGACCCTTCCAGCAGTGGAGAAACAGGTTCAGTATGATAATACCCTTATTGGTGAGCATGAGAAACCTCAGTCACATTTTTAACAAGATTTGAAGTAAGTCGGTTTAAAAACTCAGGGATGAAACACGAACTCCAACTTGCGGCTATTTTGCAGTTTTTTTTTTTCAAATCCAAAATTGACCAATGACGTGGCTGAATTTCAAATTTATGGTCAGAACTTAAACTTTAACTTGCAGTTACTTTGCAATTTTTTTTTTCAAATCCAAAATTGACCAATGACGTGGCTGAATTTCAAATTTATGGTCAGAACTTAAACTTTAACTTGCAGTTACTTTGCAATTTTTTTTTCAAATCCAAAATTGATTATTGACGTTGCTGAATCCAAATTTACGCTCAGATTTGAAATTTAAATCGGAACAAAGTTTGAGCTTTCAGATATTCAATAAGTAAAGCTCAAAATGAGTCTAGACCAGCAGGTGGCTTAAAATTAAATAAAGTGAAACGAGATAGCTGGTGGACTTTTTTCTCTCACAATAACATGTCTAACATGACATTATTTCAGTCATTTAAAATTATTATAGAGGCAAACATTTGTCCCGCTCAAACAGAAGGGGTCTGGTGTTAGGCGTAATTTCGAAGCTCAAAAACTTAAACTCATACTTTGAGTAAATGTTCAAGTCAGTTTGAAACTCACATTTCAGACTTAATTAAAGTATGAGCTAAGTTATTGAATGTGGGACCAGATAAGCAATGGATTTAACCAGTAATAAAACAATATAATAATTTATATAAAAAGAGATAAAGAGATATATATTAACTGATCCTTGCGAGTCTTGCGAACTTCATTCGATTCCAGTCTCCCTGATCTAGAAATGTATTAAAGAACTCGTACCTGTACTTACAAATATCGTTGACTGATCACAATTCCTTTAATCCACCTACTTTCAAATCTTTCATTCTATACTAATTTGACACAACTCGTAATAGTCCACCATTTTAACCTATATTGCCACAAACGAAGTCTCAATAAAGCTTTCCAGTCTCTATATCGGTATGATCACAGTACCAAGACTGCGCTGTTAAGGATCACCAACGACATACTTACAATCTACATACTGAGCATAGTAACAGTAGCGAGAATGTACTGCTAAAAGTCACCAACGGCATACTTACAATCCACATGCTGATCCTAGTATCAGTACTGATACTGTACTGCTAAAAGTCACCAACGACATGCTTACAATTTGCATACTGATAATAGTATCAGTACTGAGACTGTACTGCTAAAAGTCACCAACGACATACTTACAATCCATATACTGATCATAGTAACAGTACCGAGACTGTACTGCTAAAAGTCAAGAGCGACATACTTACAATCCACATGCTGATCCTAGTATCAGTACCGAGACTGTACTGCTAAAAGTCAAGGAAGACATACTTACAATCTGCTCACTGGTTATAGTCAGAATACAGAGCCTGTACTGCTAAAAGTCACCAACGACATACTTACAATCCGCATACTGATCATAGTCACAGTACTGCTACTGTACTGTTTAAAGTCACTAATGACAAACTCACAATCCACATACTGATCATAGTATCAGTACCGAGACTGTACTGCTAAAAGTCACCAACGACATACTCACAATCCACATGTTTAGCCTAGTATAAGTACCGAGACTGTACTGCTAAAAGTCAAGGAAGACATACTTACAATCCGCATACTGATCATAGTCACAGTACTGTAAAATTGTATAGCATAGCATACAAAATTATATATATAATACAAAATTGTTTAAATATATGTAGCATATATGATACATTTATTTTAAAAAAAAAATATGACTTAAACTGAGCAGCAGGAAAATAAAAGTTATGGTTCCGGGAGCAAAACACCAAATACGCAAAACTGGAGTATGAAATACTTTATGTGTGTGGTGAAAAGATTCCTTCCAAACCCCATGCCAAGGATTCATGCTTGAAAACGAAAAATCTATGGCGTCTCATATAGCCAATATACGCTAATGTTATATCATCGCAACAACACATTACATGGAGATATACATATTATATATTATAGTGTTTCATTAATAAACTGCAGCGTAAGTGCTATATCAGGGTAACAACACATTATACGAAGATATACCTGTTATATATATTATATTATTTCATTCACAAACGGCAGTGTAAGTGCTTTATCAACGAAACAACACATTACAGGGAGTTCAGTGTGTTCGAATTGCTGCTGTGAGAATACTTCTTCGCCACAGCAAGTTTGACCTTGATAAGCTTGAAGCCCTTCTTAAGGTACACTCTCTGCCACCAGTACGATATCATATCGATTATAATAATTACATGTAAATTTCTCAATGATAACGTTAGCCCTTTTCGGTCAGTCGCTAACTACCACGTACAAGGTCCTCAGTGATAATGGTAACCCTCTTGGGTCAGTACCCAACAGCCTCGGCCTTCGCTTGCAAATAGTTTTAACTGTAATGGATATCAAGTTAAACTGTGCGGATGTTCGCACATTATGTCATGCCACAAAGCATATATGTAACCAACTCCCCACGTGCGTTAAAAAAACTCACCCTCTATTGAAACGTTAAGAAAATGCTACAACCTGTTTATTCAAGAAAGTGTTTCGAAAACTTCTGTTATTGTTTACCACTCGGTTTTTGCAAAATAATTTCAGCATAAATGGATCAGGTGTTTTCTTTTACATAATTTCTTGCCAGTTTTAATGTACAGCGCACTGAGAAAGTAATACATATTTAACCTTGCGCTGTACAGTATTCTTAATGTTTTCAACCATTTCACCAAAACGACAACTGACCTTGTACCGCGTCAGTTTGCAATTTCTTCCAATGCATCCAAATTCTGACATTTTACTCTTTTTCGCTATAAATGATTTTAAAGTTTTGCGATATATTATTTTTCCTTTAAGAGAGAGTAGGGAATGGATGTGTTTCATGTTTCATTTTGTTATTAGTTCAAACAGATTGCAGGTTTCATTTGTAACTGTCTACACACAGAAAACAGGAAAATCTATTAATATGTGTTATCTTCCGTGATTATTACGTTGTTCAATTATGCAAAAGATTTTATGCCAGTAGTGTCATTTCTTACGTAAGAGTAAATGAACTTCTTTGAGAAAGATTTTTCTGGCCGTATTTTTTTTTTAAAATATATCTCTTTTGCTTTAAATTCAATGGTTGTTCATGGAACAAAATCAATAATAAATAAAGAATAAATCACTTCAGTATATTAGACATCTAAGATATGCCTAAAGAGATATATATTAATATATTATATATTACACACACGTACATACACACACACACACACACACATATATATATATATATATATATATATATATATATATATATATATATATATATATATATATATATATATATATATATATATATATATATTACGCAATTGTGGATTTTAGGAAATCCCTGCAATATTCGTCATCGATAGTCAATAATTACTTTCATATTTTGGTAGCCTCCTGTGAAAACATTTTTATCAAGGGTTCCCTAGGTGCAAACGATACAGCAAGATTTAATACATGTCATGGTATCGACTTTGAAAATGTAAATATTATGCTAGAGATTTAGCGGGAAAATTCATGAATGACTCCATTTGCATTCAGCTTTATTATTGTCAGAGCAAGGATAAGTTTCAATTTATTTTAAATTCCATAAAGGGGCACTAAAATCTAAATGTTAAGTTGTCCACCATTTTACACCATTTAGCATTGAACGTTATAGGAGTATGGATAATATAATATACGATTTAAGTCTTAGTGGAAAATGTGAAACTGACACATTCTTGCACAGCGCTGGTTATTTTTATATCATTACGTAAGTGACTTATATCCAAGATTGCGTAGATTCACTGTGACACATGCACTGAATATTCCTACCAGTGGAATTTTCCAAGGGGGGTGTTATTCAAAGGAGAGTATTCCTAGACCCCAGTTCGCGTAAATTCACTGTGACACATGTACTGAATATTACTACGGAGAAATTTTTTCAGAAAGGGAGGCAGTTTGCGGTGGGAGTTTTCCAGGGGGTGTTTTTAATTGGGAGTATTCCTGGACCACTGACTGCGTAGATTCACTGTGACTGCTGTTTATTTAAAGAAATACAAGTGACTAAATATATGATGGCACAGAGAACGGAAGTGGCTTTTGTGATTTAACTGGACCTATCATTGTGCAATTTATTGCACTCTAACCATATAAATAGCATACAAGTTGTGCACATATTTATAAATATACATAGAGTTTATTATTATTCATTTGAATATACTTCATATTTCTCCACAAAGTAAATAAAATTTTAGAAATCAGTTTTTTAAATTGTGTTTTTTTCTAAATTAAGTTCAATTGGTTGTGATTTCGACTGCAGTGGTCCCTGCATCTAAACATTCCAGAACAGTTACACAGCCTGACTTTGTTTATCTTAGCCTAAAAATGATTCACTCGACATCTACAGAAAACTATTGCTTTTGGAAATGTTAAGAAAATAAGGAATCCTTTTCTCGAATGATATATTTCTCTCTCTCCCTCTCTCTCTCCCTCTCTCTTTGTCTCTCTCTCTCTCTCTCTCTCTCTCTCTCTCTTTCTCTCTCTCTCTCTCTCTCTCTGTCTCTCTCTCTCTCTCTCTCTCTCTCTCTCTATATATATATATATATATATATATATATATATATATATATATATTAAGGTATTATAATGTTTCGTGATTTCTGAATATTTCCGAAATTGAAGTCTTAATTTTCACATTTTAGAAGAGCCCTGTCTACTGCCCATGTATTTTGGTATTCCATCGTATTCTGTCAGATGTTGAGGGAGAACGTTTCCTTCATGATTTTTCTTCATGATTCTTTTTTATGACTATCAGAATTTGAATTTGGCTGAGCAATTGCGGTTTACTTTGTTGGAATATCGTCGTCGGCGGATAACAAATGCCTGGTATGGTTGCAATTTTGTCACAATCTTCTATACGTTAATAAATTTGTCGCCTCCATGTAGCACCCCGGTAAAGTTTTTTGGTGCCATATTTGTTGCCATATTGTACCATATTGTCATGCAGATTCTTTATCTCATACCAATGTCCGCTGACTTTCCGTGAGTATATAATGGTCTTTCTGCGATTTCGCTTGGTTCAGAACCCACTCTTTCATGAGATCTAGTAGAATCCTTTCTGGTGCATATTGATCTAGCGAGTCTTAATTTGATGGAATATCTCCTGTTACAGATTGTACAAAGGAACGGTAAGAGAACAAACATTTGTCAATCAGAAGACGCAATTACGATCACAGTGAAACTTTCCAATTGTATACCGATTGATTTGCAGCCCGTTACGTGTTTTATACCATTTTTTCCCGCAAAAATGTCCAACAGTTACCGATGTAAATATACCTTGTATTGTCGGAAAAAAAGTTATCATTGGACAAACTAAAGCAAGCAATAAATAATTGTAATTTCCCAGTGCACCATAGAGTTGCTGTAGAACTATAAATTTAAAACATTAACTTCCAGCCATTGACTTTTTTCCACCACCATCACTAGTACTTCCTGTTGCAAAATCGATAGGAATTAAGTCAATTGGACGATTAGAATGTTTACAAGTTCACTTTCACTTTCAAGTCCACTGTCTCAGAGCTGGTAGCGTTATATGCCGTATGCACCAGACTCAGTTCTTCACCAGACCTTCGGGAATCTGGTCTGGTTCTACAAATAGTCAGAGAGAAAGACTTCATCTTTCATTCGAGTAATAACGCCCTTTCTTCTAAATTAAAGTACCTGATTGCGAGAGTTCGATTCTACGTCTGGAACAATTTGTTTAAATTTTCCAGGCCATTCTACCTGCCTCAATCTCATATATTTGCAATGATTATTCCTCCCGGAACGCCTATGCTTAAAACCTTATAATCGCTCCTGCCCCCTGTCCTCCTTCCCCCCAACCCCTGCGCTGTTGTAAGGTATGTCCTGAGAGCGATGTCGTTAGCGTTTAGAGTGTAATTGAAGCAAGTTGTAAATTTCTACTTCGTCTGTGGAGCTGCTAGGATTTTCTGGCAGCTGTAGTCGTGATACTCCATCAGAATTTCCTTGCGACTGTATGGATCGAGAATTAATTGCATTGTTCAATCGTGAGAGAAATGTTGCCTAACGTTGCAGTCAAAGAGCTGTCATTGAGGATTTATCTTTCTATGGATTGAAAATAATGTTTAGTAATCGGCTGCCAATCACTAAGTAATTGGCTGTTAATCAATAATCACCAAGAAATGTCTGCCATAGAGATAATGACAAAATTTCTTGTCTTTTTTGCACTATAGCTAAAGCTTCTTGGTGTATAAGGCTGTGGTTCTCCTTGCTATAACGGACTATAATTAAAGCTTCTTTGTCTATAATGCCATGGTTCTCCTGGCTATCTCGGACTATAACTAAAGCTTCTTTGTGTAAAAGGCTATGACTCTTTTGACTATCCCGGACTATAGTTAAAGCTTCTTTTATATAAGGCCATGGTTCTCCGGGCTATGAAGGACTATAACTAAAGCTTCTCTGTTTATAAGGCTATGGTTCTCCTCGCGATCCAAGACTGTAACTAGAGCTTCTTTGTTTATAAGGCTGTGGTTCTTCTGGCTATGCCGGACTATACCTGAAGCCCCTGTGTTTATATATAATATATATATATATATATATATATATATATATATATATATATATATATATATATATATATATATATATATATATAAAATACTCTTGTAGAGACAAACGGTTTTACATAATGAGCTTCCAAGTAAAATAACACATAACACCAGTAATGCATTTAGCTAAATCAAAGATATTTTGTCTGTCTAGAAATATATTGCAACAACCATACTCCAAAGTATAATAATACAATTAATTTAAAATATAAAACACATGCACAATCATTAAAACATCAAAGAGATGAGAACTGAGATGACTAGGTCAACCAGAAAAGAAGATACTGCACCATTGAAGACACCTCTCGTTTCATTTTTTTAATCAAAAATAATCAGTGAGCAAATCTTTATAGATTTAATTGATGGCAATATTGCAAGCTTGCTTCAAATATGTTGATTTCTTAATCATTTCGGAGGTAAGCTTTGATTACTTTTTATTAATTAATCATCGATTACTGGGGTCTCACCGATATACTTTCCTTTGACTTGTCTTAGATATTGAGATGAAAGCAGTCAATCAATTGATTGATTTATTTAATCACATAGCTTAGGAAGTAAGCTTTTGGGGTTAACAAACGAGGCGTGATTCTGTTTGACATACTATTAGTAAAGCAATATTTAGTTTCCTAGAAAGAATTATTCAGAAACTTCTTTCAAAATTGCTGGTGTTTCAAAATGGCCAGGTGTTTAATAATTGGCTTTTGCGATAAAGCTTTTCTTTAATATTTTGTCCGTGATTCGAGCAATAATCAGTTCTCAGATTTGTCCACGGTTGGCGTTTTGCCTCAATCATAACAAGGAGATGTTATTTGTTAACAGATAATAGAGACGTAGAATCGTTAATAACAGAATTAAAATGCAATCCGAACGAAAGTCTTATCATCCAAGTAAACGATAGATAGTCGTATTAATTTTATTATTCCTCTTTCAACTGCTAGCATTTTCTTATTTACGAACTGCGTATTAAAGGGACACGTCATTGGCAGTGTAAACCTGCCAAAAGTTTACACTGTTGTGAAAGGCAGAACTGAATAAGTGTAGCTTACAACTCGTATGGCCTGGTGACGTCGAACCAATAGCTAATGCTGGAATAAAGTGATTTGATATAGTCATACATTCACAAGCTGCACAACATCCTCATCTTGACCCGTCCATCTCTCCCCGCTCCACTCCCCCCCCCAAAAAAAAAATAAAACCGCCTAGAGCTGCCGACCCTTACTCACATAAGAACAATAAATAGACGTTTCATTAATCAGAGCCAAGATCGATCATCAATTTCTTAGAGTTCCCAGGAAGGATGAAGTAGACGTTCATTAATACGGGTTTGACTATGGACGTTTGTCAACATGTAACTTGAAAATATAACTCCTAAGCCTAGTTTTAGAAGATATTGACTTTAGTGCTTTGTGCCTAATCAACATAAGTTCATATTTATGGCGACGTACTAAAGTACACAGTGCAATATTACAGTACACAGTTCAGTATTAGTGATCTATTTTACCATTTATTAGTACTATATCATAACTGATCTTGTAAATGATCTTGATCAATCTATTGATCTATTGATTAATGGTTCCAAATGTCAACTTCCCGTAGATATCAAGTGATCTTTCAGATAAAACGAATAATAACATGAGTAGCTAGTCCGTATTGACATATACCACCTGTACCACCACCCCCGACCTACGTCCTCTTCTATAAATAGAATATTATAGCAGTGATAAATATTATATATACACGAGTCATGGACTATTTGCCTCGCACGTATATTGGAACGTGTTCCTTAATTGTTGTATATTATATTGTATCATCACTTAACCAACTCAGAAGGACTACTACCCGAGGGTAACGATGTCATTGCACATTTCGCACTTGCACGGCCGCTCCTAGAGACGTTCAGAGTGACCCCAGGGCTGCGTTACCCCCAAACAGCGCATTGGCTCTGATGACTACGGCTTGAACTCATTTGCTTTCCTCCTCGTTTGTTCACGGGTCAGTCACAACAGGCTGGCCGTGCTTTGTAAGGAGTTAAAGAATACTATTTTAACTCATGACAGGTACTAATTGAACAATCATAATTAAATTGCATCCTGAAGTCGTATTCTGCTCCATCTTTATTGTCGAGGATGTCCTTATCTTGTAACATTATAGAGTTTAAAATTTTTTCATTGTATGTGTTTAAGGATATCTTTTAAAACAATGAAGAATTATTAAAACATTACTAATTTTAATAATAAATATTACTCTTATTATTAATATTATCATTATTGTTATTATTATTATTGGTAGTAGTAGTAGTAGTAATAGTAGTAATAGTAGTAGTAGTAGTAGTAGTAGTAGCAGTAGTAGTAGTAGTAGTAGTAGTAGTAGTAGCAGTAGTAGCAATAGTCGTACTAGTTGTAGACGCATTATTTGTATGATGCATTGTATATTTATATAGCAGACTCAGAATAACTTGCAGTTCTATTTCACATCGAGGAAGAAAACAAACTGTTCCCTGATTATACTCATTTTGCAATTGTTTGTTCTGTATACAAAAATAATGTAGCACAGGCATCCTGTAATTAAACATTAAACATTATACCTCTAATATATTTAGGTCTTTTTGTACTTTCTTAATGATAACTAAAAACTTGTAGAATAATGTTGTTGTATTTCAGCATAAATGTAAGGCAAAGCAAAGATAAGAACAAATATGTTTATCACATTGGCCTTAACATAGCAATCCACAAGAAGCAATATATTTCTCACATTAGCCTTAAAATAACAATTCATAAAAAGCAATATATGTACCACATTGTTCTGAACATAACAATCCATAAGAAGTTATGTAGTTAGCACTTTGTCCTTAACATAATAATCCTCAAGAAGCAATATATTTATCACTCTGGCCTTAACATAACAATCCTCTTCATTTATCAAGCAAGCCCTACATTGGCTATGTCATCTTATATATTTAGGCAAGGCCTAATCCCAATACTTTGCTTATCTTCTTTTCATTGTAATAATGCCTTGTCTATGTATGCTCGTAATGGTCTCTTGTAAGTGTGAGATATTTTGAGACTTTCATACGAAAGCACAATGTACTTGGACAAGTCGTTTGTTGGTATATTTTACAGAGAAGAATTGTTCACACAGAAGTGACCTTCGTGTGTTTTTCTTTGATAGTGCGTTTGTCGCCATGTTTTTTAGGTCACAGATGCATGCCAACAACAACCAACAAGTTGATACTAGGAATCCTATTTTGGTGCACATATAGACATTCTTTTAGTCCAAGTATCAAATAATAGTAAACATTAATTTTAAAAAGAATCATATTTTGCATTTTCATATAATTCTACTCCAAAGTATTTTAGTGGTCAAATTCTTAGAGAGTCTGAGAAGAAAGATCGCCGCAATGTTTAATATAACATTTGACTGATATCTACAAAGGCAACATCAGGCAAGAAAGGAGGTCCTTCTGATCTCCTTATCGATATAATAAGCAGAAATATTCCGTAACTATGGAGAGATTCCTATGTCTAACAAAATACAGGCCATGTATTGTTAGGATCATCTTGTGGAAACTAAATATTTTTAGGATCAGCCTGGAAAAAATTGCTGTCTTTAGGATCACCATGGAGAAACTAAATATATGATAATCACAATTAGGAATTGTCATAAGTTAATCGTCAGTATATTGAATAGTGAAAAGATACTGATAAGTACATAGCCACATAACACTGGAACAAAAGTTATGTTCTCTTTTCAATGTCGCTTAATACTTTGTTATTTGAATAGCATTGAATACACACTTCTACAGCACTCTTTTGTTACCCCTATTACACTAAGCTTTTTTCAGGTATAAGGCTGTTAGCCTTGGTCGATTCAGGTTTGCTAGTTGATTTGAAGGATATCTTTCACACACAAAAGAGGTTACAGCTTCTAAAGTTAGACATCATGTTGGCTTGTTGGTGCACTTAGTAACACTCAGATCAATAGCAAAAACACTAAGTGATAAAGTCGGCGATATCTCTCTGCCACACTGCTTGTGTAAAGAACATATATGATTCATTGCTTATGGCGCAGTAATGTTTAAAATACTCTCATGCAAGTATATTCACTATTAATGCAAACCACTTATATTTGAATAAGTCACGATCTAAACATATTTACTTTGTATTTTTCGTTCTCGCTTATGATATTAGGAGTGGTATACTACACTTTTATGCCGCCATGCCTTATCGGAAAGATCCAGTTGCATAATAAAAGTCATCTCAAAACAGGCTTTGATAAATGGATTCTGACAAATATAAAGAATGTAGTCTGAAATCTGTGCCGTTATTTTTTGAAGGAATGGTAGAAAAACTTAAAGGTCGAAAATTGTCGTTTCAGTGATAAGTCTTATGCAGTGGACATCCCTGTAAGATGCAATTGGGAAGGAGAGTCAATCCTCTACTTACCATTCATAGCTGGACTCGAAATAGGGTGTTTGGGGCTACAGGACTACCAAGTCCTAAATCCTATACTTACCATCCATGGCTGGACTCGAAATAGGGACCTTGGGGCTACTAGACTACCAAGTCCTAACCGTCCAACTTAATAATTTAAATATATTCAAATATATTCAAATGCATTCAAATATTTTAACAGATTGTTTTTAGAATGAGTTATGATTTTACTTACAATTAAACACTCACTGGCTAGAATTAAAATGCATGTATACTATGCCCCTGTTTAAAATTTTGTCCGAATGGGCTGTATTTGCCTAAAGCAAAACCATCAGTGAGTTGGTATTTTGTTTAATTATTCCAAGCAAAATACTGCACTAGTGCTACCAGAAAGCACTGCCAACAAAATGAAAGAAACAATGGTAGCAACATAATCAAATAATAACCTACAGCAACATAATGAAAGAAAAGAATGCAACATAATAAAATAATTATACAACAACATAATGAAAGAAAAGAATGCAACATAATCAAATAATAATATATATCAATATGATCAAAAAGAATGCAACATAATGAAATAATTATATATAACAACATAATGAAAGAAAAGAAGACAACATAATGTAATTATAATACTATACAACAACATAATAAAAGAATGCAACATAAAAAATGCAACGTAATGAAATAAGAATATATATGAACATAATAAAAGAAAATAAAGCAGCATAATGAACTTAATTAAACAAAATAATAAAGAAAACAAAACGTCATTATAATGAAGGGAAAATCTAAAAGCAATATAGTGATGAAAAAACACAGCAGTATATGAGAGAAGTTAATACACAAACACAAAGAAAAAATGCAGTAAAACAACACATCGAATGATTATAAAAACAATCCAACGACATAATACAACACAGCAACACAACGAGGGATTGTAGTATAATAACATAATAAAAAAATACAACGCAGCAACATGGTGAAAGAATATGAAAGAAATAAAATCAAAGACTGCAATACATCAACACAATGAAAGAATGAAGAGATGCAATACAGAAATAAAACGAAAGAATTCAAAACAAAAAATATGAAACATATTTTAATTTTGATCCTGTTTGCTGCTGTTTTTTCTGATGTGTCTGATCTATTAATTTCTAGATCTGTTCTTGACTGATACATTGATCATTTCAGTTTCGGTTTCCTTTGGTATTATTGCACGTCTGACTTTGTGGGATGTCTTGTAGAAAGAGGTAAAATATTACAAAAAATTATAGGAAGCATTAAACTAATGCAGAAAGATTAAGTGAATGTTGGCTTTAATGCCAGAAAAAGAAGAGAAACCTGATAAAAAGTGCTCTACATGCAGAGGTCAAGTCAAGGGTCACCCAAGGCCATGCTGCTCGAAACGATGAAAGACCACTTAACCACATGATGAAAGACCGTGATTCTTTGAACCAGGACTCATCTTATAAACAGTATAACGAATGTAAAACAACAATGTAATTAAAGAAATCATCATAACTTCATTACAACCAAGCGATACATAAATATAAAGAAAGACTATAATACAACATAAAGAAGGCCTATAATACAACATAAACAAGGACTATAATACAACATAAAGAAGAACTATAAAACAACATAAAGAAGGACTATAATACAACATAAAGAAGGGCTATAATATAACATAAAGAAGGGTTATAATATAACATAAAGAAGGGCTATAATCCAACATAATGCACACCATTGTGAAAGCAGCCAAATGAAAAACTTTCTGGAAACGTCGAATAATTTAACAGTGAAATAGCACAGAAATAGAACAATGAAACAAAAATATATATAGGACAGCTAAATGTGAAAATATGGTACATAGGATGAAGTAAATAAAACATAAAGTCAAATATAAATACAAAATCTAAGATGGAACAGTCGCGTACTAAATGGTTACATTCGTGTACCTGACTTCTTAAAAGGACCTCCACAAGTGGAGTGCCAATTTTGAAATATTAACCTCTTTTCTCAGAATTCCCCAACCCAGTTTCTCCTTGCTTTTGGGGGCATGCATGGTAATACGCATGACATCAATTGCCCCCTCCCCTTCCCTCCAGGCACAAAAGAAATATGTGAAGACAAATGGAATGCATTTGAAGAACGCAATAGAACACATGGGCGATGTGTAAGTTTGGCCTATTTAAAACTGACAGTGTAAAGAAAAACAGCTGAGAAAAGCCAATAATTCGCAAGTCATTGCTCTGTGAATACATTACCAAAGCTCCTTTATACCTAAGTACCCGCCGCACATTGCACATGTGTTTAGTACAGGTGCACTTTGCCAATGAGGGAGACATGGGCTGTTTTGAGTAGTCTAACGTTGGAAGGACGGAGAGTGACGGTGAAGGTAGTGGGTGTTGGGTATTTCTCAGTTATTGTTCTATACACCCAATTTATTGTTTTATTGGGCATAGAAGGAGGAAGGCGGGTACTGGCGGTGAGAGTGGTTGGGGGGGGGGGGGAGATGGAATATTCAAATGAAGATGGTTTCTCCTATAGAGAAGAGCATTCTAGTGATTTGTTTGATTTTATTAAGACATTTGTTTATTCCTGATCTCATATATCTGATTTGCATTAAAGTACAATAAAGACAGAACAGTCAGTTGGTTAACATCAGTTTTGCATCAGACGCAATCGTTGTTATTCACTTGAAAACCCTATCTCCTCTCTCCCCCCCCCCACTCCGAAAAGTAATCCAAACCGGTATACCTTTTACTTTAAGAAAGCTATATATAGGAATCTCCTGCCATTTAAGCCACAAAGTTTTATGTATATATATACGTGTGTGTGCGTGTCTGTGTGTGTGTTTGTGTGTGCTTGTTTGTGTGTGCTTGTTTGTGTGTGTGTGTGTGTGTGTGTGTGTGTGTGTGTGTGTGTGTGTGTGTGTGTGTGTGTGTGTGTGTGTGTGTGTGTATGTGTGTGTGTGCAAGCCCCTAATCCTATAAGCCCTCCCCCCCCCCCCGGGAAAATCTAAGTGTTGCTTTTACAGACTCCAACAGTTGTTTCTCCAAACGAATATTCCTTTTGCGTATAAGAAAGCTGTATATGTAAGCAAACTACGAATCGTCGTGCCATGTAAGGCACAAAATTATATCTTTATATTTACAAGCCAACCTAATCTAAATGTCGCCTTCACCCCCCCCCCACCCCCGACCCATATATTACCCATACATTTCACTTCTTTTTATGCCAAAACAATGTCTAAAAATAGACACTGAAAGGGCAATAGCTTTGGTCCACATTTATGTACTAACTGTGGAAATAAAGCATTTTATCAAGCCAAGTAATAAAAGCCTCGTTTTAGACCGCAGGAAATGGCATCAACTATCTGGCACTTAATTTAATGCCAAAGAACGGCTAATGAAACATTTGTAAAAAGCATTAGTGAACTCTCTATCGGCCTGGAGCGTTGAATGTTTAACTTTGTGATAATCTTTGGTGTGCATGTTTAACTGCTTCTATCTATCACCCCTCAGTACAGTTCGGGCTTTTAGTAATGGCTTAGAACGTTTGTCTCCACAAATGGAGTTAAACAACGATGGGTCCGCTTAGTTCTAGAATCGGTTTCACCGGCGGTTTTTTCTGTACAATTATATAAATGATTTACAAATGGTCTGCATAGTGCCTTTCTTGATACACATTTTAGGGAATAAACAAGAAAATAATTTAAACAAGATTGTCTCTGAAATATAATTACAACTTCTAACCACAATTTCAAAACTAAGGTCATGTACCGGCCGTCAATAAAGATTTGAATAAAAGATGTTTTATTGCCACTATTTCAGCCAATATATCGTGAATCCCAACATAATCAAGAGAGTAAGACAATCTGCCTGCATCAGTAAAGAATCTAAACAAGAAAGTTATTTTTCTCTAATATTTCCATAATTTTGCTTAACTGTCAAAAAGTGATAGCTGGGTGGACTCTTGTGCCCATTATATTTAATCAGCATTTCATGATTTTTTTCACAAAGCCCTAAGAGGCCAACTTTACAAGACGCCTTTTTACAAAAACGGTTTTCTGTCAATATTTCTGCTAATATTTGGCGAGTCCACAAAGAAATAAGAGCCTATTGTATATTTATGCTGCCTGTATTCATTCAATCAAACTTTTAAATGTTTCCATTCTATACTTAAAGGGGAACGTTTTAGGGAAATTGGATGTTGGTCGGTAATTTTAAGGAAATCATCGAAAAGTAACAGCAAGACTAGACTAAATTTTATTTTATTTCTATATCCCTGACGTAGGTTTAGATTTTAATAAAATATGTTTTGCCACTAATATTTCAGCCAATTTTCGGTGAATTGCAAAATAAGTAATAGTAGCCAAAAGGAACATTTATGCCTCCTCCCAATACATTGGTGAACATTTTATAATGTTTGCACAAAGATCGTAGGAATAGATATAAAAAAATATGGATCATGCAATAATTCCGCCACTGTTGGTTGAATGTGATCGTGAAAGTAAGTCAGGCAGGTTACTAAAGCCTATCCTGAGCCAAAATTTCAAGACAGTGGCTATTTCTGTGAGTAGCTAGGATTTTATTGTAAACTTCCTTTTTCGCCAATATTTACACACTTTTTTGTCGAGCTACCAAAAAAGTAATAGCCAGGTAGGGACCAAAAAGACGCCTTCTCTGGGTTTAGTTCAGAGCTAACTAAAACTTCTATTTGTCAACATTTCTACTAAATTTTGGCCAATCACGGAAAAAGTAGTACCTAAGTAGGTGCTGATTTTTCCTACCTTTTATTAATATTTCAAGAAAAAAAAGCAATATAAGTTAAGATCCTAATAAAAAATTGTTTTAACAATATTTATGGTATATTGTCTGAGAACCAATAAAATAAATTACAGCCAGGTAGAGACTGATCTCCACTTCCGTTATTTGAAATAATAAGACAGCAACATTATATTCTTGGCGTTAGTTAAGATTTTAGATAGAAACGTGTTTTTCTCCAATATTTCTGTCAACATTTTGCGATTTTGCGATGGCAGCATTCATTAACCAAACTTTTCAAGAGGAAAGATTCCTTTGTCGTCAGCTACGATTTTACTGAAAATGTTTCCATTTTTACCAATATCTTGTTTTCGCCAATATTCAAGAAAATGTTTTTTTCCAATCAATAAAAACGTCCGCTTTGTTCTTCAAAGTTTCAAAGCAGTAAGGCTCCCTACCTGGCATCACTCAAGATTTTGCTATAAAATTAGTTTTACCAATACTTTTGTTAATATTTTTGCGACAAGTGAGGTACGAAGTGAGGTACTAATATCCACAACCCTTAACTGAAGTTTCCATTACGGTGATATTAAATCCCTGGCGCTTGTTCAGATTTTATTACAAAATTACCAATATATGTAGTTGCTATTGGTGAGTAAGTGACAGCCAGGTAGGTCGCAATGGCTTTAGCCAAAATTTTACTCCAAACCTTTGGAGTAAGGCCATACATTTAAAGTTAACAAAAAATTGGCTTTTCGCCAGTGTTTCCACATTTTCTGACAAATCGCCAAAAACATAAGAATCAGGTAGACAGTAATATGCGCTTGTATTATTATATATTTTGTGACGGTGTGATTACATCCAAGGAGTTGGTGGATATTTTAATGAGAAATCAGTTAAGATTTTACCGAAAAATCTGGGTGTTGTTATTTTCGCCAGTTTTTTTTCAGGAATTACCAAAAAAAAGTAATAGGCAAGTGAGTAGTTATGCGTAATAACTTTTCTCAACATTTCAAGGCTGTTATTCTTTTTTCCTTCCCGGTGTCGGTCAAGACTTTACGAAAAAAAAATAGGTATTTCTGAATATCACGAAAGATATTGTCAGACTGATGCCTATGCCCACAGCCTTCCATTGGAATTTTGGGACGTTTCCATGACAACTCTAGGAAGACATAAGTTTGTTGTGAAAAATAATTTTTTTGCCAATATTTCCATTATTTTTTGGCGAATCAAAGAAGAAAAGTAATATCAATTTAATGGATATGCGAGAGACTTAGGCCATATATCTGGTGTTAGTGATCACCAAAGAAATACATAAATAGCAGGCAGGTACGTTAGTTAATCTGCTTTCCTGATTCAAAAATCTAGGAACATTATATTATTGGCATTAGTTAAGATTTCCATTACTTTTTTCCGAAGCACGGAACAGAAATCATGTCAGTACCAGTGACTTTTATCTTCAATTAGTAAAACTATGTCTCTGTCGTCATTTAGGATTTTACCATTTTTTGTTTGCTTTTCGCCAACATTTCCGTCAATTTTTGGCGAATCGTCAAAATGTAATAACCAGATGGTTAGCAATGCCTGCCATCTTTAGTTAAAATTTCTAGTCAGCAATTTCCCATTTGATATTTATGATTTTGCGATAAAGTTATTTTTGACGTTTCCTTAAAATCCAAGGATAGGATACATTTTAAAGAAATTTGGATTTTGGCCTACATTTTTGTTTGATTTGCCATGAAGAGTAGCCAAGTAGGCACTCTGTCCACTAGTCAACCATCTCCCGACAATTTGTTAATTTAAAAGTGCACATATGCACATTTGCTTCGGTAAAAAGCTAAAAACTAAGGTTGCTAAAGTAAACTAAAGGAAACGATATGTCCTACATTTTAACAGATAAATTCTGTACATTCAGAGATGGGCAATTAATATGATATCTGTACAACGAAACATAACATGTGTTAATAATAATAATATTTGGTGACATATAATACATGCTGACATATGACATGTGTTGACGCATAATGTGCATTGATCCATGATCTGTGTTGAGAGATGACATATGTTGATACATGGCATGTGTTGACATATAGCATGTGTTGACACATAACATGTATTGATCCATGAGATGTCTTGATACATAACGTATGCTAATACATGATATGTGTTGATACATGTCTACCGGGCAGTAATGCAGAGATATCGGAATTCTACTCTACAATACTGCAACAATTGTCATTTTCATGTACAGTTAGCATTAACAAATAATATTACAATTCCTACTTAGGCTTGTTCGCGTATCTAACATTCAGACAGATAAACCAGCATTTGAATCAGAAGGACAGGGGATTTCGCTAGATGGCGAAAGCTATAGATTAGCAGACCGAGTATAACAGTTATTTTACGGCATAAAAGCCAAATTTCACATTTAAATTTAATGTTTTGGCTGAGGAATATTGAACATATTTTAACAAACCAACTGTTGTTATTTTGTTATTTTTTGGTTTACTTAACAATATTTTCTAAACTTTATTTATAAAAGACGAATTTGCACCAAACGTTGGGTATACGGTGGCTTTGCCCAGTGCTTTACGAATTTCAAGTGTTTTTTTTTTTAAATTATTGTATAATAATATTCAGAGATGGACAATTAATATGATATTAATACAACTTATTTTTTTCACTCCTCGAAAAATATTTTTCTCTTCATTGTCTGATGAATTAAATACTTAAATAGATTCTTTAGCAGCATCTCTGAAAAAAATAACAGTAAAATACAGTCAGGATCATTATCGAAATCCCAAATATCGCCACATCTCAGTGGGATCCCAATCGTATCCGGGTACCTTATCCCGGCAGGATAGGATCCCCGTGTCACAGTTTAAAACAAGCGCTATTTTATTGGCGGCAATTTTTGTTACCTGGATCCTGTAACTATCAAGATCCCAGTGTAATCATATTTGTTGCCTTAATTCTGCAGCTATCGAGATCTATGCGTAGTTCTGTTTGTTACCTTGATCCTGCTTCTATCAAGATCTCAGTTTAATCTATTTGTTACCCGAATCCTGCTGCTATCAAGATCTCAGTTTATTTCTATTTGTTACGTGGATCCTGCCGCTGTCTAGATATACGAGTATAACGCATTGTGTGCCAGCAAACATTAGTGTAGTGATTCTGTGTTTTATTTATTACCAGCAAACACTGACCTTTCATAGTGACAATTTATTCTGTAAATGCATTAAAGAAACATTGCAGCGGGATAATGAAATAATATAATACAGTAGTTGTACTTAATATTCTACAAGAATCCACTGAAATGCATTCGGAATTTCTAATCCTGGAATATATTCGCTACGATGCCCAGGTCGGCATCCTGTTTGTTTGTTTATTTGTTTGTTTGTTTTTACTGGTGCTTCCATAGCCTACAGCAAGACTCATAATGTAGACAGAACTGTCAGATTACCAAATATCACTGATTTTCTTTCGATGAATAAAACTGATAAAATTTGCCTATTTCATATAATTCTTGATTTCACCGGAGTGCCGTTTGGGCATAAACTATGAAACAATAAAATTTTGCGGCCTTCGGTGAATCTGTGATGTTTTGAAGAACATGGCAAGATTCTTCCTAATTTAAACAACAAAACTATACAATTTACAGTTATGGAAGTTGATTGTAATGGTATGTTATAATTTATGACCTTCATAGTTACCCTGTCGTCATAAATAGGGCAGAAACACAAATGTCATACAACATGATCGTTATTGTATCATATTTCAGCTCTAAGTTAAATAATCAATCTATTCAGTATATCTTTTCGAGTAAACATATAAATTTAAATGCCATTTAAAGATATAAATTGTTTCAACATAGTCGTCATGATGTCATTCCTATTCAAAAATCTGTTTTTCCCATGTTTACATTTACCTCTGATCAGAAAAGCCATTGTCTGTGTTCAGAGTAAGTTTCAGGATTTACAACACTCTCCTCCTCCTCCTTGCCTAAAATAGAACACGAGTGTAGACTCTTAGGCATCACAAAAAAACTGACTGGTAAACTCGAGTGTGACTGGTAGACCCCCAAAACACCAACCCCAATGACCCTGTATGGGCCACTGTTGTTACGTATTTTCTTTGATCCTCATAATGATAATAACACTGCACCAGTTTCGTATATAGCTGGTATAACCATAAGCGCTTCGCAATGCAATAACTGTGTAAAATATACCACAGCTTAATTGTAATATGCACCCAGTGAACAATGCGCTACTGCATAAAGAAATGATAAGTAAATGCTGCATTCTGTAACCGTATAAAAAATCTGTGCTCGTCATATTCACACAAGGGTCTGACGTTAAGCTCACCAAGGCTTTGTCACGAAATCTTTTGTTAATATATCATTTTATGTTAACAATGGAGTATCGCCATTACTGCCTTGAACCAATGAATCACGTGACTAATGTCTTTACGAACACACCCACGCACTTCGCCAACCAGAAATCTGAAAGCTTTTCTTTCCATAAAACTTAATGTAATAACTGGGCGATTGATATATGCCTCAGTAATAATGCACTGATATTAAATATTAAATTACATCCAGAAAATATGAAAATATGAATGAAAAAGAGAAAAATGCTCTATTATATTAGGTAATGTCATATAGGCAAGAGGAACGGGTCGAAGATGGAGGTTCAAATAAGAAAGAAGGAGCCGGCACTATATCAAGAGACTAGTCGTAGATGGGGGTTGAAGTAAGCAAGATGGCACAGTTATTCCCTCGAGGAACGGCTCATAGAATGAGGTTCAGATAAGGAAGCGCAGCCGGGATTTCCATAAGGAACGGGTAATAGATTGGGGGTTCAGGCTCAGTTTTACCCACAGATCTGAAAATCATGACAGTGTTTGGATCAATGCAACCCCCCCCCCCACCATATTCACTCCCGGCCCGTACCCCCACCAAAAGGTCAATAACTAAAATTAATAATGAATAATTTATCTACCTTCATGTATAAATGGTATAAATATAACATGGTTAATGCCGCATTACATAAAAAAACATATAAATAAGATCAATTACAGGAAATGTGCAGCATTACGTAAACAAAACAATCAAATCATTTAAAGGAAATGATGTGAAAATATTTAAGCATATTAGAAAGATCCTCAAGAAAACAAATAAGATATTTGTATCTGGAAAATATTATTACAATTAATGTTGAAAATCTATAAGACATTTTATTATGTTAAAACTAACGTTATCAATTTCTGCTCTTCTTTTTTAAAATGCTATGTTGGCAAAGGCATAGTATGGGTAAGTGCGCGCACTACTTCTGCTTATGATATATAAATAAGAATGAAAATATTAGTAATAATAAAATTAATGATAATAATAATAAGAAGAAAAATAATAACATTAATACTAATAAAATAAATAACAATAAAATAATAATAATAGTGAGATTAATAATATAAGTAATAATATTAATAAAATTTATAATAAGTTCTTTTTTTACTTTTTGTACAAAAGCTATACCAAAAGGAAAAAATGTTATTGGGTTTATTCTCTGATAAAATAAATGTTATTGATTTCGTACATTCTTAATTTTTTACAGTGAGTAGCAGATCCAAGGAATGTGGTTGGTTACTTCCGTCACATGACACTCGCTGCAGTTGTTGAAAACGAAGGAGCGAATGGTTCAAAGAGCGATAACTTTGAATTCTGTAATAGATGTCATAGATGATCTACAGCTGTATTCAGGAAAGTTAAACCAATGGGTTAAAGCATAACTTGATCTATTCAATGATAGGTGATGTCACCAATTTGACTAGCTGGGGCATGAAGAAGTACATGTACCCAGTGAATTTACACCAAATAGACTGAATTTCCATATAAAAAAGAAAAGCCCAGTGATAGTATTCTAAAAAAAGTCAACTGTAGTATTAATCAATTCAGTTAACGGCTAATATAGTAAAAAATAAAAGTTAATATTTTTTACTTTATATATTAAAACTTATTTTTTGTAAAACTTGTTTGTGTGATTCAGCTCAATCAGCTAAGTACTTTGTGTGACGTTGAATCAACTGCGCAGTTAACTTTTGTTAATACCAGGGCATGAAGTTTTTAGAATTTACATTTAAATTTCATGAAATGTGATTGACGGTACTATCCCATTAACTGTAGGTGTGCCATAGCTAGTTATTTTTTTAAATTTACTTTATTGTTATCATTAACAATTTTAGTTTTAAAGGGGGAATGGGAAGGGGGTGGGGCACGGAGTAGGCCTGGTGGGAATTAAAACTAAAAGTATTGCTGGACAAGATGTTTTCTCTCTCTGCATAGAAAATACCACACGAGACAAATAAACAACCAGCCATGAATGGCGAAAATGGCACCCAGAATTGCCCATTCTTTCGACATTTTTTAAAGTAAAATCCTACCAGCCCCACCCCGCCCCCAACCCACACCCACACCGGAATGCTATTCGAAACTGTACACAAATACGCACACGTTGTTTATTACTCTCGTGAGGTAGGGTCGATGTGAAGTATTGGTCTGATAATATCTAAGAAAAGAGACTGTTAAAACCTCCCCCTCCCCAACAATGCAATAAAAATTTAACTGAGAACAGAACAGGTAAATTGTGTAATACAGGTTATAACACACCATTGTACATTCACCTCATGAGGGAAACTAGTCCAGAGGGTACGAAATTGAAACCCTTTCTCACCACTATACGCGGGGTTCGTACCAGGGACCTATATGATCACCACATACAATGCTCTTATCAACTCAGCGAACTCTCGCTCCTGGCATGCTTTACTGAACACAGCCAGAAAGTCTTGTTTAGTGCCTTAGAAACAATAAATAAATAACATAAAATTAATGAGCTTAATGAACCATGCTGTGTCCGACTGTGTATGTGTTTGTGTGTGTATACGTTATATGCATATTGCAAAGTGCAATACAAAAAAGTTTGCAATTCCTAGCAAAGATATTTCATTATATGTTTCATATAATTTATAATATACTAATATATCTTTTAGCTCTATAACACAATTCATATTTGCTGAGTGCTTTCTGCTTTGTTTCATTCTTTTATCTAATATCGTAAAAGGTCAAAACATAGAATCATGAACATTAAAAATATACGTCATCATCACGTAAGCATAAACAAGAGGTGAGATATGAGAAGGGTAAAACACGATATTTGGAGAGGGGTGGGGGAGGGTGGGAAGGGGTTAGACGGAGGGGTGGGGAGGGATGAAGGAAAGGGTGGGAATGTAGTGGAGGGGTGCAGGGAGGGGTTGGGGAGGTTGGGAAGACGGTTAGGCGGAGGGATGTGGGAGGGTGCAGGGAGGGTGGGGGAGGTAGAAAAGGGGTTAGGCGGAAGGGGTGGTGAAGGGGTTCAGGAATGGATGGGGCACCTAATGGTAGCGGTTAGGCGAAGGGAACGGAGGAGGGGTGAGTGGAGAGCGGAGAGGTGGGAGAGGGGTGAGTGGGGAGGGGAGCGGTCACTAAATAAGCATAAAATAAAAGCAGAACCTCGTGGTGGTATTTTACTCAAATTAGGGATTTTGCTGTCGAAATATATATGGGGTTTGTATGCATTAACCACTAGGCTTTATTCTTTAAAGTGATAACCCTATGTAAAATGTACCACCACATAGTAAACCTGAAGCAAAATCTCAATAAAAAGTTGAAGAAATGGACCTGGCACAAATTTAGCTACATTTCAATAAGCTTTAATCTGTAGCTATAAAAATTTAACATCACAGTAGTTACAACACGTGAGGGCACCAGCGGCTACAACACGTGAGATCCAAAGCGGCTACAGCTCGTGAAATGCCTAGAAGCTACAACACGTGAGAACTCCAGCAGTTGGAACATGTAAACGCCAAAGCAACTGCAACACGTGAGGCCACAACACTAAGAACCCCGGGCAGTCACAACACGTGAAATCACAAGAAAATACAACACGTGAGATCACCAGCAGTTGCAAGACGTGAGTTCTCCAGCAGCTACAACAAATGAGAACCCCAGAAACTACAACATGTGAAATCGCCAGTAGCTACAACACATGAAATCACAACAGCTACAACACATGAAATCCCAACAGCTACAACACATGAAATCCCCAGCCGCTACACCACATGAGAACACCAGCAGCTACAACAAATGCGGACACAACCAGATTAATAAAGAAATATCTTTACTTGAAATCAGAACAATAAACTTTCAAATGTTAAATCATAATGAGGATAAAAAGACAAATTCGATATTAATAGTGTAACGAATTCGTTATGATAATTTGATCTTTTTACATAGAACTCATAACCACTCATATAATCAGCTCTGGGGGGAAAGGGGGAACTTATATACAAAGGATAACCCACTAATCATTTGATAAAAGGCAACTCTATCATCAGCTCCCGGAGAGAGGTATGGGTAGGGAGGGAGACACCATATACATATTATAACCCACCAACGGCGTATTTGGCAAAAGGTAGCTCCATAGACAGCTGCAGAGGTGGAGGGGGACACTCAGATACAAATAATAACCAACTGACGGCATATGTAAATTCAATGCAATTTCAATTCAATGGTTTATTTCTGAAGAGAATTACAAAACAAAGTTTGCACAATTATATCGCGTTATGATAAAGAAGATAATTCTAGATTCAGATTCAGACAGGAACAAGGTATAAGATGAGCTTATTTACTGCTTGTCCAATACAATTTTTACATGTATACGTAAACCACTTCTAAAAGAACAACAATAAATGAATTTCAAGTCTGCCGCTACTGTTTTAGTTCACAGTTTTTTTATATGCTGAAACATACCACTAGACCAAAACACAAAAGACATAAGCAGTACAACCATCAACAACTATGAGACTTTGTAAAACAAAAATATATCACTAGGTTATTAGGTCGTGTATGAGGGGATTAAACTAAACTTTCACTGAAATTTAAATGCGTAACTCTATAATCAGCTCCCGAGGGAAGGGGATTCATACACACATTGCTTACAATACGTGCTTATGAAGTTTTGAAACTACCTCTAAAACTTGGGATTCTACCTTGAAATAATACCTTGAGTGCAGTTCCGACAGAACACTGTTTTGTGGGAAACGCAACAAAATGGAAATGACTGAATGGAGATTACCCTTATTTTCAAATTGGTATTAAATATAAACCACGTCTGGCCAAACATTACCTCCTTTCTCCCTGTTTTCTTGACTCACATAGGAGATCATTTTGTAACAAGTGCCACCCCTGACACCCCTGCCACATCCCCCGAATCAACTGTACTTCATATAGAGAAGATCAGCTTCTAGTGCTCATGGAAAATGAACTTTTTAAAATGGATGGCCGAAAGCCTCAGTCGGCTTTTACTTTTTAATTCTGTGATAGGTGATCTAACCCATTGCAATCGCTTTGATAAGACAAGTGGAGAGGGCATCAATTTCTAGCTTACCAGCCCCACCCCCACCCCCCCCCCCCCCAACCCGAGCTAGAACCAAAATCGGAGCCTTGAGATGACCAAACCAACGCTCTAACCATCTGAGCTAACCGTCACCCCAATCGTCACTTCATATGGTCTTTTTTTAGTTTGTTAAACATATGAAGTGTATTAATTTGATTTCAAAAGCCCTCGTTCCTTTCCTTTATTAAATGAATCTGTTGTCTGCACATTTAATATTTAATATTTCCACAAATCTTAACTGCACAGTTGACTGATTGCTAACTGTCTACTAACCGCACCGTTAGCAACCAGACCATTTGATAGTAAAACAATAAATTTGACAGTTTCAGCAAAATATTTAAAAATTATCTGGGTGATGTAGTTAAATCCAGTGAACTCGCATCGCATTTTCTAAATATATTAGATTTTTTAATACCAAAACTGATGATTTGGTTCCGAGTAACAGAATAACAGAATAACATTTGTACGAAGGAAAGGGAAAAAAATGTAAATTCACTTCAAGATTACATAAAAATAATATTCGTACTGAAGAGCTCAAAATGAACTTCAAAACTTCAAAGCCATCGAAAATCACTTCAGCAACATAATTGTTACATGTTGTAGATGTGATATATGACAACTTCCCCAGTGAAATCTTTACTTGGACTTACTTTGTGTTATGATTTATGTAATCCCACAAATCCAGATTCGAGTGCTTTTGTAACACAGCATTAAAGCATCATGTAAAATCAAACTAAAAAGGTATTATGATTGCCTGAGAGACGATTAAGTGCTGAAGTTGCGCATTAAAGATAAGTCATAATTTTAAATTTAAGGAAATAACTGTGTCTGTTTTCTAACCATTGAAAAACACCGTTCTACGTCTAAAGTAATCGGTAATGATTAAAACAATCTGTCGTGACATTAAATTATGTTGTTGAATGCTGCTTCTAAGATGAGAGGGTATGTTGCATAGCTCATTAAAGAACCTTGTGCTGTACCCTATTGGCTTAGAAACTTATAAAATTATATAATCATTGTAGAGACCACAACTGTAGCTGGAATTAAAAAAGCAAAATGTGACCTTGAGCTTGGGTCAAGGTCAAAACAATATCAACATGCACCTACCCACTACTACAGGTCATCTTATATCAAATATCATTAGGATAGCAGTACAAGATGAACGGATAAAACCCAAACCAAATAATAGCCGTGTGTGTCATTTTAGAGGAACAACACAGCAGTCACCAAGCAAAAATAAAACAGAATCTACAGGGCAGAAACGTATGTCCGTAAGCAATTTCTCCTGTGGCTACACATCTGTCATCTAATGCACACCTCTTGCTGTCAGCACTTTTGGCAATCGCAATGATGTGGCGTTAAGGTATTTTTTGGCTTATGAGAGAGTTTGATATGCTTTGATATGCAGAGCCAACACAATCAAAAATAGTATCAACATTTTTACAGTTTCTTATAAAAATCACGTCATCATAGTGTTTTAGACAATATTATCAATTACACTTTAATATTGTATTTTGCAAATGCAAAATATACGTCACACTGCAACAACGTTATAATGGCTATATTTTTGAAGCGTGGTTATTCAATTGTACAGATCATTTTTGTATTTTCTGGTAAGTAAGAGTGTTGCTATTTTAGTTCTTCCAATTCAGTTCATTAGATGTCATTCATAAATTGTATGTAAGTGTAAGCATAATTTTCACCGGTATTACTTAAATACAATTCCACCAATAACCACAAACTTTTTGCTGTGGTTTTTGACTATGCCACGACAGTACGCCGGTGCTGTAAACATACCGATGGTATTATGATTGTTTGAAGGCAGCCAAACTGGAGCGTGAACTTTGGGCATTTGAAATGTTTCTCACACTGCAGCGTTTGGTACGTATAGACTTTCTTCACTGTTAATCGTTCAGACCAGTAGTGAAGCTAAAGCATTGCTAAAAGTATCAGTATGAGTTAATTTGAACTTCGTGATAGGTGATCTAAACCATTGAATTCCTTTAGCTAAGACATTTTGACGAGCGAACGTCAATTCCCCGCTTATTATTCCGAAGCGGAATAGAATCCCTGACCTTGGAATTGACCAGACCAACTCCCTAATCATCTAAGCTAACTGCTACCACTTACAATTGTTGCTTTCTAAGTTCCAATCAGCGATAGAACCCATAGCTTAATTATAACTTTTTAAAGTTTATATTCCAACAACTGATCTAACCTTCAGCAACAGTGTAGCTGGGACTCAGATGGCTAATACACCCCAATAAAGCCAAGTTCCACCGCCTCGGTGCCTTACATCTTCGTGTTTACTTTACTTTTCTTGTGTTCTTGTGGCATGTGAGGCATCAAGGTGTCCACTCACAACACGAGACGCATCAAGGTGTCCACTCAACACGTGACGCATCAAGGTGTCCACTCAACACGTGACGCATCAAGGTGTCCACTCAACACGTGACGCATCAAGGTGTCCACTCAACACGTGACGCATCAAGGTGTCCACTCAACACGTGACGCATCAAGGTGTCCACTCAACACGTGACGCATCAAGGTGTCCACTCACATCCCGTGACGCATCAAGGTGCCCACTCACAACACGTGACGCATCAAGGTGCCCACTCACAACACGTGACGCATCAAGGTGTCCACTCAAATCTCGTGACGCAGCAAGGTGTCTTTTCACAACACGTGACGCTTCAAGGTGTCCATTCTCAACACGTGACGCATCAAGTTGTCAATTCTCAACATGCTACGCATCAGGGTGTCCCCTCACAACACGTGACGCAACAAGGTGCTCACTCCCCACACGTGAAACCCCAAGGTGGCCACTCAAATCACGTAACGCATCAAGGTGTCTATTCACAATACGGGATGCATCAAGGTGTCCACACGAGACGCCACTCAGGTACCAGTTGGTTAAAGTACGTGTCAATAATTGTCATATAACACATGAGACAGGGAGAAAATTAAGGTTTTATGCTGAACTAATTTCTGTGCTGATTCAGTATCTAATGAGTATAGCATTATCCTGCACACTCACTTTCTTCTCGATAACCTAGTTAGCGTGAACCAATCAAACAGCGATTTTATTTAGGTCAAGTGTGGGATTCCCCTGATCGACCCAAGCGATCTTATTCAATTGGGATACGCTCACATACATTGTCAAAAACACGACAGGCAAAAGAATACCAATAATAAAAAATTAAATACTCTAGGTCAGTTGTTTTGCGCAGTTTTTTGTACAAATGTACAAATTGTTTCGTTGGTAAGCTCTGTTAACTTCAATTGATGTTGCATATAGCGTTGTTATTGAACAGCTGACCTCTGGAGAGCTCTATCCCTGATATATAACCATATATGTAAAAACCACATGTATAACTACATAACGTCTATATTAAAAAAATATATTTGCTGCTTGCAACACGATTGAATCCCCAGTGGTTCGGGGAATCAGATAAAAGTGTCCCAGAGCGAACTGGTGTAGAGGTTGGCTGTAGACGAATAATGTAGTCGAATGTCGTGGTAACTAGATGACGTCATCATGTCTCGGTCATTGACATTATTTTAAACATGTCTACAAGACGTTGTCGATAATATCACTCTAATTAACTAATTGATTAATTACCTAATTAATTAACTAATTAATTAGAACCAGTTAAGAACAAAGAAAAGTACAGCTTTTTTTGTTCTTAAGTGATTCTGATTCTTATGTTTTAGTGTTAGTTCAACTACATTAAAACTGGTCAAGTACACAAGTTGTTATTTTAGAATGAAATCAAGAATATGTAGGAATTCTACGCAGGACCTATCAGGAGTTGTAAATAAAATGCTCGCGTGGTCTCATTTGCCTTCATTGAATAATTTCGGAATTTCCAATAAACGATAGAATTTATTAATAACTGTATTCTAGCAAACTTTATTATTATTTTTGTATGTCAAGAAATGCTCCAAATTCAATAGATTGCACAATATGCAAAAATAATAAAATTTAAATATTCCTGTTAATTGGGAGTTAATTTCCATATCCATTTAACCATTATGAACGTGCGTTCATTTTTTTTGTCGCGTTCATTTATTCCTTATATTTTTAGCTGCGTTCATACCGAGAACATTAATCGAGCGTGTTTCTGGTTTTCCATCTCTTCCCGTTTTTTCCTGTAAGTGGCCTACTTATTATATAATAGCATAAAATACCCATCAATGTTACTATTTAAACATACCAATTAAGTAAATTGTAAATTGCAAAAAATAGATTTTACGTGCCTAAATCTATGAAATATTCGAAGACACGGTACAAACACTGGAATAATTAAATGCCATTAAAACAGAAAATACCCCAAAACTCAATGCAAATACTGCAATTGAGACTAGATACACATCATAGATATTTCTGACTGAATAAAAAGGTTTTGAGTTTTTGGGGGTTTTTTTTTTTTTTTTGTTTTTGTTTTTTTTTTAACAATGTGTGGTTTGTCTCTTTTCGAAATTCTGGAGTCAACGCATTCCATTTACGCGGTGCTGAACATGAAAATGCTCTGTCTCCATAGGATCTTGTTCTGGATTTTTTGGTTCAACCACCCATTGGATCTAGACTGCACGAGGCATTACTAGATTTTGAGATTATTTTTGAAATTTCTTCTTCATTGCTTCAGGCGAATTCCGAAAATTTCACTTCGCAGCATGGCTCTATAGAAGGGGAAGAAGACGTGATTTTGGTATCCAAATTCTTTCTGATAGTTTTAATTTTGTCTACAAAAAAGTTGTTGAAAACGTTTGCTAGTTCTTTTTTTTTTTTTTTTTGTTTTTTTTTTTTTGTTTTTTTTTTTTTGTTTTTTTTTTTTTTTGTTTTTTTTTTTTTTTTGGATGAGTGGTTAGGAAGGACAGGTTCAGTTTAGTGTGTTTTAGTTATGTCCGTATTTTCAATTATTAAGAGATGTATTTTAGCTCCAACAACAATCTGGGTGAAGTCTTTGATCAGGCCGGATTACAGATACAAGATTACAAATTACTAACATAAAAAAAATATTAACGTAATGCAACACAAGTGATAACATTGCCTCACTGGAGTAATCTCCAAAAGGTATGCGCAGGACCAACATACGGTAAGTGTAAATAACATATGAATGCAAAAATGGAACAAAGAGGGGGATTGACAATTAAGGTGCTTTCACTGTTTATCCCACTCGACGTGGTCCTGGTGCTAAAACTAAAAAAAAGTTAACAAGTAGGGTGAAAACGAGAGAATCACCGCACTTTGTGACGTCATACTGTCATACCCCCCCCTACCCCCCTGGTCAAGAATCATATACCATGGGACCCCCCCCCCCCCCTAGGCGGCAGTCGGGACTGACCCCCCCCCCAGGACATACTATGGACCGACCCCCCCCCCCCCCTGGTCAAGAATCATATACCATGGGGACCCCCCCCCCCCCTAGGCGGCAGTCGGGACTGACCCCCCCCCCCTGGTGAACAATCATATAGCATGGGACCCCCCCCCCCCCCCGGTGAAGAAGTATATCATATCATACCTATAAGAGCACATTGTCTGTGCACATATGCATCATTCATCCTCTGACTGCCGTTGGATACACAGGGGAAAAAAAAGTGAAAACAGTTGCTCTTACCTATTGTGTTGTGCTGTTGAAGAACAAGTGAAGGATTGACTGGAATACACATAGGAGACGAATTGGCAAAACAGTCGTGGTAAGTGACTTTTTTTTTTTTTTTTTTTTATTATTATTATTATTATGATAATATTTAATTAGTCATATTTCAATGGTTTCCCATTACAGTAACCACACACACACACACAGCATAAGTACATGTGTACAGAGTGCGCTCGTACAGAGTGTGGGAACGATCAATAAATTTGAGAAGGAATGGGATTTTCCCTACGTTAAGTCCAATGTTATGTTTTAAGTTATAGTAGTTGGAAAATGACACTTCTAAAACACATTTAACAAATGTAGTTTTTAACACCGTATAATATATAAAATAAATTTGAACATTTTAGCATGCTACTTATTTGAATGTTCTAAAGTTATAGTAGTGGGAAAATGGTGGTTCTAGACCAACTTTAACAAATTTAGTTTTTAACACCATATGATATATAAAATAAGTTTGAACATTTTAAGCACGCTACTTATTTGAATATTCTAAAGTCATAGTAGTGGAAAAATGGTGGTTCTAGACCAATTTTAACAAAATTTTTTTTTTGACAAAATATGATGTATAAAATAAGTTTAAACATTATACAATGGTGTAGTAGAGTAAAAATGAGGGTTCTAGACCAACTTTAACAAATTTTGTTTTTTGACAAAATATGATGTATAAAATAAGTTTGAACATTTTACCATGGTGTAGTAGGGTAAAAATCAGGGGTCTAATCCAAAATTTAATTTTTTTTTGAAAACATATTATGCTTTTCTTTTCTTAATGCTTTCAGGTATCGTCAGAACACATCGCTCTCCGCTAGATGTTTCTGCAATACATGCCTAGGCGGTATAAATAGGATGAGTGAGACCTACATTTCATCATATCAGTTTAAGCAATTGACGTGACAACAACAATGGCATCTAATTCAGACACATCAGTCGTCTGTCATGATTGTAATTTGACATTTCCATCTCTGGAATTGTTCGTAGCACATACATGCAAACAAGCTAAGATGAAACGTGCTAATGAAGAGCTTGTTGAGATGATTGAAGCCAAGAGACGAAAGACGGTACAAGATGGTGTTATCAGACCTGATCCGTTCCTCTGCTGTGAATGCATTAAAATATTTCCATCTATGGCTACTTATGAGGCACATGCATGCATACCAGCTGAGATGGAAAATGTGTCTCATGAAGAACAAAGAAAAAAAGAGACAGGACAAGTAGGCAGAGGCAGAAGAGTGAGTCTTGGTGAAAACGCACAGGAAAGACGGTTTGAGCCTGAAGATGGATCGGATTTGCTACTTGAAATGCGACAACAAGAGAATAGAATCAAGAGACATTTGCTAGAAACGTTAAACCGTGGCATGAAATGGTACATTGTGGTACATGCACGCTTCAAGAAAATGACACCAAATGCTGAAGGCGTGATGGTAGAACAGGTGGATAATGCCTTCATCAGTAGTCCGACATATGCAGCATACAATCCAACAGATATTGAGAAGGACTTACCGGAAGCCTATAAAGAATTGTTCACCAGGTTTGATGAACATGAGCGACAAGGTTCTGGCTGGGTGTTGGATAACATATTATTCATTGAAGTGCATACAGCTACGTCAGCGCCTCTGGAAGCAAGCAGTTTTATCCCACTGCCGAAGAAAGTGAAGAATACATTAGGTGTGTTAAACATTCAGAATAAAGACAACAAATGTTTCTTATGGTCTGTACTGGCTCACCTTCACCCTTCAACAAGCAATGACCCACAGCGTGTGCATCAATACAAGCTATTTGAGAACGAATTGAAGGTGGAAGGCATGACATTTCCAACACCGATTACAGACATTCCAAAGTTTGAAAAGGAGAATGATGTGTCCATTAACGTGTTTGGATATGAACATGATGTCGTTGTTCCCATACAACTCAGTCGAAACACCAGTGCGAGAGAAATCAACTTGCTTTTGATTAGCAATGACAAGAAAAGGCATTACTGCCTCATCAAGAATTTCAGCAGACTTATGTCTTATCGATCAAAGCATAATGGTGCAGCTTTTTATTGTTTCAACTGTCTTCACGGGTTTATGCGACAAGAGCTTTTAGATGAGCATCGTGAAGTGTGTGGCAAGCATGGCGCGCAACGTTTATCATTTCCCAAGGAACCATTCGTTAAGTTTAAGAATATAGCCAAACAACAGCGAGCACCGTTTGTGATTTATGCAGACTTTGAATGTTTCACGCAAAAGCATGAAGAAGGAGACAAGTATCAACATCATCGTCCAAACAGCTTTGCCTATGTAGTTGTGAGTCAGTACAACACACGTGCACCAGTCGTGTATCGAGGAGACAATGCTGTAAAGGTCTTTTTAGACCATATGGTGAATGAACGTGATCGCATTGTACGTGGTTTAGAGCGACCAAAGGAAATGGTGATGACTCGCGAAGACAAAGAGAATTTTAAGAACGCTGTTGATTGCTACATTTGTCATGAACCTCTAGGAGCAGATCGTGTGAGAGATCATGACCATATCAATGGCAAATATCGTGGAGCAGCGCACAATGAATGCAACTTACAATTCCGACTTAGAAAGGATCAGCAAGGGGATAAAGATTCTTTTATCATTCCTGTGTTTTTCCACAATTTGCGAGGCTATGACAGTCATCTGATCATGGAGGAAATTGGAAAATTCAAAGGTGAAACGATTACAGTCATTCCCAACACCATTGAGAAATATATTGCATTCACCATGGGCAATCTGAAATTTACAGACAGCTTTCAGTTCATGAGTACCTCTCTACAGAAGTTGGTATCCAACCTTGCAGCAGAAGGGAAAGATAACTTCTACAACATGACCTCTCACATTCACGATAGTGATCAACAAGATTTGCTGCTGAGAAAGGGAGTGTACCCCTACGATTACGTGGACGAACCATCCAAGTTTGCTGAAACACAGCTACCATCAAAGGATAAGTTTTATAGTCAGCTTAGCGAAGAGGACATTAGCGATGAGGATTATGCGCATGCACAGAAGGTATGGGATACATTCAACTGTACCACATTTGGTGAATACCACGACCTGTACCTGAAATCAGATGTGTTATTACTAGCTGACGTGTTTGAAAACTTTCGTCAAGTATGCCTCAACACGTATGAATTGGATCCTGCTCATTACTATACAGCACCAGGACTGTCGTGGGATGCAATGTTAAAAGCGACAAAGGTGAAGTTGGAATTGATCAATGACATTGACATGTACCAAATGGTTGAGCAAGGCATACGTGGAGGAATATCCGTAATCACGCACAAGTATGCGAAAGCGAATAATCCCTACGTAGCAGATTACAATTCTGAGATACCAAACAACTATTTGATGTACCTCGACGCAAACAACTTGTATGGTTGGGCCATGTCACAAAGCATGCCACAAAGAGGATTTATGTGGGTGAGCGAGCCAGAATCTCTCGACTTCATGGATGTGGATGAAGATGACGACATTGGATTCATTTTGGAAGTGGATTTAGAATATCCAAATTCAATCCATGATCATCATAATCACTACCCAGTGGCTCCAGAACGGAAATGTGTCAAAGTTGAAGAATTGTCAGAGTACAGTCAGAAGCTGCGGAAAGATCTAAACATGAAAGAGAAATCCAGTGAAAAGCTCATTCCTAACTTGTCTGACAAGAAGAAATATGTACTTCATTACAGGAATTTACAACAGTACGTCTCACTGGGGTTGAAAGTCACTAAAGTTCATCGCGCCATCATGTTTGAACAGAGCAAATGGTTGGCAAAATACATTACCTTGAACACGGAAAAGAGAAAATTGGCCAAGAACCCATTTGAGAAAGACTTCTTCAAACTGATGAACAACTCGGTGTTTGGCAAAACCATGGAAAATGTGAGAAAGCGAATCAATGTTGAACTTGTTCACAAGGAAAAGCGGTTCAAGAAACTTGTAGCCAAACCTTCTTTCCACAAATTCAAAATTTTCAACGAAGATTTGACCGCAGTACATTTACGCAAAGTGGATTTGCTTCTGGATAAACCCATTCAAGTTGGTTTTACCATTCTCGACCTCAGCAAAGTGCTTATGTTCAACTTTCATTACAACTACATCATGGTCAAGTATCCCAATGCCAAGTTGTTGTTCAGCGACACCGACAGTCTATGTTACAACATAGAAACGGAAGATATCTACAAGGATATGCAGCAAGATGCTGACCTGTTCGACACAAGTGACTATCCGCCAGATCACTTCCTACATTCCAACGTGAACAAAAAAGTGCTTGGGAAAATGAAGGATGAGACGGCAGGCGTCCCTATTGAAGAGTTTGTTGGACTCAGACCGAAAATGTACAGTTTATTGTGCGGTGGGAAAGAAAAACATACAGCTAAAGGCATCACTCGAGCTTGTCAAAGACGTATTAAACATGTGCAGTATAGAGACAGTTTGTTCAACCAAACTCAAACGATGGCTACAGGACACATTATTCGAAGTCATAGTCACCAGCTTTTCTCGGAGAAGATTAGGAAGGTAGCCCTCTCCCCATATGACGACAAGCGATATGTGCTGAATGATGCCTATTCCACTTTAGCGCATGGACATTACAAGGCTGTGGTATAAAAGGGGGAGGTCCTCCAACGGAAGAGTTATTTGAGGTGTGAACATTGAAGTGTTAACATGGAACGTGAAAGTCGTAAGAGATCTACAACTGATATGGATACTCTTGCAGATGCAGTTAAAGACTTAAAAATGAAAAATCCTACCACTACCATCAAGAAATTGAAAGTGGAGACAGCACCAACACCACAGTCGTGGGATGGAATGCTTTCTCTAGGAAATGGAAAGTATATCAAGATTATGAAACAAAGCAATGAAGGAGTGGTAAACATTCGCAAGTACCTGAGAGATGAGGGGACTGGAAAAAACCGTCCAACGAAAAAGGGAATTTTGCTGACAATACCTGAATGGAAAATGCTGAAGAAGCAAGTGAAAGAAGTGGATAAAAGGCTTCGCAGACAAGAAGACAGCTCATAACAAGGTAAAAACATGAATGCACTCATGCTGAACGGTGGTGCTTACCTTACTGTAAATGATAGGAATGAAGTGATACTAGATTCTCAGAGAAGTTATCATCGGTTTAAACCTGAAGTGTGGAAAGACTTTAAAAACATACCACTTGAACCTGGGTTTAAACGTAGATTTGAAAATAAAGTGGAAGTGACGGTGGCTGAATATGATTCTAACATACGTGTAGAAATCTGTAGAAATCTTTTACAGGATTATCCAAAGGATTATAAGGGAGTTGTGCCAGATACACCATATACAGATTTGATTATCTTTGATATGAAGAACTGGCGCGCAGTCTTACGATTCCTAGAAGTGATACAACATCCACTCTTCACCATCTTGCGAGCATAAAAAACGTCTTTGCAGACAAGGAGACAGCTCATAGTTCATCTGACTGTTGAACGAGATGGAAGACTTTTTATCGGAATATGAACCCATTACGCATGGATTCTCATATCTGAGAAACGTATATGATGACATCGTGCTAAAACATTTTGGAAAGTATATCATTCTATCAACTGACGAACAATCTGTGTTGAAAGACCATCTAGAGAAGCTGAGGATACCTGGCTTTCTCCTGAAACTCTCAGAGGATTTAGAAGTGCGTGTGACTGAGAACTATTTAGACGTGTTTGTACGATTTCGCCAATATGACGAGCTTACAAAATGCTACGACTACATCACCCTCAACACAGTGGAATGGCACGCTCTGTTACAAGCATTGGAGTGGAAAGAACCTGACGCTTGAATTCAAAGAGGAAGGAGTGCAACTCATGCGAGGCACCAAGTCCATTGAACTGACGCATCCCATGTGTGTTATGGTGATGGACATTGACATGAATGATCATGGATATGAACTGAAACTGTCTGAACACAAAGATGTTAAAATAATAAAGTTTGGTAATGGACAGTGTTATGCTAGTTTTCATAGCATTTACAAACGTGGATGTAATGTCTATGATACATATATTAATTTAGATTGGTATGAATGGCATGTGTTTATCGATGTATTGAATGTATTTGTAAAATAAAAGCTTAATGTGAAATAATTGTTAAAATGTAAATAATGTATAACACAATAAAAAAGAATGTTGTATAAAACTGTCTTGTTTATTTACAATATTCATAATACAATTCACAATTACCAACAACTTAACTAATACAACTTAACTAATACAACATCAATAAAATAATGGTTTATACTGTCTATATACAAAATCCTTTACAACAAAATCACCATCACTTCTTCTTAATACATCAATGATTTCAAAAGGACTATGCCCTCGAGCTCTTTGAATTATATAATATATACAATAAAATCCACATGTAGAGGATATTGGTGTTTGTAATGGAACTGAATTATAAATGAAATTAAACTTTAAAAACTTATTCAAACGACTGTCTATAGGTAAAAGTCCATAAGAGTCAAAATATTCTGCAGGGTCTTCGTCATAATATACTGCCACCCAATGCTCTCCTGGCTCATCATGATCGTCTGTGTTGATGACATAGGCACCGCGTTGTAAAGATGGTAACTGGTCCATGGCAAACACACCTTGAAACAAGTCTTTTGTCGTGGCATCATGGGATAGGATGGCTTCTATCTGCTTCGTGTTCATGACTGGTAGTCGAATTGAATGCTACGATTTGCACTTATTTCAACAATGTTATCAAATTCAGCATACACTATAACATTGACTGTATTTTGCAAGACACCAGCAAAATTCATTTCTAGTCTCAAATTCCCATGCTTGATAAGGGCATAATGATCAGCACCATCATAATCAGGTGTTAAGTCAAAAGAAAACAACGAATAACCTCTAGGCCAATCTTCCCGTTTTATAATAGAACTTTTCTCGCCATCCAATCTATCAAAAGATTTGTAAAGAGTTTCAAAAGCATCAAGATATTTGCTTTCATTTATATTAAGCTTGAGAGGTTTGGATAGGACTGGTTCACCATCAGAGTAAAGCTGCATAAAGTTAAGATTAAAATGTTCAAAATTGTATGGATTTCTCAATACTGTTCCAGCAAAGGATTCATTATGAACCATTCCAATGACAATACGTTTTGGTAATTGGCCTAAAAAGATGCTATCTTTCACAAAAGATTGAAATCCAGTTGGAATAGCTAAAACTTTACATTCTTTTCTATTAACAATAAACTTAGCAGGACTTTTCATCAATGCATCTGCATGTCCCAATTGAATACCTGGACTAACCCTCACTTTGCGAATGGTTAAAAACGCTTCTCTCACTTCTACTTTAAAACCATTATTTGCAGCCATTAATACATATTCATCTTTTTGTCTATGTAAACGTAATTTCATACTAACACCATTGGGAAGATAACGATCCTGCTCAAACAAATCTACCCTTAAACCACCTGTAAGCATAAACTCACGGCTTAGACGTGTATACAAATAGCGATTATGTAAACCATTATTTCCTGTTTCAGCTATATCACCACCTTCAATATTTACATGAAAACCTGATACATATCTTTCATGATTAGGTCTTTTCACCTCATGAGTATTCATTGACCCGGCAGTATCTTTATAGATGAGACGCATAGAGCGCTCAGAATGGAGACTTTCTTCCGAGTCATGAATGAGATGAGATCTGATGCTGGTATAACCATGGGTATTGTTACTATGTGATACCAATCGATCATTTAGAAATAATTCAATATTGGACCATAACCCATTAAACAAATCATTGATACATGACACGTTATCATCTACACCACACGGTGTACCATCAGCCTTGACAATGCGACATATAATATGGAGTTTACTGTCCTTTAAATCTAGATATTCTTCGGTACTCGCAGGAATGTAGAATTCTAATGGAGCACCCTCTCTAATGGTAGTCATTGGTTGATAGTCTACATTATAACTTTTTTCTACAGCAGTTTGCGTTGGTGGTATGTGAAACCATTCTAATGGAAAAAGACTACATTCACAAGAATGATTATGAATTAAAGACATGATTAAAAAATATCTTTCTTATATTTTGTTGATGTTATCCGTTTAGCTGCCTTTCGCCTTCTGACAGGTTTTGCTGGTTTCGCTCTCTTTTGTCCTCCTAACTCATCACCAAACATACGTTGTGCTACTCGACCTGTAACATCTTTCGCGACATCTTTTGCAGCCTTTTTAAGATGTGGTGCAACGATTTTAGCCCCTGCCTTAAGCAGTGGAATAGCTTTTCGAGCCAATGATCCCAGTATTGAACCAATACCATCTCCATATTGTATTCGCACTCCTTTAAATCCTGGTAATTCTCCACCCACTTGACGAAGAAAATGGTTGCGATATATAGATGGATTGTGTGTGTATGCTTTCATAATGCTTTTGGTCGAAAATGAAGTTTACAGATCACCTTTCCAGTTTGAAATGGAACATTATGGCCTGTGTCGTCCTTGATATTCATTTCTATCACGTCAAATTTGGATGTGTTTACAGGAACATAATGCGGTTCTCCATAAGTTTTCATGATAATGTCTCCATCATGTCCTTGTATTCCAACAGAACGTAGCAAAGGAACATAATAATCACCAACAACTTGTGGCTCACAAATACTACAGTACACATAAAGTGTATAAAATCCCTGTTTCACATCAGCTTTATGTTCAGCTGTACACGTTTCAGTATACCATTGATCTGGGATAAATCCTAAAATCTCAGCTAATCCAGTTGAGAATGACACTTCAAAACCATAATTTAGAAATAGAAAAACACGTCGTCTAATTTTATCATACTTTATCTGAATAGCTTCTTTAAGGTCATCTTTCATAGAATTAGTTGCTTCTTTATTGACTGCCTGACATATCTCTTGTATGGATCTGTAGTAACCATAAGGAATATTGATTGTGTCAAGAACAATATCATTCAGTGGTTGTTGTCGATACTGAATAGAATAGTCCATTCCATGTCTCATGGTTGTCCATGTATGTGGATATTGAATTTCAGCTAATGCCACTTCATATTTTCCGTTCAGATAGATGGTTCGAGGCATACGAATTTGATAATTCGAAGTCTTGTTGTTGGGATAATAGTTCATACTAGCATTGCTGGGTAAAGTAATGTAAAAACTTGTTGACTCCATGACAGCTAAATCGTTTATGTGATGTAGATAGACTAGATGTGTATATACATTACTTCATGTTTGACACTCTTCATCTTCACTTTCTACATTGTTGTCTACATTGTCGTCTAAATTGCTATCTACATGATCTACATTGGTATCTACTACTTCTCCCTGACAACAAGCACTAACACACCTAATTTTTACAGGAATAGTATTTTTATTTCCATTTTCTTTACAACAACAGCACCATAACTCTTTAATCCATGTTAAAAAGTTTCCCATCCTTCTGGGAACAACCTTTGTTGACGTTGTTGTATCTCTTTTGTAATATCTTCACGAGTTGTCTTTTTACCAAAAACAGTTTTTGGAATATTAGCATCTACAATTTCCTCAATAAACTGCTTCCAACCATGCGGTGGTTCTCGTTGTTCTTTTCTTCTTGTAGCAACCAATGCTTCTTTCAACAAATCAATAATGTTGGAATTTGTAATGACAGTACCCGTTTTTAAAACAAGTTCATTTTTATCTGTCCATCTCGTACCATATTTCTTAAGTTCTGCTAGAAGTTGTGTTAGTTTTACATGATAAATAGGTTGAAAATGGCTTAGAAACTGTTGGGACTTTTCTGATTTTTCTGCTTTGGATGATGTAACAGACTTTTGTCGCTGTTGTTGCGACTGAATTGTTCGTAAATGACGGCCAAGAACTTGAGACATTTCTATTGCCTTTTCACGAGTTCTTTTCCCACGTAAAAGTTTATTCACTTTCGTTTTGATTTCACTATTTTTTCCCTTCTTTTCTAACAACATTTTATATTCATATTCAGGAATGAGGACCATTTTCATAGTATGTTTCATTTTAACAGCAACTGAGCTAACAATGGTAATGCAAATTTAGCAATAGCTCCAATGAATCCTCCTTTCTGATTAACCAACTTCTTTTTTCTTTGAAGTGATATCTTCTTATCTGCCAGTGTGCGTAGGGTATGACGTTCACGCTTGAATACCTTATACCTTTTTGAGCTTAAGGGTTAATGTCCTCGCAATATATTCAAACAAATTTCAAACAAGCTAGTTAATTCTTCCTTAGTAGCTTGTTGTAGCAAGGTTTTACGTCGTTTAGGCCCGCTGCGTGCGAGCAAGTGAAGAAATGGTTGATTCGCTTGAATACGTTTAGACATCTTGGCTGCGAATGGTCAAGTGACTTGGTTCTTGTTCATACGCCACCTTATCAACATATACGTAATGTGTATCTTTTGGTAAAATGCCTGTACGAATACGTAGTTGATCATTTGTCTTCGGCTTCAAATCAATGAATAAATAGCCGTGAGGTTTGCTCGTAGCATCTTGATAGGCTTCTATGAGAAATTGAGATTTTCCAGGATACATTTGTCGCGCTAATGTACTTATTTGTTGACTGTCTCTAGGATTTTTAAACAGAATGATGTAATGCGTATTCAAACTAATATTTCGCATTTCTCTACCATGATGAAACAAATTATGTATAATAAAAATAATGCTAAGATTTTGATGACTGCTACCAACACTAAAGAGACGTGTCATACGCTCATCACTATGACATTTAGTCATTAAGTCATCAATGATGAGTAAGTTTGGTTTTTCGGGTTAAAGCGCTCTTCAATGTCATCTGGAATGCCTTGGTAAAATTCCACACCTTTCATTCCCTTGTACAAAGGCTGATCTGCTGCATAGAGCCATAAAATGGTTTTTGGAGAGGTTTAATTAACTTTTGTTCTAGAATTTCTCTAACTAGAGAAGTTTTACCACTGCCTGTAGGTCCAGAGACCAAACATGTGAATGGATGCTTCATTTTCGAATATCTGTTTCTTTCACCCAACTGTTAAACTTCTTTGGCCAACCTAACCACTTCACAAATAATTCTTTAACACCTCGTCTTTTTCGTGTTTTCAAAACCTTTTCAATTCTGTAGACTGATTCAATATCTTTTGTCACTTTCTGTAGTTCTTCTTCATAGAAATGTCCATCAATATCTTCATCCAAAAAGTCTTTCACACGATACAAGTGTACTCCTTGCTTCTTACAACGATGTGTGATAATGAACACTTCTTGCGTCCACTTTATATGATAATCTCGTTGAAATACATATTTTATGTGAGAAATGCGAACCTGATCACCAATTTTAAATTTGTAGGGTTTTTTCTTCTTCGGTTTTAATTTCAATTTGTCTACATACATATATTTCCACACTTTCGATTCTATGTCTTTACGAATGTCTGCAGGAGCATACTTATTAGGGAGGGAGCCATGTGGTCTATGGTTGTAATTATACACTAAGTCTGGAAGGATGTCCATATATCGATACGTTTGATTATGTAGGAAATATCGATGCATCATTCCCTTTAGAGTACGAATGACTCTCTCAGCATAGTTGGCTTTGGTTTCATTCTTTGTCGTATAGGCATGTATTCCCTCCTTCTTCATAAAAGCTTTTACCCATCTGTTTTTAAATTCAGTTCCCTTATCCGACCTTAGAGTTCGTGGTCTTCGTTGTGTTTCATGAAAAATTTTTTGAAAGGCTTCTATGACGCTGGTATGTGATTTGTTAGGTATTGGTTGCACCCATAAATATTTGGAAAACACATCAATGACAACCAACAAAAAACGGGTGTCATCATTATAGGAAGCTATGTTTCCCATGTCAGCTAAATCAATATCCCACATGTCATCAATTCCACGCGTAATGACACGTTGCCTTTTAAACCTGTATTTTACAGGTTGTAGTAAACTGAAGGCATCTTGATCCTGTAACCATTTCTTCACTTGCGAATGAGTGACTGGTTGATCATGTTTTCTTAATATGTGATAAAGCTTGTATGGACCAGCAAATGCCCCGGGTTGACCAGGTTTAAAATAAATATTGGTTAGGTAGTCTTTCCACGTCGACATGTTAACACTAAATGATTAACACTTGTCAACATATCTTGTATTTTATTTTGTCTTACAACTCAATCAACATGTTTTTATAACTCAATCAACATATCTTACAAATCAAGTATTGATACAATGGTGTGAATAATTGGAGTCCATTGATCTTCAATGAACATTAACCAACTACTTAATTCATCAAATGTGATAGCATCTACACCATATTTTTCACAACGTTGATTTGCATTATCTAACACTTTATCTAAATGAATGTAATATTTAGCTTCATTCCAATATGTATAGACACATGCAGAATGACAAGTATGTTCTGAACACTCTTCATTTTGACAAGCAGGACATACTAAACATGCAAACTTTTTTACAGCTAATAACATTTCTTCACAATATGTCTTTTGCACAATATATTGTCTCAATGTAATGTCTGTCATTATACTGCAATGTAGATTAACCACTCTCTCACTTCATCAAACAGTCTTGGATCAAATCGAGCGAAGTGATATGCTGCTTCCACATCAAACTCCTCAGCTCCGTCAATGTTTGAAAGCACACACTCTTTGATGAAATCCTCACGTAAGTTTGGTACACTTAACGTGGAATGCGCAAGTTCCCAATAAATGTCAAAGTGTTGCAGTTGTTGTTGAATAGATCCAAAACGCGCCAGTTCACTTATCATGTAGTCCACATACTTGTCCTTGAAACACGTTTCTACATCCATCTTTCACATATCCATATAACACGTCTGCACACTTTGACGGTTGGCAAACAAATGACTTGTAGTCTTACTCGGCAGAAACAGTTAGTGAGCCGCACTTGTTGCAGAAGTTGTCTGGTTCACACAACTTGCAATTGTACTTGTGGCAGTGACAATCATAATCCTCAGCATATCCGTAAGCACCACAATATTCACAGGTAAGTCCAAGTTGATTTTGCACATCCATATTCTCCAATTGAACTTCAGCCAGTCTTTTCTTGGATAGCTTTGACACTTTCATTCGATTGTCCTTTTGCAGCTTAACAGGAGTTTTCTTCCCATGACATTCCGTACATGGCAGTAAGGTTGAGGTTATGCTATGGATTTCCTGAAGCAATGTCCCCCATTCACCATCATTCATGTTGATGTAACGCGTATATTCTTTCCCTTCAAACAGTGATGTTTGCACAAAACTCACATAGCGCATATCCAAGTATGAAATGACTTCAAGCCACTTCGTTTGCGTTAAGTACAGTTTGAAGCCAATGTTGCGTAATCTTGTCAAGTTCTGACACACAATCTTCCACAAGGATGGTGATAAAGCAAGCCATCTCTCTCCACGTTTGATTCGAAGAAATAGCCCAAATTCTCCATGCTCCACAGTAATGGTTAAGTTTGCACTAATTTTAAAGCTGCTTGTCTTCTCCATGGCTGCGCGTTGAATGATGACTTCACTTCACCCTTCTCCTTTTATGCCATTAGAAATTGCAGAGTCAGCTTTTTATAGTTCTTCAAACATTTTACAAAGCTTTGAATTCACTTCAACTCGTTCATTGTTGAATCGAACAAGTTCTGATGCATTCGTCGTCAATGGAACGCCATCATCATAATGTAAAATAATTCTAGCAGCTACAGCTAGCGTGAGTTCAGCTGCCCAAGTTGTATTCGCGCGGATAAATGCTGAATCAATGTCGTAAGTTGATGGTAAAAGTAGTTCTTCACATTCCTGTAGAAATGAGTGGATGAATTCATCTCTTGGAATTATCTTTCCAACAGCTTCCCAATGCTTATGCAAATTCTTCACTTGTAAAATCCAATTAGATTCAAAAGCAGGAAGCTTTGAAAACACATAGTCAACATAGTTCACTTTGAAGACGTCATCCATGGTCTCTACACATCGGTGAAGAAGTAATGGGAAGCCATTGAAATATGACGAATTAAATATTATCATAATAATAATAAGAAAAAAAAAAAAAACAAAAACAAAAAAAAAAAAAACAAAAAAAAACAAAAAAAAAATGGGGGGGGGGTCAGTCCCGACTGCCGCCTAGGGGGGGTCCCCATGGTATATGATTCTTGACCAGGGGGGGGGTCAGTCCCGACTGCCGCCTAGGTGGGGGTCCCCATGGTATATGATTCTTGACCAGGGGGGGGGGGGTCAGTCCCGACTGCCGCCTGGGGGGGGGTCCCATGGTATATGATTCTTGACCAGGGGGGTATGACAGTATGACGTCACAAAGTGCGGTGATTCTCTCGTTTTCACCCTACTTTAACAAATTCGATGTTCATTAGCTGGAATATTTCACGTCGCCCAATGCGATTTCAAGACGCGTTTGAGCTGGGTTTTTTTGTGTTTGTAAGTGCAGCAGGTTGTAAAACCTGGTATAATGAACTACTTTAACATCTAATGCTTGTTTTTCATATAAAAATATAATTCAAGATATCAATAAATCAAGGTGGATCTCATTAATTTATGTTTTGCTATCAGTAATTGAATTCTTGATGACAACAATTTATTTTTGAGAGCAAAAACTCAATTTTACAAACTTAAAAAATCTTAAGGGAGACATTTATATAATATTTGCGAATCGTCAATTAAATTTCAGAGATGCAAACTGGAATTATTGATATCAATAATAACAACACCTTTTTGAACTCAAGAATTGCTTCTTTTTTGCACAGTAAAAATTAAAGAACGATTTTGTGCACAGGGACCAGTCATTGTTTTATTTACAGATGTGTGCTTCTGAATTTTTTATATAAAAAAGACTTTTGATAACAAAAGTTAATTTTCGAGATCAAAAAAAAAATTTACAAATTTCAAAGTATAAATTAAAAGAGTCTCACTCTGAAATAGTGATATCTGATATACATTCTTGATACCAATAAAAGAAAAATAAATTATTGAGCTCAAAATTGAAATTTTGCCATCAAATATTATATTTTTGCGATCAAGAATTTTTGATCTCTAAAATTCAATTTAAATATCATTAAATCATTTTTATATCAGTAAATATTTCTTGATATTTCTAAATATTTATTGATATCAAGAATTATTATTTGAAATCAAGAATACATTTCGATATATCAAAAATGTAATTACAGATAACAAAAAATAATTCTTGATATCGAAAAATAAATTTTTGAGATCAAAAATTAATTCTTAATATCAACAATGCCCTCATAAAGGTTAAAATGGCATTCCATAATTTTACAGATGATACAAATACACTTCATATAAATAGCTCCCATATAGAAAAAAAATAATTTTTTAGAAATCTTTTTAATTTTATTTGGTTTTTGCTTCAGATTCGAAACAGACATAAAAGTGTTTTATATGCTTGTAATAATAACCAGTACCTGTGCTCAGTTTTAAGTGAAAGCATCAGTTATTTACTTAAGGCATAAATAAATAACTCCAATGCGCGTTGTTACTGCACTGAGAGACACTCTTTTCTGATTGGTCGAGGATCTTTTATATATCCCTCCTTTTCAATTTAAGATAATCTGTAAATGTCTAAATCAATAACAGAAATGGAAACTAAATGTTGCTTTTTTTTCAAAAAAATTTAAAATATTTAAAATTTAGAAATATCCTCATCGATTGATAAAGAGGGCATTAGGCGAGGACACATTATCTTGTTTCTGGTTCTCCTGGAAGGTCACTAAAATTGTAAATAAATAAAGTGACTC
>OX457030.1:1816710-1925445 GCA_949752745.1 Protula sp. h YS-2021
ACTCAAGCCTACAGTTTTCGGCGATTGTTAAGATATTTTATAAATGGGTAGCACTGGAACGAACAAGGATCGATATTGTAACTGAGCCATGTCGGCCCAAGGACATTGACCCAGCTGAACTTCACAAATTTTCTCAATCCTTACTCAGTTTGTTAACACACTCAAGCCTACATTTCTGGATCGATTGTTGAAATCTTTTACATATAGGAAGTATTGGAACCAATAAAGGTTGGTATTGTAAATGAGCCCTGTCGGGCCAAGGACATTAGCCCAGCTGAACTTCAGAAATTTTCACAACCCTTACATACTGGAATGAGTTTGTTAACACACTCTGGCCTACATTTCTGCATCGATTGACAAGATATCTTAACTATAAGTAGTGTTGGAACCAACAAGGTTTGGTATTGTAAATGAGCCATGTCGGCCCGAGGACATTGGCCCAGCTGGACCTTAAAAATTTACACAGTCTTTGAGCAGTTGAGTGAGTTTAACACACGAAGCCAACATTTTTAATCGATTGTCGAAATATTTTACATATACGTAGTGTGGGTGATAACAAGAGTTAGTCTTATAAATGAGATAGGTTGGTCCAAGGACATTGACCCTGGTGGACTTTAAAAAATTACACATTCCTTGAGCACTTGAGTGAATTTGTTAACACACGCAAGCTAACATTTCTTGATCGATTGTCAAAATATTTTACATATAAGTAGTATGGTTCTAACAAGAATTGGTATTGTAAATGAGCCACGTCTGCCCGAGGGCATTGGCCCAGCTGGACTTTGAAAATTCGCAGTCTTTGAGCACTTGAGTGAGTTTGTTAACATATATTCCTGAATACGAAACGAATTGCTTGAGGGTTGTAGTCCAACCTAACAAAATCAAATACAGCCATTGTACGCCGGCGGGGGACATAGTCAGTTTCACTGACCCACTTGTTAAATTTACTTTTGATCGGAAAATGTTCAGTGTATGATTTTATGCTGAGGAAAAATAAATGCCATGTTAAGTTCATTGAAACCTGTTTAAAACTTAATTGCAGTTGCTGGAAAAAATTGCAATTGCCCAGCAGTAGTACTACTGCTGCAGTAGTGATTTGAGGAAACGTTTTCAGTAAACTGGATTCTGTTGGCTTAGGGAATGAGATGGTGTTGGGGCCGGGGGGGAGGGGGCAGGGGGGGAGGGGGGGAGGGGGCTGTGTGGTCTTGGCTTAAGGCCGGGTTGGATTATTCCTTAGATAAAATCCCAAAAGCGCGGATTTGGGACGTAAAAGCGCGGATAAAAAGGACGTAAATGCTCGGATCTTTTTATGGAGCAAAAGCGCGGAAAATCACAGGTTTACATACAACTGGTAAAAAGACAACGGCGGTAAACACAAATTACACAGCTTTTTAATCCCACCATCAGTATCCATCTACAGCTGAAAGTACAAACAAGTTGTACCATGTACAAAACTGTAAATATTTAAATGTCTCAAATTGTCTCAAGTGACTCAAATTACTGCTTCAATATTTACAAAGTGACAGCTCGAAATTTATGTCCGATACTTCTAACAAAGTCTTTATTTTGTGATTTGGCATCTTTGCATGTTGTCTCTGGAGGAACTGAAGTTTTTCTTGTTTTTTTTTTTGGGGGGGGGGGGGATTTGCTGGTTTTGGCGTATCCAGGCTCCTAATGGTGAGCTAATTCGGGGCTTGTATACCAGCGAACGACTTGCAGAAATGCAAAAAAAAAAAAACGGGTTGTGTGAATCAAACTCCCGAGTGAAATAAGAGTGAAGTGATCCGCACCCATTTATGTACACAACTGCGTTAATCAATTTTCCTGGTGTATCAAAAAAAAAAAATCACCCATTTTACCAGGTTAAGGAATCTGCGCATTTTACTACTTTCTTTCTGCGCTTTTAATGTTTATTCCGCGCTTTTACGTTCTAGCCGTTCCTTAACTTTCTTTTCTTTTTGTAAGAAAACATTGTTTACGACGAGGACTTGACTGGGTGACATTTTTTATTACATTTCAAAAGCAAGGAGACTTAAAAAAAACGATCATAGTAGACGTAACGAATTGATGTTTACTGTATATAAGGAACATTCCATACAGACAAATTTTGTGATGTCTAACACAAAGCTTCAAAATGCCACTGTTTTATATATATATATATATATATATATATATATATATATATATATATATATATATATATATATATATATATATATATATATATATATATATATTCAAGTATAAATTAATAAAAAATTATTAGAAAGAGAAGAGAAATTATAGTTTTTTGCTTTAAAAAGCGATACTTTAGTTTTGTAGAATGTGTATGAGATTATAGCTTTAAGTTCTATTCTTTTTTATTTTTGTATTTTTGTGTGTGTACAATTTACAGTAGAACCTCACCTACGCGGGTTCGATTTATTGGGTTTGCGACAAATTCAAATGTTCAAAAAAATAAATAAAATTTCTCAATAAATTTGTGATAATTAAAATTGGTAGATAATCGAAATTCTCAGTGTATTCAATTTTCTTCCGTTGGGTGTTGTTTCGAGTTCGCGTCGGTGAGTTTATACTGGAACTGACGTCATCAATGGCGTCATAGCTTTTTTTTATATTTGCTCATTTGATACAAGTGCAATATTGAGATGAGATGTTTTCTAATGTCGGGTCACCGATTGGTCACGTGCGCAAAATGATCAAAGTTTCCAAAATTGTCAAATTTTCCTAAATATTTAATTTTTTTTTACTTAATGACTGCTTTCCCACCCACAAACAGTGTGACGTCCTATTTTCTCTGAAGCATGAGGGAAAGTCATCCCTCAGTGTGTGCGTAATTTATGAATGAACCCTTAAGCAAATAAACCACGTGACAATAGCCATGATGTGTTTTTTTCTGTTTATGCAAATAAACCAAGTGACAGTGCTCCAGTTGTGTTTTTTTTCTACTTACGTAAATAAACCACGTGACAATGGTCTGGGTGTATTTTTCTACTTATGCAAATAAACCACGTGACAATGGTCTGGGAGGGGGTTAGCCTTCGATGTTGTGATTTTACAGATTAGCGGGTGGTCGCCATCCTGCTGTTATTATTATGTTTATTATTATGTTTATTATTTTGTTTATTATTATGTTTATTATTATTATTATTGTTGTTGTTAATCGACATGCTCGTTTAGAGGGTTTGGTTAAAGGTGGGGGGATATTCTTTCAAACGTGGCACTCCGCGTTTAGGGCTCGCTTGTAAAAGTCATGGGTACGCATGGTTACCATTGTTTAGGCGAGCCCCCTCCCACTCAAAGAAAATTTTGATTTTCTTATTTGCACGAAATAAGGAACGCCCTAACTTTGCGTATACTGCCGCAATTGAACCTATGAAAAAAGGGGTAAATTCCTATTTGCTTTATATACTTCAGTTTTTAAGATTAGGGTGTTTCTAAATACGTTAAATAAAAGTCAACATTGTGTCGAGTGTTTTCCCAAAAGCCAGTAAACAAACCGACGAATGGTCCTGGGTGTTGTACCACAAAAAGACAAGGTCTTCTTGTGTCCACTAATCCACTTATTTCGTAGCCTCCCGTGAGTTCGTGTCCACGAATTTTATTCGTGTGCTCCAGGGCTTTTTCCACGCTTTTTGATCAGAAATAATATTGACGAAGAGTCTTCCAATAATCCCCCCTGTCATTGATTCTTTCCTTTCATATTGGTTTTCGAGTATCGGTTTATTGATCACGCATTGTATCTCTTATATTCTATCACAGGCGTGTGTGATTTTACCCCCCCCCCCAAAAAAAAAAAAAAATTCTACCCATTTTGTATAAAGTTAAATAACTAACTGGGGGCATTATACATGCAAAGCTTTCCAATTATAACAATTATTTGTTTAAAAATACCTCTCCCCCAACCCCTCCCCGTGTTTAATTTAATACCTGATCTGAATCCTTTTGTCATAGGAAATGCTGATCTTTTAAAACCCCGGGAATACTCTTGCTTTCTGTGTTTCTAATTGTTTCCGACCGAAGTTTTTTAAAAAAAAGGCTCCTTAATTCAGAAATTATAAGCTGATTATAATCCCTTTGTTATCCGATTATAAGACGAGTTATCTCCTTATTAAAGAATAAAAGTTAAATGCTAGTGAAAAATCTTTTCTTTTTTTTTCTTTTTTAGAGATCGATCACTCAGCCCTCCCCCCACCCCTCTCCCCCTCCTTAGCTCTCCTCAAACTGAACTTATTCGCACTTGCGATTGAAGGTCCAAGGAGTTACTGTATTATTAGGTATTGCGAAAGCTTCCCGCCCCCGCCCCCCTTTTTAAGATTTATTAATTATTTTTTACCTATATCTGCTTCTATTTCCAGTAAACTGAAGGACTTGGAAGACTAAAATAATTCACTTGCACAATCATGTCTTAACCTCATATTTATTAGAAACGAACAGTTTTATCAATCGAGTTTCAGTTTATTCCTGTTACAGCTATTGTCCAAAAATTATCCTCCCAAACTGCGTGGTGTGAAAACCTGGAGCCGTGTAAATCCTGTGAAACATGACGTATTCTTGGGGGGATGTCGCTAAGGGGTCACCCATCTGAGATCCAAGATGACTGGAGCTATTTATAGACCACTCACAGCCATGTTTTTCTCGAGAGGGTGGCCCCCAGAATCTCACGCCAACCCCGTGCAGTCGAAACGACTGGTTGCGGAGCCGCTACGGCGAGAGACCCCAAGAACCGGGTTTGTTGTTTTCCGTGAATAACGAACACTCACGGAAGGCTACGAAGTAAGCTCAGTGGAACAGAAGTCTTTCTGAATGTGTGACAACACCCATTTCCAGTCCGCCATGCTCATATCTGGAAAGGGTGATCCAGAAGGCTAACACGAAGGCTAGCCTGTTGTCTCTGAATGCCGGGTGAACGCCACACACGCAATATTTATACACAGTCTTTTCCAAACATGGACGTTAACAACATAACCAAATAAATCTTCTTTGTGCCTTAACGACTAATTAAGAGGCCCAATAAGGGGGGCACACTAGTCACACACGGATCCTAACATTCATCGTCGGTAGCATAAATCCCTTAAAAGGGCCTCATTTATTGACGTCAAAAAAAAAAAAAAAAGAAAGAAAGAAAAGAAATATCGCCTATTCAGCGGTGTGAGACATAGTAAATGTAAGTTATTCTACGGATAATTTGGTGTCTTAAAAGACGGAGACGAGCTACAGCGCACACGTGTTAGAGCATGCGGAATTCGTAAATGACTCGACAGTGGAACGATTATGTGTGTGTGTGTGTGTGTGAGTGTATGTGAATATATGTGTGGAGGCGGGGCGGGGGAGGAGGGTAATGTAAAAAGGATATAATGGGGGTTGGGGGTGGGGTGGGATGGGGGGCTCAGCAGGGCAAATCACTTCCTTCATTGGTGTAGTAATAGATAGCTGAATCACCTCCAAAAAAATCCTGAAATAATGTTATTTAATAAAGTAAAAAAAAAAAAAAATACCCCCAACCACGGAATTTTCTGTTGCAATTTAAATCATTCAGTTTTTCGAATATTTCCTTTTTCTGAGGGAGGGGTGGGGGGGGGGGGGGAGGTGCACCCCGACACTGTAAGTATTTTTCCTAAACATTCCACCCCACAACACCCCAACCCGACACGTCACAGAATCATATCTGTTTAATAAGATAACAATTCCTTCATGAAACAATCTCATTTCCTCTGTTGACTACTTTCTGCTGACAAAACGATATCTTTATTGACCAGTGTTACTATTTATACATTTAAAGCTTGTGACCTATGACACGTGACATGCATATTCAGCAAATGACGTCACTCTCCCTGCATGTTTCCACCGAAGGTTTCCCACCGCAGGTAGGGGCCTGGGGGGGGGGGGGGGGTCAAATATGTCACATTAGTTCTGAATGTAATAGAAATTTCCTATGTAATGGTTCAAAATGTGTAGGAATCATGCATACAGTAAAACCTATGAAACCCTCAATAAACCGGACACCTCACTGCGCTGGACAACGGACACACGGTGTGGTACCAATGCAAGGCTTATTCTATAAAGAACTCGAACATACCGGACGTTTTATAGAAGACCCTAGTGTATTGTGTACCTGTTACCTGTGTATCTCTGTACCTGTGTACCTGGGAGGTAGTGGTGCTCATGATAAATTGTATCGGTGTACGGCCTAAAACTACAAGAAAGAGTGCTCCTAAAAATCCGCTTTTTCTATATTCTATATTTTTGGGATTTCCGCGATACTTATAATAATAATAATAATAATAATAAATAATAATAATAATAATAATAATAATAATAATAATAATAATAATAATAATAATAATAATAATAATAATAATAATAATAATAAATAATAATAGTAATAATAATAATAATAATAATAATAATAATAATAATAATAATAATAATAATAATAATAATAATAATAATAATAATAATAATAGACTTTTTGATTACAGCAGAATTACATTCTACTTTCTGGGTAATTTTTTGCTGACAAAAAGTCACCTGATGTGTTGCTGTTTGTAGCACGTTACTTTTATAGTCAACAAATAATGACGACCTATGGTACTCTGCATGGTTTTTGATGAACGGATTTTAACGGAACTTGGATGGGACGGGGTGGGGAGGGGCTGGGAGGGCAGAGGTATTAAAAGTCGGCCACTCCTTAATCACTAAAATAGATATTACTATGAAACCATATTTTTTATCTGCTCCCTGGATTCACCTTTAATCTGCCTATGTATTATGTAGACCCATTTGGTTATTACACGGTTTATTTCCATCTATTTGCCAAATTAATTTACTTGCAAAGCATACAATACCGAAAAGAATTGCACCTTGCACAACATTCTAAAAATTAGAGTTATATTTTTAGAACAACACTCTGTAGAAACAAGATGGTGTGAAGAATACAGTATTTTAAATACGGTATTTTATGATGTGATTTTTTACTTAATGGTGTTCATTTATACCGAGTCATTTCAATCTGTGAGTGAGTGCCCCCCCCCCTCCCCATCCTTTCCACGTCCTGGGGCAATGCGTTGTCTTACGTCACAGAACCATGCATCGCGCCTACAACAAACCCCGGGTTTGTGGGGGGGGGGGGGGGGGGGGGCTTACTCACACATACCAACTGGCTTGATATGGCTTAGCTTAAAACACATACGTCGGTCAAGATGTTGTTTATATACTGCGTTATTTCAACACAATATGGTGTTTAAAATGGCCACTTCAAGCAATTTCAAATATACAACAATAATGCAACAGTTATAAAGCCTTTTTCTCAGTGTCAGCGCGAAGGACTGCAAAGATAACACCTATAGAAACTACACTGTCAATTAACATAGGCAGACTAACAATACAACAGTTTAAGTAGAACTAAAATCAAGATATAAGGTTGACTAAAATAGGTTTGCCAAAAAAGAAAAGTTTTAAAAGCCTTTTTTAAAACAAGAGCACAACATTTATCATCCATGCAGTGGTTCCACAGTGGGCCAAATTTTTTGGAAAACCCCGAATACCATATTTGGTTTTGGATTTAGTTTCCTTAGGTAGATTTGAGAGGACAACCTGAGACTATGAACTGGCTAGCATTTAACAAGCAGATCAGACAAGTATTCAAGAGCAAAACCATATAGACCATTTATACATATGAACTAAAAGTTTTTTAAATAATTCTCTGTTCAACTGGGAGCCAGTGCAGGTCAATTAAAACAGGAGTAATATGATCACATTTTGATTTAGAACTGATAAAACGAGCAGACACATCTTGCACCTGGCTATTTTTGTTTATGGTAAGCCATGTAGTAATAAATTACAGCAGTCCAATCTTGAGGTTATATTTGCATAAACATGTATTTCAGTTGCTTTGCTGCAAGAAAATGCCTAGTTTGATTAATTCCATGTAAGAACTAGAAGCTCATCCCGCTTGCGAAATGTTAAACACTTGACAAAAATTAAAACGCAAAAATACTTCCTTCAATGGGTTATTTCTTGAATAATATATTGCAAACAACACAGCTTGAATACGTCTTATAAGCCGAGTAGTGTTTGGTTGTTGTTGACTTAAAAGTTTTATTGACTGATCAGGCATAGTCCTTGTTATCTATTTACGCAGTGAGAGCTCGCACAAAGCTCACTGAGCAAATATGTATTCTGTGCTGTCGTTTAATGCTACGCATTTATTTGCAAAAAATACACTCTTTTCACATGGCGTTTTAACAAAGAAAACGAAATCAAAGACGAAAATAAAAAGTGACATACACATGTTCAGATCAAGCTCTTCATAAGTCCCAAGTTTCATGGTCGTAGGGCCCATATTGTCAGAGAAGAAGAAGACACAAAAATCGGGAAAACTGTCAAGAAGAAAGAAAGGACGAATTTTGCACAAATTCATATAACCCTTGCAAGCCAAAGGCTTGTCAAGTGTTAAATATACCATATTCTGGCAAGTAAGATCAATAAATTTTCTCATATCCATACATTTGTCAAAAAATGCCCCAAGATTTTTCACATTTTTTGTACATTTAGCCGTCTGGTGACCAGCAACTACATTAATTTTGGACGTTGTTCTCAGTTGATGGCCTTCAGTTCTATTGGTATTAATTTAAAAAAAATTGATCGAATCCAGGTTTTAATATCCGAGATGCAATCCTGTGTGACTTGAAGGGCATTATCACTATAACAGATGTACAGTTGAGTGACATAGGCGTAGAAATGTACAGACATGGCATGGCGTGCAGCGATATCCACTAAGGGGGCTGTGAAAAGAGCAAACAGTAGCGGGCCTAAAATGCTTCCTTGGGAGACGCCAAAATCAAGCGATTTTAGGCCGGAAGTTTGACCTAATAATGTCACTGTAAACCTTTAAGAGCGCTATTTTAGTGCAATGGAACTTTTGACAAGCAGACTGCATTGGACTCTATAGTTTGTGTTTTTCAAGACAATCATTTAAACGCGATGTGGGTCCTTTTTTTGTTGACACAAAACTAAGGTTGGAGATTGATCTATAATTTTTAAAACATAGGGGTCCATCTCTGGTTTTTTAGAAGAGGTGTCACAAGAGCCTGTTTTAGTTAAGCGTCAGATAGCGAACAGTTAATTATATGTGTGATTTGGTGAGTCAGAACATCAAGACACATTGTGATCAAATAGGTGGGTATAAGACGCGTTAGACGATTTCATAATAATTCGTCGAATTTCATTTGTGATGTAAATGTGCTAAGAAAGTATTGTGACTGAGAAGATGACACTTGTAAACGGAGGTAATTTATAGATTCTAAAACTGATCTCATTTTAACAATATCATTGCAAATTTTTACAATTTCATTCAGAAAACATTCAGAAAAATCATTAATAATATCCATAGAGTCATTTGAAAGAAAAGGCTCAGCTTTCCAATTTAAAGTCTGTTTCGTGACGGTAAAGAATTTCTTATCACCTTCAGCTATAAGCATTTCTTCAGAGTAAAATTTAGTTCTTGCTTCATTGAGAAGATAATTTACTAATTTGTACTGGTCACGATAAGCAATAAAGTCTTGATTAAGGCCAGATTATTTAATTTTCTTTCTAGTCGGCGCTTTAAAACCTTGGCTTCTTCCAGAATTCATTATACTGTGTATTTGGATGACAGAAATAGATTTTCTGACCACTGGAACTGGCTCATTATAGAAAGTGATCATTTTTTCATTATATTCTGATACTAAATCCGATATATTTATGGAGTAGAGATTACGACTGTTTGCTATAGACTCTTCTAGCTCAATATGAACACGAAACTCAATATCTCTCTTTTGAGGTTTAGTTTTATTGTCAAAAATATTAAAATGAATAGAGAGATGATCAGAAATTCCTGGATCTGCACCGGCTGTAGCTGATACTCTTACTCCATGTTTGTGAGTTATGACGAGATCCATTGTGTGTCCAGCATAGTGTGTTGGAAATAGAACATTTTGTTCAAGACTAAAAGCAGACAACTAATTTCTAAATTCTATAGCAATCGTACTAAACATATTGTCAAAACTCAAGGACTACACCTCCAAATGAACAGGGATATACCTCCAAATATTTTGAGACTGATTTTGAAAATATCTGAAATTCCTATTTAACGGTTAAAAATGTTGTACAACCGTGTCTTAATCGTAACCTAAACACTAGGGGGCCATTCGCGTACCAACTGGTTACCACGCATGTCCATGGCTTTCTAATGTGCTAATTTTGAAATAATACCCGCTATTTTAACAAAACACAGAGTAAACTTCAGAAAGAACCCCATTTTGGTGGGTAACGCGAGTACCGAATGAAAATGATTCCCTTTTAACTAAATTGACAACACATCTGTCCCCAAAATTAATCTCTTTTTTCGGTTTTCTTGGACAAGCATGTAACACAGATGATACCAAGTGGCCTAGGAACTTAAACAAAGCGTATCCATTTCCTGTCGCCGTATTCATGAAAGTGAACCCTATGGATTAAACCATAGAAGTCCATTAAAAAGTTAACCTAGCGGATTAAACCACGCTTAAACCTTTGGGCTAACTCGTGTTAGATTCACAACAGTTAACTGCAGGTTAACTGTTTTAAAACATATTGCATAGAAATATAGTACCGGATGGATATTCGCTCAAAGAAGCAAACTTTATAGAGAAATTGTCAGCTTTTACAGGTCTCATGCTACCAAGCTATAATCTACTGGGCAAAACATATGAACAAAAAAACTGTGCATGTTTGGGATGTCATTGTTTTTGTTTTCAAACCATTCTTCTGTTTTATGGACGATTTCCTCTTGTGGCCTGACCGTATAAAACGTTTTTTTTTTGCACTATGGATTGCATAAATATAAATAAATGTCTGTTTGCTTCTTGTTGTGTGTTTGGTATATAACTGAGCTGCATTCTGATTGAATTAGCTTGGGCGCTACGTCATGTAGCATTCAGCAGTTTCTGGTGTCGTACGAGTGTGCAAGTGTGGAAGTGAACGTGAGAGAGAAAGACTGTCTCGTCAACGTCTTATTATTGTGCTTTAAATGTCAATAAAACTACTATAAAAAACAAGGACACAACAACAACGACAAGAAGACAAGTGTTAACCCAATATGTTAAACCAAAACAGTTAACCCAATGTGTTAAACCAAAACGGTTAACCCAAAGTGTTAAACCAAAACAGTTAACCTTGCTTCTGAGGTGGGTTAAATCAAGACTAAATTTCAAATGAACTTAAATGCAAGAGTTATTCGATTAGTGTTCTTTTTCTTTGTATTGTTTTTATTTGAGGTGGGTGGGAAGAGGCTTTTAAGTATATACCGACGTCGTCGTCGTCGTCGTCGTCGGTTTACGCTTACAGAGCAAAGCTCTATACGTTTCTATACAGATTCTCTCCACCTAGTACGGTTTTGTGCTAATATTTTAGCTTCTGAGATCGAGTAGATTCCTTTATTTTGTAGATCGCGTTTTATTGTTGACAGGTATGTTGTTTTTTGTCTTCCTGGGGGGTCTTTTTACTGTTTCAATTGCTTCTTTAAGAGCTCTACTTGCTGGTGTCGTTTCAGGTAATCTGCAGACGTGTCCAAAGAAATTCCAACGACGTTTTCTGATCAGAATAGACCACGGTATTTGGTTTGTCTTTTATACAGTTCTTCGTTGCTAATCCAGTTTCCAGCACTATATCTTATTGATAGTATAGTTCTTAGGAGTTTGCGGTGAAAAATGTCTATTTCTTGTTCTTGGCATTTAGTAAGACCCCACACTTCACTGTTGTATAAGAAAATTGATTCGATTAATGCGTTGAAGACACGGATCTTAACCTGTAAATTTAGTTGTTTCGAGATTAATACAGTTTTCAGCTTATTAAAAGCATTATTCGCTAGTGTTTTTCTTCTTTTGATGTCTTCTTCTGTTCCAAGTAAGCTACCTACTAGTTTACAGCTTTTCCAATCGATGCTACCGCCTTTGCGAACAGTGTATTTTTCTGTTTTACTATCATTTATTTGTAGATTTCTGTTTTTGAGTGATTTTGTAGTTTCATTTTCAATTTTATTTATTTCACTTTTAAGCGTAGATCCATAGCTTATGTCGTCAGCAAATTGTTGATCTAGTAGAAAGTGAAGATTGCTATAATTGTCAAACACAAAACCAGGTTGTCTTTTCATAGAATTGGCTAGGTAAGTTAAGAAAAGTATAGCTGAAGCTCCATCTCCTTGTGTTGAGCCAATTATGCTTGAAAAGAATTTTCCATATTCTTTTCCTATTTTTATGCTAAGTTTTATATTACTTAGCAGAATACTGAGCAGGTAAAGTTCATCCAATTCTAATACTACTTTGAGATCATCTCTCAGTATATCGTGTTTAATAGTGTCAAAAGCTTTGCTCATGTCTAGCATGAGCAAGTGTAAATTGTAATCTTCACTAGTAATCGCTTTCTCCGTTATTAATTTGAAGGAGAATATGAGTTCTGTCGCACTTCTTCCTGGCCGATATGCAGCTTGTGTGTCTGGGATTATATGTGTAAAAAGGCTATCACTAATTCTATGTATAAAAAAATTGCTAGAAGTTTTCTAAGGACGGATAGAAGTATCACTGGCCGTAGGTTCTGTGGTGGACCTTTAGGTTTGCCTGGTTTTGGTAGAGGTGTTAATAGTCCGATAGATATTTTTTTTGGGTATTTTCCTGTTTCGAGTACATTGTTTAAGATATCTGCTATAAAATCGCTTATTTTCAGGGGAGCACATTTTAAATGTTCTGCTTTTAATTTGTCGATTCCGGTACTCCTGTTGTTTTTTAATGATTTAATTGCTTTATTTATTTCTTCACTGGTGAAAGGACTTTTTAATTTTTTCGGTTTTATGGTTGGAAACGGATCTATGTCTTTTGGATTAAATACACTTTCGAAATAGTCTGAAATTATTTGAAGTTTTTGAACAGTGCTGTTTACTACGTTTCCATTTTCTGCTTTGACGCACACATTATTATTTGTTTGTTGTTGTAGTACACGAATGGCTTTGAACATACGTCGACTGTCATTTTTACTATTTTCAATTTCTTCTATTTGATTTATAATTCTTTTTTCCTCTTCTCTTTTCAGTTCTTTTTTATATCCTTGAAGACTTTATTCCTTGTTTTTTTTTATGCTGTACGTTTTTCTGAATTTTGGCAGTTTTTAATGATATTGTGTAGATTTTTCTGATGCCTGGATAAGATGGTTATAGTGTCGTTACATACTTTTTTGGTGTTTTTTGGTGGTTCGAGTTCTTTAGACGCCTTAATACATACATCACAAATGAAGGTCCATTTTTGCTGGTTGTTGGAATCCACAGGATATTCATTAAAAGAATTTTCTACATTTTTTATATATTTTTCTTTAACTTCTGGTAGGCTTAGATGACTCACAGGGATATTTTTCGTTGTTTTATTTTTGGGACTTGCTATGTTGAACCACTTATTTTTAAACGAGCACACGACTAGTCTATGGTCTGTATTAGTACTTAAATTGACATACGAACGTGAGTTTGTGTTGTTTCTCTTCCAGTTTACGTGTGCTATAATAAAATCTATTTGAGTTCTGTATGGATTTCTTCGATGTTTCGGTATGTATTCAGACTGCCAAGTTGTTATATGGGATAGCCGGTGTTTGAAGAAGGTGTTAGTGGCATAAAGATTATATCTTTGGAGAATCTCAATGAGATGATTTGACTCTTTGGTTGTTTTTCCTTTGCATAAGGTCCAGTATATACCGACTATACTTTAATATAAAATTAACGTTTCGTTCCTTCACAAGTTTACAAGTAATATCAAGGGGAAAGCATTTTGCGCAAGGAGATGGAGACTGGGGGTGGGAGAAATCATGAATACAACACTATTTAAAAAAAGTTCGGCCTATAGGAAGCGGGACCGGAAGTGGGAGTTATCCCATTGCCCAACCAGCCTTAAAGCAAACTTTAAGCGATTCAATCCTCTTCTAAAGCGATACTTTTTCCTCTTCTTTGCGTTTGTTAATTGACAAAGCTTTGACATCGTTCTGAGATCGTAAAAATGGTAATTTTTTCCGGCAACAGAAAAAGATTTTATATAAGTCAAACTGAAACCATTACATTTGCGGAAATCTAATAGAATTCATGAAATTTATGGAAGAACTTTGGTTTTATTTTCAAATGGTACAAGGATTTTCAAAATAACATTAAGCCCCTTTTGGAATTAAAAACAGCCTACTGCACTCACATTTCACTCCTTACATCTCAGCCACCCCCCCCCCCCTCCCCACCTACTACCAACACACAAAAATAAAATGTGAATATCGGTTCCAGTTCAGTTCTCATGAGTAACAAATCGATCTCCTTCTGAGTACTCTTAAAAAATAACCTCAAACCTCGATTTTTCTCAGACAACCTCATGGTCGGGTGTTTTGACACACCCAGGTAGATTAAGTAAAGAATTATTTTTCACAATCACAAGCGTAAGATTCTATTGTTCCATGACTTATGTAATCTGAATGGTCGATTCCCAAGTTTTAAAGGTGTACCAGGACGATCCGAAAGTTCAGTGAAATTGCACATCACTGTTACTATATAAGATACATATTAATATTTCCATTATTAGTAGGAAATGAAATAAGATAATACAACAATTTGGGCTGTTATAGTAAACAGAATACTCATATTTTCATACCAGATAAGATACTGCATAAGAAATTGCTTCATAAAAATTCGGATACAGCTAATTGTTAAAGATACAAAGCTATATATGACTTTGTGATAATCGAAACTGAAAAGCTAATAATCCATTGTAGATTATAACGAACTTATACTTGGATGGAAAAAGAAAACAAAGTGTCGACAATGTCTATACCTCTGCCCCCCTTAAAGGCATTAGCCACGTAACCATACCGGAGGGGTACTTTTTACCTTTTTGACCAAACGCGGATGCGCTTCTGAAACGCGGAATAGTGAATCCTGTAATTTCAGAATGCCACTTTGGGAGATAAGGCAACTGATAGAAGATATTATTTAAATTTCAATAAAAGACCGGAGTGATTCTTGTTCTTATTATGCACATATCAGCCTGGTAATGTACTGATTGAACTGCTTGCATTGTGCGGGTCGAATACTGGTTATGTATAAATCGGATTGGTAACGTACTATTTGCATTGAAAATGTATGACAGTTTCTAGACATTAATTTGACATCATCAACGTCACATTCGACGTCGCAATATGCATTGGTGCAGGGAAGGGATGGAGAGAACAGATCCTGATATGTAGACTTGAGAGATTTAAAACTGTCACAAAAACCTTCAACCTGGTGTTTATATGACAGCCAAATAAAAACGGATGAAGGTCGAGCTTACACAAAACGTATATCGTACAGAAAAGTATATCAAACACAGTTTTAAGTAACTACTTCAATTGTGTATGAAAGCTATCACAATACAAACATTGTGGAAAATTGATTTAATGAAGATAGATAGCTTAGAGAATTGGAAAAGCACTTTCTTTTTTAAATGCACCTAATAATTTCAAAGATACTATCCAAAGAAATTCGGAATGGTGCAGGGAGCTATAAGGTGGTAAAATGTATAGAAATTAATATGTAAACACTGTGCGTTTGTATTTGGAAAGGAATAGGCGGCATATATATATATATATATATATATATATATATATATATATATATATATATATATATATATATATATATATATATATATATATATATATATATATATATATATATATATATATGTGTGTGTGTATGCGTGTATGTGCTCCTTTTTTATTTTTTCATTACAAGCCCTCTCTCTCTCTCTGCTCACATTAGCATGTCAGCCTTGTGGATTGTTGGCACTCGATCTTTCATGATCGCGCTACCAGTACTACAAGATGTGGGAGTATTTTTGATTCAGTCTACACGATCCGGTGGTTCTTTAAATTTTGAGGTTTTTGTTACGATTATGGAAAGCTTTCAGGGTCCACATCTGAAATACGCCTTCATCAAAATCAACCACCCAAAATAAAATTTCAGTTTACGTGGGATAAAAAATACTGAGACCAATGTGTTAGAAATGTGTTATAATATCTGGGGTTTCATATAAAGTCATGTGATAAAAGGCAAACTTTTCTTGTGTATTGTAGCACAAACACATGTCGTCTTCGCATTCACTGATTTGCTTATTTCGTAGCCCCGCACACAATAGTAGCAGCATGTCCAGGCTTAACTCAACCTTTCCTAAGCCTACTTTTCTCTGGTGATTTCATGTTTTTACCAATATCGATCAATAGTGCAAGAATAATTTTATTTTAATATTTTCTTAATAAAATATAATATAATTTTAATGCTATTTCAATATCATTTTAAATCAACTGTAAATTACTTTAATTTTATTACAGTTTTAAAATATTTTAACAATACTTTTAGGATAATGTTATTATGATATCTAAATAACTTTAATTTTAATATAATTTTCCACCCCTATACACGTTCATTAGATTAAATAATATTAATTAGACAACGTTAATTAGATAATGTTAATTAGATAATATTAAAAAACTGAAGTGAATTTGTGAATGTATATGTATTTAAATCAGAAACTTAGTACCTTAGTGCTATATTTATATGATATTTATACTAATATATTATTTCTTCTTTAATACTTTAACTTTAATACTTTTCAATAAATAAAAAAACAAAATGAGGGGCCTCTTCTCGTTTAAATGAGGGGCCTCTTCTCGAATGTTAACAAAAATAGAAATTTAATGTAAACTTACAAATAAACAAATTGTATAATATGAAGGAACCTCCATCGTCACTGAATATCAATTTTCCTGATTACTTATTAATTGTATTCTGAGAAATATAATCTCTACCTCTATCTCCTCTACTGAGAAAAATATGTGTTTGTATATCCCTTTTATAATTGCTGCTACTAGAAGTCCAACCAAATTTCTCGCGAAGAATAGTTCACTTCACAAGTTTCTCATAGGGTCTATGTCGTCTGCCTGAAGGATCACCCATCTGAGATCGAAGATGACTGGAGCTATCTGTAGACCACTCACAGCCATATTTGTCTCGCGAGGGTGGCCCCCAGAATCTCGCGCCAACCCCATGCAGTTGAAACGACTGATTGCGGAGCCGCTACGGCGTGAGACCCCAAGCACCGGGTTTGTTTTCCACGAATACGAACATTCACGGAAGGCTACGAAGTAAGCTCAGTTGAACAGAAGTCGATTTGAATGTGTGACAACACCCATTTCCAGTCCGCCATGCTGATAACTGGAACGGGCGATCCAGAAGGCTAACACAAAGGCTGGCCTGTTGTCTCTGAATGCCGGGTAAAAGCGACACACGCAATATTTATACGCAGTCTTTTCCAAACATGGGCGTCAACAACATAACCCAATAAATCTGCTTTGTCACTAAACGACTAATTAAGAGGCTGAATAAGGGGACAACTAATTATACACGGATCCTAACATTCTTCGTCGATTTTGTCTGGTAACATATATCCCTTAAAAGAGCCTCAATTAAATGCTTGCCTGTTGTAGCTGAATGCCAGACTTCAGCCCCATACATAGTCTTTGTACATATATTACCACCGATATTGATGACATAGCTAATAATATCGACTCGTGCTCTATAAAGAGGCTTAGTATGGGACTTTCACGGAACATTGGAGACATAATATATGCAAAACCCCCAAAAGGCCTCATTAATAGCAATTCATGTACTTTTATGCCTATTCAGCACTGTTTATCTGTATTAAGTATAGGTTATTGTATTGCGACATTGTGCATGTGATTTACCAAAGTACAAGAACGACAAGGGAAAGGAATGACACATATATCAGTAGGCCTATTGATATAGAAGCACATGTAGCAAAATGTCGATGCAAAAACAACGTTTCAGAAACTGATTTAGAACGAATTTAAGCTTATGATGATCAGGAACGCAAATTGTTTTTGCCTTTTTTTGTTTTAAATTTTCGTAAATAGCTGGAATGTTAATTTTAATGTAATGTGATTTTAATGTAGTTTCAATTAGTTTTAATTTAAATTTAATTTAATTTAAATTCAATTTTAATTTAATTTAATTTTTTCTAGTTGCAGCACGCAAAACATTTCGGTAGATTTTTTTAAAATAGATTAGATGTATTCAATTACTCCTGGATATCCTGGTTGCCAACGGAGGAGTTAACTATGTGAATGCGTCCCCAGGGAACTAACTCATATTCTGTTGAAGATGCATTATGACAATAAAGGAGAGAAGGAGGGAGGGATTCGTATGAGTCGCCTCTTATGCATTAATTTTACTTTTTGTTTTGCCTTTTTAGACTTTTTTAGTTATTCGACTTACGCTTTACTCTTTTAGTTAACAAAACTTGAAATAAAAAAGCCAAATTCTAAGAGATCATACGATAAAAATCAATCCTCTGATCGGACTAGGTTGCTACCTCGAAACACATCAATAGCCTGTTCCTGACTTGCAATGTCGCAAGTACATCCAGAAACTTGAGTAGCTTAATTATATATACTGGGGACTGCCACTCCCTCTGTGTTTGACAAAAGACGACAGGTGTACCATTTCTATAGTAGCAAGCAGGCTTCCTGCATACATAGATGCTTCCTGTGTCTCCCTCTACGGAAAAAGATTTCTTGTGCAAACAACAAGTTTTTATGACGTTTCACAATAATAAGAAAATGGAAGACTTTAGTAAAATCTATGAAGGCGAAGAGAAGGTTTTCAGATAACCCGTTGCTGGTGACCACTGTTAGCAAAATAAAGCAATATTTTCAATGAGAGTGAATGTATAGATACTGTGAAACGATAGGGGATTGGGGGTCAGAGGAATAACAAAGCCCTTAGAATTCGACGTATACACATTTTTTTCATTTTTTTTTTTTCATTTTTGAGAAAGCTCGACTTATACACATATCGACATATACATGCGAGAAATGACGATGCGTTACACTACGCATTATTCTTGATGCATTTCTTAACATTTGCTATCCTTCTCTTTTCTCAGTGTCTGAATCACTATGGCTTTCATTGCACGTCATAACGCAGAGGTATTTTATTTATTTCCTGAAAATCTACTACATTTATGTGTTCATAAGCGGATATTGACATCGATAAGTAAGACAGGGATACTTAATTAATAATGAACACACTTGGGAAGACTGTAGATCAGCAGAGATAAATTTACGGTCTTCAATAGTTCGCGAATGCAAAACAAAGCACGCTAGTCTTATGGTCGAGCAGCAACTTTCTTAACACAAAGCAAATCGGTTTAAACATAAAGCCTTGGACATCATGAGGTTGATTTGTACCTATGACGTGAATGTGGAGATTTATGGGTGATTAGATAACGCCAAATTTACTTATCTTTTCCTTATATTGGAGTGCATCCAACAATGTGCGTTATAAAACTATTTATACCAGGTTACTTTAGGATATCTTCTCAATTTGTGCTATACAACATTAAACTATTGTTTGTGACACTTCTTCTGCATAACCCCTCTTCTCATTGTAGAGTAGAAAGGTGACAAGACCAGGTCTTACGGTGCATCAAAAAGAGTGTTTGTGTGTTATAGATCTTGTGCGCTATATCGGCAATCAGATTCTTTTTTCTACCTGAAAACTGACAATGAAGCAAACCGCAGATACAGGCTTTGGTCAAGGGAGGGTGTGGATTCGTCTTTTAAAAACATCATACGAAATAGTGAATCCCCTAGCCAAACAGGAAGTTCGCTGTGTGAAAACAGTTTAAAAGTCTATCTTGTTCGGATTTATTATTATTATTATTGACTGTTTTGTATAATGTGCTTATTTAGCATTGCACTAAGCGCTACAATAACATACAATATATAATTAAAATAAAAAAATGTTGATGTGCTACTTGAAACTATAATATTATAACATTGAGTTTAACCCAATTACTAAAAGAAAACATTTAAAATAATTGAATAATCGATGACTAGAATTAAGGATCACAGTTGTAGGCTTGTCTAAAATAAAATGTTTTGAGATCTCTTTTGAACAAAAATAGCGATGGCCTATCCCGTATACGTTTTGGCAGTTCGTTCCACGTTCTTGGGCCTGCCACCTCGAAAGCCCTGAGAGAGGGGGCGCACTGCTGTTTGGGGTCGTCATACTCTGATGTTTGTGTGAATGTGTTTTTATTGAATTTTTGTTGAATTTCTGTTGCATTATACTTTAGAAAAATTAATGCTCCCTCAAATGATGCACCAGTTACAGTCAATCAATATTTCTTACGCACATTATCAATTTTGTAATCACAGTGTGATTCTTCATTATAGGTGTGATTGACCAATCGTTTACAACAAAACATCAACCACATCACAACATTGACACTGGCTTAACACATCATGTTATTCAGTCAGATAGACCAAACAGTTACACATCAACGAATAGCTTTAAAACTTTTACGGTCTCGTATTCAGTAAAGCATACTAAGAATTTTACAACAGAAAAGTTAAATCACATCAAAAACATGCAATAAAACGTTTCCGTTTTAATAAAGAAAAAACAAAAGTATACATTAACTTTGAGTAATTTTTTTTTTTAAATACAAAAGTCCCAATTAACAATACGCATTCTGATCACAACCATTTAGCCTACATTGCATCTTATTGGATCATACTGTCCTAATGTTTGAAACGTTAAATGATTTATGTAAAGTTTGTTTATAATGTTAAGAAAATTTTTCATAATCGACAGCAAACGAGAAAAATGATAATAAAAATTGGGCCATATTCTGTTTAAAAAAACATTTAAAGCAGAAGTTAAAATCTTTCCAAAACATTATATTGAACAGGATATTGGCATGTTTCCCTCGTTGGAAGTGAGTTAAACATAGAAGTTTCGGTGATAAAATGATGGCGATTTACTTACAACTTATTTGTAGTTCAAGGTTAGTAATCTTTTTCTTTATGCATGACGGTTGATCAGTTAGTACAAGTAATTAATTTAAATACATGAATTCTAAACACTAGGTCCTTGTTGGTTTTCTAATATAGATTTAGTTAACGTTTCAATAGATAATGTTTCTTTATAAACTTAAGTCTAATTAAGGTTTTCACATTTTACTCATTTTTTAGGATTGTTTGATTGCCAGTGTTGTTGGTTATTTGTTAAACATTTTAAAATATTTAAAAGGCTGTTGAATGGGAACGATAATATTCAAAGCATTTCTAAAATTTTTGTAATATTTGTGATTGTATCACGTAAACGGATTGAGTGCGATATGTCAAAGCACATTTCCTTCTAGGAACTTGTTGTGGTCTACGTTAACGTTACAGGATGCGCATCCGGATGATGTCACGTGTGCTATATTGTGTACTTTTATAGAACGCACGTAATATTCTTTATTCCACATAGAATATGAAATATATTCCAGATAACAAGGCTTCATCCACTCTGTAGTATCTTATCTGTCTTGAGTTACTATTTCTGGTACCTTACAATTCGAGCGCAAGTGAACTTTCATCCTCTCATTAACACAAGCCTTTAGATTACAAGGGTTATATGAATTTGTGCGAGCAAAATTCGTCTTTTTTTCTTCTTGACAGTTTTTCCGATTTTTTGTGTCTTCTTCTTCTCTGACACTATGGGCCCTACGACCATCAAACTTGGGACTTATGAAGAGCTTGATCTGAACATGTGCATGTCATTTTTTTTTCTTCTTTGATTTTGTTTTCTTTGTTAAAACGCCATGTGAAAAGAGTGTTTTCTTGCCAGTAAATGAGTAGCATTTAATGCACAGCACAGAACACAGTTGCTGAGCTTTGTGCGAGCTCTCTGCTCAAATAGATAACACGGCGTATGCCTGATCAGTCAATAAAACTTTAAGTCAACAACAACTAAACACTTCTCGGCTTATAAGACGTATCCAAGCTGTGTTGTTTGCAATATATTATTCAAGAAATAACCCACTGAAGGAAGTATTTTTGCGTTTTAATTTTTGTCAAGTGTTTAACATTTCGCTAGCGGAATGAGCTTCTAGTTATTATTTTATTGAATGCAAGCTACCCTCATTCTGTGTATTGTGTCATATCATCAACCAAGAAATTAATCGAGCATGTACACCTCAGTAAACATCTCGCCTGATTTCATCTCATTTTCTATATTACAACTGCCTGTATTTAACAGAAATTAATTGAAAAGCAATTTAAAAAAATACTCTAACTTTGTTCCTTCTCCAAGCTTAAATATGACACTTTTAATTAAAATGCTATGTTTTTATTGAAAAACATTGAAACATATTTTAGTGTAGCTTTTATATAGAAAAAACTTCTTGGATTAATTTCTGCTGCTGTTCACATTTGAAATAAGTAAGTGAGAATGTCAATTACCTGTATGGCTCTCCCAAAAAGCTTAAACAGCAACACTGGCTATTTTTGACTGCGGTGTGGACATAAGTATGGTCTTGTAATAGAGAGAGAAAAAGTGACATTTTTACATAAATGGCAATTTGGTCTCTTCGCATGAGACACTAACATTCTTATTAGATGCCAATGCTCATTGACCGAAGCGCTTCAAGGTAAAAATATTCAAAATTAAAAGCCCTTGTGGTCTATAACGCAGAGAAAAAAGCTGTTCAATTTCGCTTAAAAGAGGAAATATTTATTCCTATGCCGCATATCTCACAAAAAGATGGAATGTTTCGGAATTGCACGCTGCATTGCATCTAACAAAAAAAGGTAGGTCCAGAAATTTTGCATGCATCTCTGAACAGTTGATAGATGTCTAGTCTTTTTACCTATAGTTTCAGCAGCTACGCTCATAAAAACACAATATGGTGAAGAAGGGTGAATTTCTCAAACTTGAGACTCTATTTTAGGGGTCGTTTTACGAAGCCGAGGATACACATGGTAAACGATTCGTGCCCTTCCCCCTTTCCGCCGACAAGACATCGCGGAAGAAAAGCTCGTAATACTGGATGGGGAGACTGCAGAACTGATTTTAGCACAGACACACACAGATGCATTAAACACACACCTTTGACAGATTCAGTGAAAATTTCAGTGACTACGCAAAGTCATTGATTTGACAGATCGGCTGCAACATATACGTGTATATGCTACGGTCATAGGCTTTCGTGTAACAGCCCTTCGTTTAACAGCTAAACCTTTCATCATTACGCGTAGTGCCCGTCACCGTCATTGATTTCATGAAATGCCTATAATGTTCAGCATTACGTAATGTCTCTGACCGTCAGTGATTATGTGAAATCCCTATAATGTTCAGCCTTTACGCGTAATTACTGAAACTGGATCCCAGTCATAACACGTAATAGCTGATTTGGATATGTATGCTGAATATGAATAAAAGCAAACATGCTTAATGCCTCTTTCAATTTGCAAATGTTTATAATGTGCGCAATGGCTTTTAAAATACCTCATCGATTCAGTGAATATTTTCTTAGGTAAAATGTCTTATTCATGTTTGCAAGCCATATAAACATGTTTTCAATTCATGGTACTTGAAGGATGACAATAAGAACAAACTCCCCCACCTTTGCTTCCTCCCATCCGTAATTCCCCAACTCGCTATCAAAGATGGAAGCATAAATGTCATGGTTGTCTGAAAAGCTGAACTGTTACACTGACGATAATCCGCTTTGAAAGCGATTTATAAGCCCATGTACTTAATCTCCACCTACTCCGGATGTTACGTAAGTATCGTCTTCAATAGCAGAAAAAAACAGATATTAAAGTTTCATTTTTTAGGTAATAGCAAAAATTTATAGCAATCATTTGCAATTCAGCATTGTGATCGAATACGTGAAATCAAAAAGCGGTTTGGTCGAGGGGGGTGTAGCTTTAGCACTTTCCTGAAACGGGTTGCAGGATCTATTTCGGAAGCCGGGGACCCTCTCGCCCCACACTCCCATATCTTGCATTTTAATATTAGTAATGGTAAACGCATTATTTTTTAAATAAGAATTCTAAAACTGGTTTCGAATCCAGATATTTTAATACGCTGCCCCGGAATCAACTACCAAAGTTGATTGAGGATAACTATGTAACAATTCCAACTCACAGTGCTCGATAAGGATGTATTTGACTGCTAAAATGTAGATCGAATACGGCAGAAATAGTTACAGAACCAGCAATGGTAATTAATTTCAAGAAATCAGAAACAGATACAAGCATTCAATAGAGTAACCATGAAACAAATTATTCCTATTCTACAGCAGTGTTTTATACGAATCATTCTTTACTGGTATAGTTACCAGAAAATACTAGTTCGCTGGGGAAAATCCTTGTTTGAGTCATTTAACATAGAAAATAGAGCTGAACACTGTGGGGCATTGTCACTCACTCTTTTTAACTTGTATATCGATATAATAAGTATTGTGTTAAAAAAAGAATCATTTACTTTCGAAGATGAGCTGGTGATATTAGACAGACTCACAAAGCACTCCAGAAATTAGCTATATTTTCATAGCATTTTGTGTTGAAAGCTTTAAAAACTTCTAAATTTCAACCTGTGCAACTTAATGGTAGATTGCTCAATTATTTTTAATCTTTCAAATATCTTGGACATATAATTAATAAATAATTAAGTGACAGAGGTGATAATATAACACAAACTAGAGCTATATATGCAAGAGGTAACATGATTATTAATACTCACAAGTTTGTACAGAAGAAATTAAACGAATTCTCTTTTTGATGTATATATCGAACTGTCTTCTTCTAACCTATGATGTGATTATACAAAGGAAGCATACATCATGTTCAAAGTCGCAAAAATAATGTTTTAGGGCTTTTACAAATTAGATTAATGTAGTGTGAGTTTTGAAGTGTCACAAAAATGATCAGTAATTACAATTAAATACAACGAACAATAGTCTGTAGCTTACATAGAAGATTATATATATCAGGGAATGAAATACTAGAGCGCTATTGAATAGTGATGCTGGATTCGGAAATGAAACATATGCAATATGTATGAGAATGTAATGATGGGTTAAAATACGTATTTCTTACCCATGGACCATGAGTCAAATATATGAACAAATCACAGTGTTCAAAATCTCAGAACGGGATGCACGTGGTAATCTGCATATCACAATTTTTTGGTTAATTATAAAAAAAAATCATAGCAGTTGCTAAGATTAGCACAAAAAACATCTGACAATCAATATGGGTTCTTGCAACATGTATGAGGTATTTCATGAAATAATCGCAGGTTTTACTCTTGCTTTAAGCATGCTGACTACATAAAAAAGACATTTATTTTTGAAAACGTGAACAACAACAAAGGTGGAAACGGGATTTGTAAGTTTGAGCTGCCAGTTCAGAGTTCAAATGCTACTGGGGATATCACTTAATTTATTAAAGCGCTTAAAGGGAAGGCACATCACGTGTTTTAAATACCTTAATTCACCACCATCACCGTGGCCAAGTTTGAGTCGGTGCGTTGCAGACAAATTTCCGAATCTTATATTATCGCCAATGAGTACAATTCACCCGCCTACTTTACCACAGACTCATTTACAAGTTGTCTATAAGCCAAATCACTTGGGTGTTTTCGAATATAATGCGCAAGAATTTTGAATTTCGACTTAGAAGAAACCGGTTAAAAATGAAGGAAACGATAAAAAATATACGTTGAAAAAATAAGCAAAAAAACGGTTCATACTCGGAACAGAAAAGAGACTGAAACTTAAAACTATTTGTTAAAACTTTTAATTATTTTTAAAATAATATACGGGTTGTAAAAAAAAAAAACACGATTGCTGTTGTTGCAAGAGGAATTTGGCAATTAGGTGAATTCAGCCAGTCCAGGACTAGACGGATAATAGTCTTTAGGACTCAACCCAACGAAGAACGAAGAATTCACTTCTTTCATGTTTTCCCGGTTAGTTTGTATTAGAAACGCATAGTGTTTGCGCATTTGATTCGGAACGCCTAAAGTGTGATTTGACTTGTACAAAGGTAGAATGTTATATAAATAATTTTTAAAACCTGAGAGCTTGTATGTTTTGCAGTAGATATATTGAAAATTTTGATGTTTTTCCTCGGCTTGTTTCTGTAAAATGGAACATCCAAGGACATTGGCCAACCGCGCAGCGAATGTATCTGCTCAATGAATCTGCAGTTGAAATGACACCTCCATAAAAAAACTCCCAAATGCGAAGTGGTTTATTTACTCCATTGTGATTAACATAACTATATTGAATTCACACATAAGTTATGTTAACAATAACCTAGGATCGTTCGCCACTTTTCAATGGTTTTTGCGCAATAACTTTCCTGTTTTAGAGGCGATCCGGATATGCTTTTGTATGTGGCAAAAACAGGATTTTACACAAGTTTTCCGTTATGCGCGAAGTAAAATGTCATTATTTACGAAAATGCCAGGCCGATGTATATTTTTCGGGCAGAATTTTCGAGGTGTAACTCGCCACTTTATTCTATCATCCCGAAATATAAATTTTAAGTGCAAACTGTAAGACTATCAATTTGCTTTTCAAAATGACTTCTAACAGCTATTAGAGGTGTGACGGTTCGTATCGAAAACCGAGAACCGAGAAAAGGCTTCGGTTCGGTTCGAACCGAAAACCGAAAAGCCCAATCACAGTTTCGGTTCGGTTTTTTTTTTTTTTTTGCTATTTATAACAAGATAATGCATTAATTTGGTAATGTTATTTTAGTTCTTTTAGTATAGTTTAGTTTTAACATATATATATCACATCGGACAAATCAACAAACATATTTCACACACTTTTTTGGGACCTATGACGAATTCCATGCGTTTATTATGCCTACATGTGAGTCTGTCAGTCAATAACAATGTAAATTCTTGTGTAAGCAAGCTTTGAGGTGATAAATATAAAACATTACCGTCAGGGTTCGCGCTGGGTTCTCAGGAAAGTGAGTCAAAAAAGGAAAGTGTGACTCAGTTGGGTCCAGAAAAACTCGATGGGTTCCGAAAAAGTGAGTCATTTCGTAGAAAATGCCCACAAAGTTGGACAAAAACCCCGCCAACGCCAACCCTGATTACCGTTATATGTTAGGTTTTGTATCTGCTCTAAGGTAAAAAGAAATATCGGATTAAGTGCAGGCAATTATAATTAAATAAAAAAAATAAACACGCATATATATATCAAGAGCTGGTATGATTTAAATCAGTGATTAAATTCGCGATTTAAATCACTATAAAAAAGTTAAAAAAAAGTCACGATTTTGACTTTTTTGTTTCAGAGTAATATTTGTCAATAAAATGCTAGAACAAGCCCCTTGAGTGTACACAGTGAAGATGCACTGTTAGTTTATTAACGACTTAAGCTGCTCATGCGACGCAGTCACCCACACCCCCACACTTTTGTGCCTTATGTACACACTGAGTTAACGGTATTTCTCCATTGTGGTGCCCGTACTAATTTCCAAACAGTTGCTTGCTGATAGCAAGACTGCTTAATAAATAACAGCGCCAAGACTATTGTCTTATACAAATAAGCCCTGTCAATAGAAGAACTCTCGTTATGAGTCACTATCATTGTTGATTTTAAAGTCAAAGAGTAATTAACCCAGCAAATTTGTGGTGCACTAATTCTGAAAAAAAATGACTGGTAGACGTCTAGCTCCCGTATATAAAGATATTTCGACAGAGATGCGACAAATACTTGAAACGTAAAAGCTATTTGCAAATGTTCAGTTATTCGATGTGATATTGCTGAGAGCTGCAGTGAAAAATCAGTTCTGTATGTTTTTAAATGTTCTGTGACTTTTTTGGGGATTTAAATAAAAAAGTCAATTTAAATAAAAAAAGTAAAAAATCATGACTTTTTAAAAAAAAAAAAAAGTCATGATTTCTGCCAGCCCTGAGATTTTATATATATATATATATATATATATATATATATATATATATATATATATATATATATATATATATATATATATTTGAAAAGAACTACCGGTTGGGTTTGCTGAACCGAACCGAAAATGTTTGTTGAACCGAGCCGGAGGTGAACCGTCACACCTCTAACAGCTATAAGGATTACCTGTGAGCATAAACATGACTTCAAATGTGTATACTAACAGTTTTTCTTATAGCAGCTCAGTATTTTGCATTCGGGAACCAGTGGCAGTTGTCGGGAGGCTCGGCAAAAAATATCGTTTCCGGGATAATCAGGGCTGGTAAAAATTTCGAAATTTTTAAAAATTTCATGAAATTTGAAATTTTTGAAATATTTCAGAAATATTGAAATTTTTGAAATCTTTCAAAGCACATCAGAAAAAAACCACATTTCCTGGCTATGCGTAATATCTGTTCGTTTAATTTAACAAATACCACCGTCAAAAACGCATAGACAGATAAAATGACTCAATCGCATACCGGTTAAACGCATAAATCGGTTGATTGCATAAAATTATGTATTTTTAATAGGGATAATTGCATACCGCTTTATCGTAAAACCGGATAAAGGCAAAAAATTTTCTCGTTTTAATGGGAAACACTGCTTAATTGCAGAATTAGGGGGTGACTACTCGAACAGTGCTACACTAGAAGCAAACTCGCTCACGGGCGTGAGTTGCTCCCTATTTGTTTAGCTAACATAGCTATATTTGTGACCTATTGTGTACATATCCGACCTCTTTTCCCTGTGTCGTTAATAGTGAGCAGTTACTATACAATACCTCCTGCCTCTCTCCCCACCTCTTAGAAACACCCGCTCAGATACCCGGAGTAGATTCTTGCGGACAGGTTCGTGCAATGCATTGTGGGTAACTGAGGGCGAAATTAGCGATATTTGGAGTTTTTTGCACTGTTTTATACCAACACAAATTCTTCGATATTTCAGTTAAGTAATAAAATTTTTCTAAACGGTAAAAGCTATTTAAAGAACTAACTTCCTGGCATGTGACAAGTAGGCCAAAATGCATGCAATCGGCCCAGAACAAGAGAAATGCCCTGTTATATTTGGTATAAAAGAGTGAGAAAATATGCTTTTTGCCCTGACGCAGGCACTGGTACTTTTTGATCACGTGATGAAAAGGTTAATTCTCATTGGTGGATGTAAGGTTGTGACGTGAACTTGTCCGCAAGAATGTGTCAACAGTGCTATAGGCCAGCAACTGCTAGCTTTGTTACTCAAAAAGTCATAGACTACGCAGGATTTCTGTGGATGCATTGTTCACTGGTAGAGTTATGCCAACGCAGTGTGTTAACTGACAACTTAAGATGAATGTCCGTTGATAGTTATCCGTCAGTATTTGGTATTCTTGATGTCCAACTTATTTCTTATTTAAAAATTTCAAAACATGTGAAATTTTTGAAATTTTTACAGTGAAATATTTCATGAAATATTTCAAGAAATATTTCATTCGAAATATTTCATACCAGCCCTGGGGATAATTGTTGCTTTCGGGAGGTGGATATGGCACAGGCGGATGCATTCTAGGTTACTGGTAGTTTCACTGCGAGGGGGGCGGGGGGGATTCTTTATCCACCACAAAAGTGGCTGTACGAGTATAAGCCAAGTCACATTTTAGGTGTTCCGAATAATGCACCCGTAAATTGAGAAAATTTAGCTAATTCTTTGTGAAATTGCTGTATTTTTTTTAAAGTGCATGGAAAATGGACATTGAAGTGGAACCCGGTGGTAACAAGGCTGTTGTGAGCATTCCCGCGCTGACTTTTCACGATTTTGACAGAACAGGTCGGTTATCAGGGTTCTTAAGGTGAAATATGGATTCAGTCACTCAGGCATGTAGATGACCAAATGCTGTAGAGAGTGAACCAGGCGACAGCTCTGTGTATGAAAGCGAAAGCAAATATTTCTGTGGTGTCAGATAAGAACTGTGTCTTCTATATATATGTTCTGTGGTGTCAGATAATACTAGAGACAGGAGATAGAATTGGTTAGAATAGATCGTAACTGCTGACAACGAAATCTTCAGTTATGACTAAACGGACTAAATTTAATAAGTCAGATTTAAATTCGACAAGTCCTTTGACTGAAACATTACTTATATTGCGATACTTGACAAATAAAAATTGTTTTCAGCAGCGAAAGATGTTCTTTTCAATTTCACCAATCTGGGTCTTCTCATACATGGGAATCTTCCGGCATTTATTTGCCAAATGGACCACTTTTTTTCGACCCCGATGCCATGTGTGGCAAAATTTTGGTAAAATGTATACTTTTGTAACCGTTCGTTCTCCCCCCTCGTACCAATTGTGTTATGTTAAATCAGGGTGCGCGTTGGCGGGGTTTTTGTCCACTTTTTGGGCATTTTTTACGAAATGACTCACTTTTTCGGAACCTACCGAGTTTTCTGGACCCAACTGAGTCACACTTTCCTTTTTTGTTTAATACCAGTACAGCTGAGCGTTGTCGGTCAGTGCGTGTGCCAATTTAATTCTGTTCTTTTTTTTAGGCCCCAGCCCTTCGGATTGGGGCCTATAGGTTTGGGGTGTCCGTCCGCCCGTCCGTCTGTCTGTCCATCATCGCTTTATACCCCTATTAATTTGGGGGGGGGGGCGATTGGGGTCTGTTTGTGTTTCACAAATACTTACTTGTTTTTCTTGGCAGGGAAGGTGAATGTGGCGAGCATACAGAAGCTGATGACGATTGCGCGCTTCCTCGCCTATCACACCCCGCACCCAGAGACAGGCAGCTGCTTCCTCGAGTACGACAAACTCACTGCCGATAAGTTAGTATCCCAAACTCTCATGTTTAAAATAAAAAAAAGCCTGAAATTGCATATTTTTAGGTCTGGTTTTCTAAATGTTTCTTGGGAACATGCTTCCAGACCCCCCCCCCGCCCCTCCACCCTCAACAAGAACTGATCGCGAGTGTTCACCTACATGCGTCCGCGTCTATGTTTATCAGGTACACATTTATGGCGTCGACGCGTACGGACTTTGACGAGGCTCTATTCCGCGTCAGACGTACGTCCGCCTTGCCGTCGTACCGCGTCAGACTGCGTCTGGGATATGTCGGTAATGCGTCACTCAACAGCGTGGCGGAGCTGTACTGCGGCGAGACGGGTCACGTGTATGTGACCAACACCAATCAGGTGAGTAGCGGAGGGGGGGAGGGGCGTGATGGGTGACGTGTGTGCCGCCAACATCAATCAAGTGATTGTAGGGGGAGGGGGGCGTGACGGTTCACGTGTATGTGACCAACACCAATCAGGTGAGTTGGGGGGGGGGGGGGTGGCGAGACAGGTACGTGTATACGTGTAGCCAACACCAACCAGGTGAGGTGGCGGGGGGGGGGGCGTGACGGGTCACGTGTGTGCCGCCAACATCAATCAAGTGATTGTAGGGGGAGGGGGGTGAGATGGGTCACGTGTATGTGACTAACACGAATCAGGTGAGTTGGGGAGGGGGGTGGCAAGACAGGTACGTGTACACGTGTAACCAACACCAACCAGGTGAGGTGGCGGGGGAAGGGCGTGGAGGGTCACGTCTATGCCGCCAACACCAGTCAGATGAGCAAGGGGGGGGGGGGGGAGGGGGTGGTGAGATGGGTCACGTGTATGTCACCAACACCAGTCAGGGTAGGGGAGGGGGTGGTGAGATGGGTCACGTGTATGTCACCAACACCAGTCAGGGGAGGGGAGGGGGTGGTGAGATGGGTCACGTGTATGTCACCAACACCAGTCAGGGTAGGGGAGGGGGTGGTGAGATGGGTCACGTGTATGTCACCAACACCAGTCAGGGGAGTTGGGGGGGAGGGGGTGAGACATCTTTGGCATACATGTTATCTGCCCTGGCATCGGTATCAGCACCCACCCGTCCAAGCTTTTGAAATTCAGCCTGTATCTGCACGCAGGATCGGTGTCAATATTTTCATTAGGTTTCAGAAAGTATAAAATTTTTAAAAGAAAAAAAAATGCTAGAACTTTATTTTCCCGTCCGTTTTGAAAATTCTGCGTACTATATATATATATATATATATATATACAGGGTTGAGATTTCGCGGTCGCCCAGTCGCCCGTGGCGACAAACTTTTGGCTCGGGCGACCAACTTTTTCGTGTTGGTCGCCTGGGTGGCGACTAACTTGTTTCTGACTATTTTCAGGTAAATAATGTTGATTATTTTAAACACCATGTTGTTTTTTTTTATGTGAGGTGGGCTGGACAAATTTTGAAAAAATTGTGCCGGGCGACTAACTTTTTAAATTTTACGAAGTCTCAACCCTGTATATATATGTACCTGGATCACTAAAATCTCAAATTAAAAAAGAAAAAAAAGAAGATTTCTGGGAAAAATTAAAATTGCTCGCCAACTGCTGAAATTTTATAAATTTGCGGTGAGAAACAAGATTATTTTTCCACCTGGTCTAAGTCTGTTTATTGTTCAGGTGGTGATGGTGGACAAGGGGACGCGAAAACCCACCGCCCTCCCGGAGTGGTGGCGGAGCAAGCACGCGCAGCTCGTACCGGATGGCAAGCCGCTGGTCGTACCGCTCATACCGGTACCGGAGGGCGACGGTGGCGGTGGTGGCGGCGGCACGCACACGTATGACGTCAAGGTGCCGTGGACGGACATGGATAACTACAAACACACGAACTACGTGTCGTACGTCCGCTACTGCCAGGACGCCGCGCTGGACGGGTGCCACGCGGGCGCGTTCCGTGACGTCACCGGCGACTTCCTGCGCTACGCCGTACGCAGCATGGCCATCTGCTACAAGGGGGAGAGCAGGGCCAACGACCGCCTGACGGTGCACGTCTGGCAGGATGACGTCACGCCGCTGCAGCTGCATTTCAGCATCGAGCTGAAGGGAGCAGTGATTTTTCAAAACACGATGACGCTGTTTCCACCACCCGAGGAGGACGCGTGACGTCGGTGGACAGAGGGGGGTTGTGACGTCATCAGGGATGGGGGCTTGGGGTTAGTAGCGATGCGTGACGTCAGCGGCGTTGCGTGACGTAACAGCGAAGGTCCCCGGTGAAGTAACTTATTGTGTCGTCATTAATGTTTAGGTCTCTTTTTTGTTACGTTTCATGTTGTTATTGACTTGTTAAGTTTGTGTTGTGAGTTGTTCTTGTTTGTTTTATTTAACATAAATAAACTGTTTTGTCGAATATAAAAAAAAATGGTTAACAGACTTCTTGGAATCGCTGTTTGCTTATAACATTTTAATGTTTAGCTAACGGTACAGGAGGGCATTGTTACGTCATGCATTATGTGACTGGGTGACTGGCTAACGGTATGATATCAGTATGATTGGCTAACTGGATGTCTTATGACGTCCTACTTTATAGCGTTGTGATTGGCCAACTGCTGTCTTATGACGTCATACTTTATAGCGTTGTGATTGGCTAACTGCTGTTTTGTGGCGTCATACGTTAGAGCAATACGATTGGCTAACGGGATGTTATGACGTCACACTTATGAAAGTGACGCCACAATGAATGGAAATCTTATAAACTAATTTATGACAACAACAATAAAATCCCAAGTAACTTGGCGCTGTGTTGTGATAATGTGAGAGAGTTGTTTATTTCCCACATCCGATGAAAAGGCGGGAGCTTCTAACTCTTGGAAGGGGGGGGGGGGAGGGGGGGGGGTTGAGGAGGGGGAGGGGGGTTATACTCGTGCGTTTCCGATGCTCTAGAAGTCAAGTCACATTTTCGGCATCCGGTGACGTCAGCTGTAATCATACATGGGAATCTTCCGTCTTTTTTTTTTTTTGCCATATGGACCACTTTTTTCCGACCCCGTTCCCATGTATGGTAAAATTTTGCAGCTTTTTTTTTTCGAACCCGTTCCCAGGTATATGTAATAAACAGCGACATATCCACATGGTGTGGTACCCCGCAGTACATCCGAAAGCAGTTGTGCTACAATATCTGGTGTCTATTTTTCGGCTCTTTTTTGTTGCGCGTAATAATTCCCTGAGTTAAGCTACCGGAGAAGGAATTATCTACAGATTTCAAGATCACAAACGCACGATTTGCCGAAGATAGCTGGCACAGTTGCACACTGGGAAGAACTTTTTTCTTATTTGCGAAGGGGCATGGGGGTGCTGTTTACCCAATAGGGTTTGTAGAAAAAAAAAGAATAAAGTATAAAGCAAAATAAAGATTAATTTAAAAAATTAAAACATTAATTTATTAAGTGTAAAATACAAAGCGAAATAAAGATTAATTTAAAAAATTAAACATTAATTTATTAAATGTAAAATACAAAGCGAAATAAAGATTAATTTAAAAAATTAAAACATTAATTTATTAAGTGTGGCATTCGTTCCGGATGGTATTTGGTCCTGGTGTTATTTGGTCCGTTTCAGGCCTCGAGGGCAGCATTTTTTATTCCCCGCGGGGGGGGGGGGGGGGAATATATGCGATCGACCGCGTGTCGGTCTGTCATGAAGAGCTTGTTAACACAATAGCTTAAAAACTGCCGCAAGGATTTTCATGAAACTTGGCATGTAGCTTCTGTGGGAACAAACACAGATCGGTATCGTAAAAGGGCCAGGTTCGTCCAAGGAAAATGGACCAGCTGGACTTGGAAAATGTCAGCTATTGATGGCCGTGTTTAACTGATGGGGGTCTGTGGGGAATATGTGGGCTATGCACACTGCTCTAGTTATACCAGGCATATTAAACTACACTGTTTTAGGCCTCGAGGGCAGCATTTTTTTCTACTTGTAAGAGAAATCACCCGTTACACTGTCAGGCTTGCCGGATCGTACTTTTTTTAAAGATTTAGTCTTTATTTTCGCATCGTTCTTTGTTTTTTGCCTCAAAACGTACCTTTTTTCCACAAGCGTACTTTATTGTTCTTTTTTTTTTAGCCCCAGCTTTTTTTCAGAAGCAGGAATATATCAGTTGCTGAAAGTATGTGCGAATAAACGCTTTTAAGTTGAAAAATCGTATATTCTCCCAGGATTTTAGCCTTAATGTCTTGAAATTTTGGTGGAAGGTAGGGCGCATATAAGTTTCCACCTGACTATTGATTTCTTGACAGTTCGCCAAAAATTGGCGAAAATATATATTAGCGAAAAACCAGATCATTTCCTTGTGAGAAATTAATCTTACTGTTTTGAAATTTTAAGTGAAGTCAGCAGGCTTTACTACCTAGCTATTACTTTTTTTGGTGATTGACCAACGGGCTAAAATTTTCAGTAAAATCTTAATCTTGGTGATTGGCTAGCTGGCGAAAATTTTCAGTAAAATCTTAACGAGCTGCTGAAAAATAGTCTTGCCGTGTTTGAATTTAAAGTGAAGGTAGCAAGAGTTACCACCTACCTGGCTGTAACTTTTTTGGCGATTCGCCAAAAATTGTCGAAAATATTAGTGAAAAACCTTTTTTTTTTTCGTAACGTCTTAACCATTTCCAGGAAAGCAATCTGTCTTGAAATTTTAAGTGAAGGTACCAGGCGTTACTGCCTACCTGGCTATTACTTTTTAGACCAGCCGGCTATGTCGGGCTGTTCTTATCCTATCAATTAGTTTTTTTGGGGGATCCGCCAAAAATTGGCCAAATGGGGGACATTTGAAATTTTTCGGTTGCCAATTTTCAAAATGCTTCTTCTCCCACAATTTTGATCAGATTTGCTTCACATTTTGCACAAATATTCACTGGGTAGGCCTCTTTTCAAAAATTACTCATTTTGGCGATCCGCCAAAAATTGGCCAAATGGGGGACATTTTTTAATTTTTTGGTATCTAATTCTGAAAATGCTTCTTCTCCCACAATTTTTATTGAATTCCTTTCCAATTTTGTAGATTCTTCTCCAGTTAGGCCCCCCTTGAAAAATTAATTTTTTAGGCGATCCGCCAAAACTTGAATAAACATGCGCATTGGTCCGAAATACGGACCTCGCATCGACGCAAGTTTGGTAAACGTGCGCACTGGTACGAAATCGAACCGAGCATCGGCGAAAGTTAAATAAATGTGCGCACTGGTCCAAAATTCAAACCGCGCGTCAACATGCGTAGTGGTCCGAAATGCGAACCGCTTATCAACGCAAGTTTAATAAAACATGCGTAGTGGTCCGAAATAATAACCGCGCATCAACGCAAGTTGAATGAACTTGCGCAGTTGTCCGAAATGCGAACCGCTTATCAACGCAAGTTAAATAAACATGCGCACTGGTCGGAAATGCAAACCCAGCAAAATAATACATACGAAAACATTAAACTTAAGTAATGATGTTTTAGACGCGGCGTTTTCTTCTTTTCAAAAGGCACATGTGTTTGGTCGTTTTTGATCGTTTCTGCTGCTTGAACTAATTGTGTATGTCCGACAGTACATGTCAACAGTACACAGGTGTGGATACAATTTCGATACGTTGTTCGAAGTTATTTTTCTGGGAAAAAATCTTTGTATGTATTTATCGGTCTATGTTCGGGTCCGTTGCTAAATTATTCGTCCTTTGAAGCCCAATTTTTCAGGGAAATTGCCTTGTTCAAGCACGCCGGATTTGGTTTTATCGCTTTTCGTTAGCTGGGGCTTTGTCCTTGCACATAGTTGTACAATGTGACTACCACTTTCGGCAACCAGACAAGCGTATTCATAGATTCACTAGATCTCGGCTTGTCACAATGTCCCTGGACATTCTTGTTTTGGTGAGTGGTTGTTATTTTTTAGGAATTTGCCAAAACTTGGCAGAAATATTGGCCAAAAACAAATTTTCTGTAAACACTATCTCCTAGGTTTTTCATGGAAACATTCTACAATTTTGGTGGGAGGTAGGGTGCATCGATGTCCACCTATCTGTTAGTTGTTTAAGGGATTCACCAAAAAATTAGCAGAAATATTGGAGAAAAAACGTAATTGTTTTTTTTTTTTAAATTGTTAAACCTTAACTAACTCCTAGAAAATAGTATTAATGTCTTGAAATTGTAACTGACGGTAGCAAACCTTAATATGTACTGTTACGTTTTCGGTGATTGGCTAAAAAATTCCCAAAAATTTTGGCGAAAAACGAAAAAAAAAAAAATCTTGACGAACTCCATAAAAATAGTCTGGCTGTCTTTAGATTTCAAGTAAAGGCAGCAAGCCTGACTGTTTAGCTGGCTCTTACAATATTTGGTGATGGGCCAAAAATTGGCGAATAGTTTGGCCAAAAACTAAGAAGATTCCAGTAAAATCTGATCTCCCGGAAAATAGTCTTACTCTTTTGAAATTTCATGGAAAGGTTGCAGGCAATATTACTGGCTTACTGGCTGTTACTTTTTTTTTGGTGATTGGCCCAAAAATCGGCGAAAATTTTGGCGAACAACCAAAAAAACTCAGTAAATTCTTTACAAACTCCGGGAAAATAGCCTCATCGCATTGTAATTTTAAGTAAAAGTAGCGTAAAATACTGCCTAACCGGCCATTGCTGTCTTCCAATTTTAGATAAAGATAGCCATCATTGGTACTTACCTGGCTATTACTTTTTTCGTAATTTGGAAAAATTGGCGCAAATGTTGACGAAAAATGAAACTCATACCACAGGAATGGCGATGCTGTCAAAGACTAAACTTCTAGTCTTTGGTACTGTCTTGAAATTTTGTTAAAGATAGTGGTCATTGGTACTTGCCTAGTTATTGTTTTTGCGTTATTCGGAAAAATGGTGGAAATATTGGTGAAAAACCAATTCTTACTGAAATCGTTACTAGCGCTAGGAATATAATGTTACCTTCTTAAAATTTTGAATTATGGGAGTGGAAATTAGTACCGGAGATTTCCGAAAAAAGCCCAGGGCTTCTATTTGGAAACTGACCAATTTTAGGCGCTCATTTAGAAACCAAATAGAAGCCCCAGGGTTTCTATCAGGAAACAGTTTCCTAATTAGAGCCCCGGGGTTTCTATTTTTAGATGGTGGGAGGGAGGGGTTGTCGGTAAGTTTTTATTGGAAAAAAGGAAAATTTTATTAGTCAGTCTTTTATTAAAGCACTACATGCTGCGGATATCCGCAAAAAAATAACAAAACACACAAAAACAACAGTAGCTAAAGAAGTCTGGTAAAGTGGGGGGAGGGGGGTTGCCTTGTGAGAAGCACAGGATTAAGCAACGACGCAGAACGTGTCTAGGGGTTTGCCTCACATCAAAGGATTAAGTGCACCGTGTCTGAATTGCAAGTAAATACGAGTTCTAAAAAGACTTGCAGGGAAGGAGGGGCAATATGACTCCGCCCGTTTCAGTACTCGGCCCGTTATATTTCCAGTAATACTCCGGAGTAAAGGTGGCAGTATGGAGGGGGTGTCTGTTCGCCTTTTGCAAAGCACAGGATTAAGCAACAAAGCAGAACATGTCTAAATACTGCCTCATATCTAAGGATTAAGTGCACCGTGTCTGCATGCTAGTAAACACAAATTCTAAACAGACTTGCAGGGAAGGAGTGGGCTTTTATTAGGAAACGATTTTTTCAGGTCTTTATGTTAACTCTAAATGGAAGCCCCGGGGCTTCTATTGGGAAACAGTTTCCCAATAAGAGCCCCGGGGCTTTTATATGGGGGGAGCTTCTTTTCGGAAACTCCCGGTACTTATGTGGTTTTTAACCCAGCCGACTTTGTCGGACTGGGTTAGTCGTATCCCTATAGGGGGCTTGAATGTATGGGTGTATGTTAACCTTTTTCTTTAAAATGCTATTCCTCCTACAGTTTTACTTCAATCGTTTTGATATTATGCAGGAATGTTCCACGGGTGGTCCCCCACCCGGCTATTACTTTTTTTTAACGAGTGACGAAAAACGGACAAAATGGCGGCACTTTTTTTGTGCCCGTTTTCACCCAGTTTTAAAATGCTACTCCTCCTACAGTTTTACTCCAATCGTTTAGATGTTACGAAGGAATGTTCCCCAGGGGTTCGCCTACCAGGCTATTATTTTTTTTCGCGGTTTGCCAAAAACTGCCGAAATGGCGGAACTTTAAAGTTTGGCAAAAGCTGGAATAAATGGTAGTAAATAACTGAATTGTCAAACTATTCATTTCTCTCAGTCTTTTTCAAATAGTTATAAAATTTTAATCAGAAGTTTCTTAGGTGCTTCTCCACTTGGTCTTTGTTTTTTTTTCGCAAATGACAAAAAAAAATGCCGAAATGGGAGAATTTTATTTTTTTTCTTCTGAAATTGTGTAAATGTCGGTAAATGCATGAATCTTCAAAACCCAACCTCTCCTACATCCCTTTTCGGGCAGCTTCCACCCGGGGAAACACGTTTTTGTGTATTAAAATTATGAATATTTACGTTCAGAAACAAAGTACTTCATTGTTTGGCCTAACAGTATTCGTTTCAGAGTTTTTCTCTCTTTCCTTATTGGGTAACTCGGCTGGGTCATGTCCTTGGACATGCTTGTTTGGTGATTTTATCTCCTCTTAAAATACGTACATCTATTATTATTGCCGTTGAGAGCTGTTCTTGTTTATTCAAGAAAAACGCATACAAACTATTTCTGAGGCTTCTTTAGGACACTCTTTATCTTTATATTTTTTATTTTCAACATTTTTGGCGTCCTTTTTTGTTCTTTTTTCTAAAGCGTGCTTTTTTTGTACTTTTTTTTGCCATCAAGCAGTTTTTTAGCAGTTTGCGTTCTTTTTTTTTTTCAAACAACCTCCGGCAAGCCTGCACTGTATTTATTCGTATTAATTTTTATGTCAAGGACCTGACTTAGATCAGGAGGGGCATTATGTTTCTGACTTCTCCGTCAGTCCGTCTGTCATTCTGTGCGTCAGACTGATTGAGAACACCTTTTCTGAAGGTCCACTGGTCGGATTTCAGTCAAACGTCGTATGAAGCTTTTATATATAATGTTCTGGAGCTGATTAGGTTTTGGTAACCTTGGTCAAGGACACCGATGGACTTTGAAATTTTTTTCTGTTTGATTTCTCATGCAGAGTTTTATTAACCTTCACGTGGGAGGCCTAATACGTTGTTTATCATTTTTTGTTGTTGACACATATGTCTAGATAATTGCTTCTTCAGGAATCCCTATTCCACAAACCACACGGCAGTTCGGTTGGGGCATCCGTGTTCCAAAGGACACGTTTCTAGTTGAATTTATTGTCAGTCCAGAAATGGTATATTTTTCAAAGGCCTGCTATTTTTTGGCGCAGTGATGAGTTCTACCAGTCACTTGTGCTGTACTTGTGCTGCACCAATCACCTGTGCTGCACCAATCACTTGAGCAGAACCCATTCACTTGTGCTGTACCAATCACTTGTGCTGTACCAATCACTTGTGCTGCACCAGTCACTTGTGCTGTACCAATTACTTGTGCTGCACCAATTACCTGTGCTGCACCAATCACTTGTGCAGCACCCATTCACTTGTGCTGTACCCATCACTTGTGCTGCGCAAATCACTTGTCCTGTACCAATCCCTTGTGCTGTACCGATCACTTGTGGTGTATCCGTCACTTGTGCTGTACCCATCACTTGTGGTGTACCCGTCACTTGTGCTGTACCCATATTTTAATAGACTGTACCGATTTCCAAGACGCCCGTTCACGTCACTTCAGAGCTGAATCCTGGAGGCAGCCCTTTGATGAAGTAAAACCTAGCTTATTTATACAATTTTTAAAAGAAGTCAACCTGTATCAGTATTTCTAGCCGTTTCTTTACTTTATGATTTTAGAATATACATGGTTTTAGCTTACCTTGATTTTAACTTGTAGCATTGTCTTCTAGTCACTGATTACTGACATGTTCTGACACAATGTAACCCGCTAAGGGTCGGTCGTGTCGTTAAACAAATCATTTAACTAACTAACACTTGTGCTGCACCAATCACTTGTGCTATAACAATCACTTGTGCTGCAGCAATCACTTTTGCTGTACCAGTCACCTGTGCTGTACCCATCGCTTTTGCTGTACCCATTACTTGCAGCACCAATCACTTGTGCTGCACCAATCACTTGTTTTGTACCCATCACTTAAGCTGTATCAGTCACTTGCGCTGAACCAATCATTTGTGCTGTGCCAATCACTTGTGCTGTACCAATCACTTGTGCTATACCAGTCACTTTTGCTGTACTAATCACTTGTACTGTACTCATCACTTCTGCTGTACCCGTCACTTGTGCTGTAAACACCACTTGTGCTGTACCCATCACTTATGCTGCACCAATGACTTGCAGCACCAATCACTTGTCCTATGCCAGTCACTTGTGCTGTAGCAATCACTTGTGCTGTACCCATTACTTGTGCTGCACAAATCACTTGTGCTGTATCAATCGCTTGTGCTGTAGCAATCACTTGTGCTGTACCGATCACTTGTGCTGTAGAAATCACTTGTATTGTACGAATCACTTGTGGTTTACCCGTCACTTGTGCTGTACCCATCACTTGTGCTGTACCCATAATTTGTGCTGTACCAATCAATTGTGCTGTATTAATCACTTGTGCTCTAGAAATCACTTGTGCTGTACCAATCATTTGTGGTTTATCCGTCGCTTGTGCTGTACCCATCACTTGTGCTGTACCCATTACTTGTGCTGTACCAGTCACTTGTGCTGCCAATCACTTGTTCTATAGCCATCACCTGTGCTTCACCAATCACTTTTGCTGTAGAAATCACTTGTGCTGTACCAATCACTGGTACTGTACCAGTCACTTGTTCTGTACCAATCACTTGTTCTGTACCAATCACTTGTGCTGTACCAGTCACTTGTGCTGTACCTATCACTTCTGCTGTACCCATCACTTGTGCTGTACCCATTACTTGTGCTGTACCAGTCACTTTTGCTGTACCAATCACTTGTTCTATAGCTATCACTTGTGCTTCACCAATCACTTTAGCTGTAGAAATCACTTGTGCTGTACCAATCACTGGTACTGTACCAGTCACTTGTTCTGTACCAATCACTTGTTCTGTACCAATCACTTGTGCTGTACCAATCATTTGTGGTTTATCCGTCGCTTGTGCTATACTCATTACTTGTGCAGCACCAATCAATTTTGCTCTATCAGTTACTTGTGCTCTACCAATCACTTGTGCTGTATCATTCACTTGTGCTGTACAAGTCACTTGTGCTGTACCAGTCACTTGTTCTGTGCCAATCACTTCTGCTGTACCAATCACTTGTGCTGTACCAATCACTTGTGCTGCACCAAACACTTGTGCGGTACCAATCACTTGTGCTGTACCGATCACTTGTACTGTACCCATCACTGAAGCTGTATCAGTCACTTGCGCTGTAGCAATCACTTCTGCTGCACCAACCACTGGTACTGTACCAGTCACTTGTGCTGTTCCAGTCACTTGTCCGGTTCCAGTCGCTTGTTCTGTACCGATCACTTGTGCTGCACAAATCACTTGTGCTGTAGCAATCACTTGTGCTGTACCGATCACTTCTGCTGCACAAATGACTTGTCCTATACCAGTCACTTGTGCTGTACCAGTCATTAATGCGCTACCAATCACTTGTGCTGTACCCATCACTTGTGCTGTACCAATCACTTGTGCTGTACCCATCACTTCTGCTGTACCCAACGCTTGTGCTATACCAGTCACTTTTACTGTACCAATCACTTTTGCTGTACCACACACTTGCACTGCACCAATCACTTGTGCAGTAACAGTGAATTGTGCTGTACCCATCACTTTTGCTGTACCCGTCACTTGTGCTGCACCAATCACTTGTGCTATACCAGTCACTTGTGCTGTACCCATCACTTGTGCCGTAACCATCACTTGTGCTGTACCCATCACTTGTGCTGCACCAATCACTAGTGCTGTACCCAACACTTGTGCTGTACCGATCACTTGTGCTGCACAAATCACTTGTGCTGTACCGCTCACTTGCGCTGCACAAATGACTTCTGCTGTACACATCACTTCTGCTGTTCCATCACTTGTGCTGTACCCATCACTTGTGCTGTGCCAATCCTTTCTGCTGTATCCACAACTTGTGCTGTACTCATCACTGTGCTGTACAAATCATTTCTGCTCTACCAGTCACTTGTGCTGTACGAATTACTTGTGCTGTATCATTCACTTGTGCTGCACCAATCAAATGTGCTGAACCAATCACTTGTTCTGTACCCATCGCTTGTACTGTATCAATCACTTGTTCTGTAACCATCGCTTGTGCTGTACCCATGACTTGTGCTGTACAAATCACTTGTTCTGTACCAATCACTTCTGCTGTACCCACAACTTGTCCTGTATCCATCACTTGTGCTGTACCCATCGCTTTTGCTGCACCAGTCACTTGTGCTATACCAGTCACTTGTGCTGATCCAATCATTTGTGCTGTGCAAATCACTTGTGCTGTACAAATCACTTGTGCTATACCAGTCACTTTTGCTGTACTAATCACTTGTACTGTACTCATCACTTCTGCTGTACCCGTCACTTGTGCTGTAGAAATCACTTGTGCTGTACCAATCACTGGTACTGTACCAGTCACTTGCTCTGTACCAATCACTTGTTCTGTACCAATCACTTGTGCTGTACCAATCATTTGTGGTTTATCCGTCGCTTGTGCTATACTCATTACTTGTGCAGCACCAATCAATTCTGCTCTGTCAGTTACTTGTGCTCTACCAATCACTTGTGCTGTATCATTCACTTGTGCTGTACAAGTCACTTGTGCTGTACCAGTCACTTGTTCTGTACCAATCACTTGTGCTGTACCAATCACTTGTGCTGTACCAATCACTTGTGCTGCACCAAACACTTGTGCGGTACCAATCACTTGTGCTGTACCGATCACTTGTACTGTACCCATCACTTAAGCTGTATCAGTCACTTGCGCTGTAGCAATCACTTCTGCTGCACCAACCACTGGTACTGTACCAGTCACTTGTGCTGTTCCAATCACTTGTCCGGTTCCAGTCGCTTGTTCTGTACCGATCACTTGTGCTGCACAAATCACTTGTGCTGTAGCAATCACTTGTGCTGTACCGATCACTTCTGCTGCACAAATGACTTGTCCTATACCAGTCACTTGTGCTGTACCAGTTATTTGAGCGCTACCAATCACTTGTGTTGTACCCATCCCTTGTGCTGTACCAATCACTTGTGCTGTACCAATCAGCTCTGCTGTACCCAACACTTGTGCTGTACCAAACACTTGCGCTGCACCAATCACTTGTGCTGTACCAATCATTTGCGCTAAATCCATCACTTGTGCTGTACCCGTCACTTGTGCTTTACCCAACACTTGTGCTGTACCGATCACTTGTGCTGCAAAAATCACTTTTGCTGTACTGCTCACTTGCGCTGCACAAATGACTTCTGCTGTGCCCATCACTTCTGCTGTTCCATAACTTGTGCTGTACCCATCACTTGTGCTGTGTGAATCACTTGTGCTATAGCTATCACTTGTGCTGCAGCAATCACTTTTGCTGTACTAGTCACCTGTGCTGTACCAATCACTTGTGCTGCACCAATCACTTGTTCTGTGCCCATCACTTGTGGTGCACCAATCACTTGGCCTGTACCTGTCACTTGTGCTGTAACAATCACTTGTGCTGCAGAAATCGCTTTTGCTGTACCTGTCACCTGTGCTGTACCCATCGCTTTTGCTGTACCCATTACTCGCAGCACTAATCACTTGTGCTGTACTAATCACTTGTGCTGCATCAATCTCTTGTTCTGTACGAATCACTTGTGGTGCACCAATCACTTGTGTTGTACCTGTCAATTGTGCTGTCACTTGTACCCAACATTTGTGCTCTTCCGATCACTTGTGCTCCACAAATCACTTGTGCTGTTCCGCTCACTTGCGCTGCACAAATGACTTCTGCTGTAACAATCACTTCTGCTGTTCCATCACTTGTGCTGTACCCATCACTTGTGTTGTACGAATCACTTCTGCTGTACCCACTACTTGTGCTGTACTCATCACTGTGCTGTACAAATCACTTGTGCTCTACAAGTCACTTGTGCTGTACGAATTACTTGTGCAGTACCAATCACTTGTGCTGCACTAGTCACTTGTGCTGTACAAATCACTTGAACTGTACCAGTCACTTGTGCTGCACCAATCAAATGTGCTGTACCCATCACTTGTGCTGCACCAATCACTTGTGCTGTACCGATACTTTGTGCTGCACCTATCACTTGTGCTGTACCTGTAGCTTGAGCTGTTCCAATCTCTTGTGCTCTACCAATCACTTGTGCTGTAACAATCAGTTGTGCTGCAACCATCACTTGTGCTGCACAAATCACTTGTGCTGTATCAATCGCTTGTGCTGTAGCAATCACTTGTGCTGTACCGATCACTTGAGCTGTAGAAATCACTTGTATTGTACGAATCACTTGTGGTTTACCCGTCACTTGTGCTGTACCCATCACTTGTGCTGTACCCATTACTTTGCTGTACCAATCAATTGTGCTGTATTAATCACTTGTGCTCTAGAAATCACTTGTGCTGTACCAATCACTTGTGGTTTATCCGTCGCTTGTGCTGTACCCATTACTTGTGCTGTACCAGTCACTTGTGCTGTACAAATCACTTGATCTATAGCCATCACTTGTGCTGCGCCAATCACTTCTGCTGTAGAAATCATTTGTGCTGTACTAATCACTTGTGGTTTATCCGTCGCTTGTGCTGTACCCATCAATTGCGCTGCACCAATCACTTGTGCTGTAGCAATCACTTGTGCTGTATCAGTCACTTGTACTGTACAAGTCACTTGTGCTGTACCAGTCACGTGTTTTGTACCAATCACTTTGCTGTACCACTCACTTGTGCTGTAACAATCATTTGTGCTGCACCAAACACTTGTGCGGTACCAATCGCTTGTGCCGTACCAATCACTTGTGCTGTATCAGTCACTTGTGCTCTATCAGTCACTTGTGCTGTACCAATAACTTGTCCGGTTCCAGTCGCTTGTTTTGTACCCATCACTTGCGCTACACAAATCACTTGTGCTGTAGCAATCACTTGTGCTGTACCGATCACTTCTGCTGCACAAATGACTTGTCCTATACCAGTCACTTGTGCTGTACCAGTCATTTGTGCGCTACCAATCACTTGTGCTGTACCAATCACTTCTGCTGTACCATGCACTTCTACTGCGCAAATCACGTGTCCTGTACCAATCACTTTTGCTCTACCGATCACTTGTGCTGCACAAATGACCTCTGCTGTACCCATCACTTGTGCTGTACCAATCACTTGCGCTTAACCCATCACTTGTGCTGTACCCGTCACTTGTGCTGTATCCAACACTTGTGCTGTAACGATCACTTTTGCTGCACAAATCACTTGTGCTGTACCGCTCACTTGCGCTGCTCAAATGACTTCTGCTGTACCCATCATTTCTGCTGTTCCATCACTTTTGCTGTACCCATTACTTGTGCTGTACGAATCACTTGTGCTATAGCAATCACTTTTGCAGTACCAGTCACCTGTGCTGTACCAATCACTTGTGCTGTACCCATCGCTTTTGCTGTACACATTTCTTGCAGCACCAATCACTTGTGCTGTACCAATCACTTGTGCTGCACCAATCAGTTGTTCTGTACAAATCACTTGTGGTGCACCAATCTCTTGTGCTGTACCTGTCACTTGTGCTATAAGAATCAATTTTGCTGCAGGAATCACCCTTGCTGTACCAGTCACCTGTGCTGTACCCATCGCTTTTGCTGTACCCATTACTTGCAGCACCAATCACTTGTGCTGTACCAATCACTTGTGCTCTACCAGTCACTTGTGCTGTAAAAATTACTTGTGCTGTACCAATCACTTGTGCTGTATCAAGCACTTGTACTGCACCCATCGCTTGGGCTGTACCCATCAATCGTGCTGCACCTATCACTTGTTCTGTAACAATCACTTCTGCTGTACCCACCACTTGTGCTGTATCCATCACTTGTGCTGTACACATCGCTTGTGCTGCACCAGTCACTTGTGCTATTCCAGTCACTTGAGCTGAACCAATCACTTGTGCTGTACCGATCACTTGTGCTGTACCTGTAAATTGTGCTGTACCAATCACTTGTGCTGTAGCCATCACTTGTGCTGCACAAATCACTTGTGCTGTATGAATCGCTTGTGCTGTAGCAATCACTTGTGCAGTACCGATCACTTGTGCTGTAGAAATCACTTGTGCTGTACGAATCACTTGTGGTTTACCCGTCACTTGTGCTGTAACCATCACTTGTACTGAACCCATTACTTGTGCTGTACGAATGAATTGTGCTGTATTAATCACTTGTGCCCTAGAAATCACTTGTGCTGTACCAATCACTTGTGGTTTATCCGTCGCTTGTGCTGTACCCATCACTTGTGCTGTACCCATTACTTGTGCTGTACCAGTCACTTGTGCTGTACCATTCACTTGTTCTATACCCATCACTTGTATTGCACCAATCACTTCTGCTGTAGAAATCACTTGTGCTGTGCCAATCACTTGTGGTTTATCTGTCGCTTGTGTTGTACCCATTACTTGTGCTGTACCAATCACTTGTGCTGTACCAATCACTTCTGCTGTATCAGTTACTTGTGCCCTACGAATGACTTGTGCTGCATCAGACACTTGTGCTGTATCAGTTACTTGTGCTCTACGAATCACTTGTGCTGCATCAGACACTTGTGCTGTACAAGTCACTTGTACTGTACCAGTCACTTGTTCTGTACCAATCACTTGTGCTGTACCAATCACTTGTGCTGTACCAATAACTTGTGCCGCAGCAAACAATGGTGCGATACCAATCACTGGTGCTGTACCCATCACTTGTGCTGTATCAGTTACTTGTGCTGTAGCAATCACTTGTGCTGGACCATTCACTGGTGTTGTACCAGTCAATTGTGTTGTACCAATCACTTGTCCGGTTCCAGTCGCTTGTTCTGTACCCATCACTTGTGCCGCACAAATCACTTGTGCTGTAGCAATCACTTGTGCTGTACCCATCACTTGTGCTGCACCAACCACTTGTGCTATACCAGTCACTTTTACTGTACCAACACTTGTGCTGTACCAAACACTTGTGCTGTACCCATCACTTGTACTGCGAAAATCACGTGTCCTGTACCAATCACTTGTGCTGTAGCGCTCACTTATGCTGCACAAATGACTTCTGCTGTTCCATCGCTTGTGCTGCATCAATCACTTGTGCTATACCAGTCACTTTTACTGTACCAATCACTTGTGCTGTACCATACACTTGTGCTGTACCAATCACTTGTGCAGTAATAGTCAATTGTGCTGTACCCATCACTTGTGCTGTACCCATCACTTGTACTGCGCAAATCACGTGTCCTGTACCAATCACTTGTGTTGCACAAATGACCTCTGCTGTACCCATCACTTGTGGTGTACCCGTCACTTGTGCTGTAACCATAACTTGTGCTGTACCAGTCACTTGTGCTGTACCAGTCTCTTCTGCTGTACCAATCACTCGTGCTGTACCAGTCACTTATGCTGTACCAATCACTTGTGCTGTATCTGTAACTTGTGCTGTACCAATCTCTTGTGCTGTACCAATATCTTGTGCTGCACCTATCACTTGTGCTGTACCCATAACTTGTGCGGTACCAGTCATTTGTTCTGTGCCAATCACTTGTGCTGTAGCAATCACTTGTGCTGCACCAATCACTTGTCTTGTTGCACCTGTCACATGTGCTGTACCTCTCATTTTTACTGTACCAATCACTTTTACTGTACCCATCACTTGTGCTGTACCAAACAATTGTGCTGCACCAATCCCTTGTGCTATACCAGTCACTTGTGCTGAACCAATCACTTGTGCTGTGCCGATCACTTGTGCTGCACCTATCACTTGTGCTGTATCTGTAACTTGTGCTGTACCAATCTCTTGTGCTGTACCAATCACTTGTGCTGTTGAAATCACCTGTACTGTACCAATCATTTGTGGTTTACCCGTCATTTGTGCTGCACCAATCACTTGCAGCACCAATCACTTGTACTGTAACAATCACTTGTGCTGTACCCATCACTTGTGCTGCACAAATCACTCGTGCTGTATCAATCGCTTGTGCTGTACCAATCACTTGTGCTGTACCAATCACTTGTGGTTTACCCGTCACTTGTGCTGTAGAAATGACTTGTGTTGCACCAATCACTTCTGCTGTATCAGTTACTTGTGCTCTACCAATCACTTGTGATGTATCGGTCACTTGTGCTGTACCAATCACTTGTGCTGTACCAATCACTTGTGCTGTACCAATCACTTGTGCTGCACCAAACACTTGTACTGTACCCATCACTTGTGCCGCACAAATCACTTGTGCTGTAGCAGTCACTTGTGCTGTACCCATTACTTTGCTGTACCAATCAATTGTGCTGTATTAATCACTTGTGCTCTAGATATCACTTGTGCTGTACGAATCACTTGTGGTTTATCCGTCGCTTGTGCTGTACCCATCACTTGTGCTGTACCCATTACTTTGCTGTACCAATCAATTGTGCTGTATTAATCACTTGTGCTCTAGAAATCACTTGTGCTGTACCAATCACTTGTGGTTTATCCGTCGCTTGTGCAGTACCCATTACTTGTGCTGTACCAGTCACTTGTGCTGTACCAATCACTTGATCTATAGCCATCACTTGTTCTGCGCCAATCACTTCTGCTGTATAAATCACTTGTGCTGTACTAATCACTTGTGGTTTATCCGTCGCTTGTGCTGTACCCATCACTTGCGCTGCACCAATCACTTGTGCTGTAGCAATCACTTGTGCTGTATCAGTCACTTGTACTGTACAAGTCACTTGTGCTGTACCAGTCACTTGTTTTGTACCAATCACTTTGCTGTACCACTCACTTGTGCTGTAACAATCATTTGTGCTGCACCAAACACTTGTGCGGTACCAATCGCTTGTGCCGTACCAATCACTTGTGCTGTATCAGTCACTTGTGCTGTACCAATCACTGGTACCGTACCAGTCACATGTGCTGTACCAGTAACTTGTCCGGTTCCAGTCGCTTGTTTTGTACCCATCAGTTGCGCTACACAAATCACTTGTGCTGTAGCAATCACTTGTGCTGTACCGATCACTTCTGCTGCACAAATGACTTGTCCTATACCAGTCACTTGTGCTGTACCAGTCATTTGTGCGCTACCAATCACTTGTGCTGTACCAATCACTTCTGCTGTACCATGCACTTCTACTGCGCAAATCACGTGTCCTGTACCAATCACTTTTGCTCTACCGATCACTTGTGCTGCACAATTGACCTCTGCTGTACCCATCACTTGTGCTTTACCAATCACTTGCGCTTAACCCATCACTTGTGCTGTACCCGTCACTTGTGCTGTACCCAACACTTGTGCTGTAACGATCACTTTTGCTGCACAAATCACTTGTGCTGTACCGCTCACTTGCGCTGCTCAAATGACTTCTGCTGTACCCATCATTTCTGCTGTTCCATCACTTTTGCTGTACCCATTACTTGTGCTGTACGAATCACTTGTGCTATAGCAATCACTTTTGCAGTACCAGTCACCTGTGCTGTACCAATCACTTGTGCTGTACCCATCGCTTTTGCTGTACCCATTTCTTGCAGCACCAATCACTTGTGCTGTACCAATCACTTGTGCTGCACCAATCAGTTGTTCTGTACAAATCCCTTGTGGTGCACCAATCTCTTGTGCTGTACCTGTCACTTGTGCTATAAGAATCAATTTTGCTGCAGGAATCACATTTGCTGTACCAGTCACCTGTGCTGTATCCATCGCTTTTGCTGTACCCATTACTTGCAGCACCAATCACTTGTGCTGTACCAATCACTTGTGCTCTACCAGTCACTTGTGCTGTAAAAATTACTTGTGCTGTACCAATCACTTGTGCTGTATCAAGCACTTGTACTGCACCCATCGCTTGGGCTGTACCCATCAATCGTGCTGCACCTATCACTTGTTCTGTACCAATCACTTCTGCTGTACCCACCACTTGTGCTGTATCCATCACTTGTGCTGTACACATCGCTTGTGCTGCACCAGTCACTTGTGCTATTCCAGTCACTTGAGCTGAACCAATCACTTGTGCTGTACCGATCACTTGTGCTGTACCTGTAAATTGTGCTGTACCAATCACTTGTGCTGTAGCCATCACTTGTGCTGCACAAATCACTTGTGCTGTATGAATCGCTTGTGCTGTAGCAATCACTTGTGCTGTACCAGTCACCTGTGCTGTACCAATCACTTGTGCTGTACCCATCGCTTTTGCTGTACCCATTTCTTGCAGCACCAATCACTTGTGCTGTACCAATCACTTGTGCTGCACCAATCAGTTGTTCTGTACAAATCACTTGTGGTGCACCAATCTCTTGTGCTGTACCTGTCACTTGTGCTATAAGAATCAATTTTGCTGCAGGAATCACATTTGCTGTACCAGTCACCTGTGCTGTATCCATCGCTTTTGCTGTACCCATTACTTGCAGCACCAATCACTTGTGCTGTACCAATCACTTGTGCTCTACCAGTCACTTGTGCTGTAAAAATTACTTGTGCTGTACCAATCACTTGTGCTGTATCAAGAACTTGTACTGCACCCATCGCTTAGGCTGTACCCATCAATCGTGCTGCACCTATCACTTGTTCTGTACCAATCACTTCTGCTGTACACATCGCTTGTGCTGCACCAGTCACTTGTGCTATTGCAGTCACTTGAGCTGAACCAATCACTTGTGCTGTACCGATCACTTGTGCTGTACCTGTAAATTGTGCTGTACCAATCACTTGTGCTGTAGCCATCACTTGTGCTGCACAAATCACTTGTGCTGTATGAATCGCTTGTGCTGTAGCAATCACTTGTGCTGTACCGATCACTTGTGCTGTAGAAATCACTTGTGCTGTACGAATCACTTGTGGTTTACCCGTCACTTGTGCTGTACCAATCACTTGTACTGTACCCATTACTTGTGCTGTACCAATCAATTGTGCTGTATTAATCACTTGTGCCCTAGAAATCACTTGTGCTGTACCAATCACTTGTGGTTTATCCGTCGCTTGTGCTGTACCCATCACTTGTGCTGTACCCATTACTTGTGCTGTACCAGTCACTTGTGCTGTACCAATCACTTGTTCTATACCCATCACTTGTATTGCACCAATCACTTCTGCTGTAGAAATCACTTGTGCTGTGCCAATCACTTGTGGTTTATCTGTCGCTTGTGTTGTACCCATTACTTGTGCTGTACCAATCACTTGTGCTGTACCAATCACTTCTGCTGTATCAGTTACTTGTGCTCTACGAATCACTTGTGCTGCATCAGACACTTGTGCTGTATCAGTTACTTGTGCTCTACGAATCACTTGCGCTGCATCAGACACTTGTGCTGTACAAGTCACTTGTACTGTACCAGTCACTTGTTCTGTACCAATCACTTGTGCTGTACCAATCACTTGTGCTGTACCAATAACTTGTGCCGCAGCAAACAATGGTGCGATACCAATCACTGGTGCTGTACCCATCACTTGTACTGTACCCATCACTTGTGCTGTATCAGTTACTTGTGCTGTAGCAATCACTTGTGCTGGACCATTCACTGGTGTTGTACCAGTCAATTGTGTTGTACCAATCACTTGTCCGGTTGCAGTCGCTTGTTCTGTACCCATCACTTGTGCCGCACAAATCACTTGTGCTGTAGCAATCACTTGTGCTGTACCCATCACTTGTGCTGCACCAATCACTTGTGCTATACCAGTCACTTTTACTGTACCAATCACTTGTGCTGTACCAAACACTTGTGCTGTACCCATCACTTGTACTGCGAAAATCACGTGTCCTGTACCAATCACTTGTGCTGTAGCGCTCACTTGTGCTGCACAAATGACTTCTGCTGTACCCATCACTTCTGCTGTTCCATCGCTTGTGCTGTATCAATCACTTGTGCTATACCAGTCACTTTTACTGTACCAATCACTTGTGCTGTACCATACACTTGTGCTGTACCAATCACTTGTGCAGTAATAGTCAATTGTGCTGTACCCATCACTTGTGCTGTACCCATCACTTGTACTGCGCAAATCACGTGTCCTGTACCAATCACTTGTGCTGCACAAATGACCTCTGCTGTACCCATCACTTGTGCTGTACCCATCACTTGTGGTGTACCCGTCACTTGTGCTGTAACCATAACTTGTGCTGTACCCATCACTTGTGCTGTACCCGTCACTTTTGGTGTACCCGTCACTTGTGCTGTACCCATAACTTGTGCTGTACCAATCACTTGTGCTGTATGAGTTACTTGTGCTGAAGCAATCACTTCTGCTGCACCAATCATTGGTGCTGTACCAGTCTCTTGTGGTGTACCAATCACTTGTGCGGTACCAGTCATTTGTTCTGTGCCAATCACTTGTGCTGTAGGAATCACTTGTGCTGCACCAATCACTTGTCTTGCTGCACCTATCACATGTGCTGTACCCCTCACTTTTACTGTACCAATCACTTTTACTGTACCAATCGCTTGAGCTGTACCCATCACCTGTGTTGTACCCATCACTTGTGCTGTACCCATATCTTGTGCTGTATCAACCAATTGTGCTGCACCAATCCCTTGTGCTATACCAGTCACTTGTGCTGAACCAATCACTTGTGCTGTACCGATCACTTGTGCTGCACCTATCACTTGTGCTGTATCTGTAACTTGTGCTGTACCAATCTCTTGTGCTGTACCAATCACTTGTGCTGTTGAAATCACCTGTACTGTACCAATCACTTGTGGTTTACCCGTCATTTGTGCTGTACCCATCACTTGTGCTTTACCCATCACTTAATCTATTTCTGGTTTCTGTGTCCAGGTTATTCTGGTTACTCCTGGGACTTGGTGTCAGTGATCTAGTCGCCGTTTGCCTCTTATTTCGTACTGTTGGGGATCGAGTGGTCTTAGTTTTTATTGACGTAGCCGATTCGAGGGCTAGCACCACCCTTTGAGGGAGGGCTGCTGTCTGAATGTTCGAATGTAGTTTCCGACTGGGTGGACTTAGATGACTGCTTGGGTTGGTTGACTTGAATGGTTCTCTGTTGTGAGATCCAAGTCAAGTCTGTTTGGGTCACAGCATCGGCCAGGGACTTAGTTGCCTTGGCAACTGCCGCGTAGCTTTTGGTGCTTCGAGTTTGGTAAACAAGTTTACGCGCCTCAGGGTACGGAATGGATTGTTCATATTTGACCTTCTGTACCTCTTCTTCTGCGATCCATGCTGGGCACTCCTTTGAGGACGTTGGGTGATTGCCTTTGCAGTGGATGCATTTGCTTTGAGAGGTACAGGTTTTGTAGTCATGACCATCTTCGCCACAGTTAGCACACGTTTTCTCAGTTTTTTTGCATCTGCTACTGCAGTGCCCGTATCGTTGACAGTTATAGCAGCGTACGGGATTCGGTACATAGAGTTTTACGCCAAGTTTTAGATAACCGACTTTAATGTCTGTCGGGAGCGTTGATCTTTGAAAAGTCAGTACATAGGTTCCGCGGAAGCCAAGTCTGCGGCAACCTGTGACTCCGTACTTGCTTAATTCACTAACGAGTTCTTCCTCCGTACAGAATTTGAGATCAGGGTGGCTGACCACCCCTTTGGTGTAATTCAGTGATTGATGAGGTGTACTTTTAACCGGTGTGTTTACGAAGGTTTTGATTTGTAATAGGTTTTTGCTTTGTTGCGCCGAGAAAACTTGAACAAGTATATCGCCTGAGCGTTAGCGTTTTACGGTATGATGAGAGCCTACAAGTGATGTTACACCCTTTTCTATGGCAAAGGGTGAAAGTCTGAAAGGACCGTTCTCGGGAGTAATTATTATGAATTCAAAAAACGGCGTCGGAGGAGACTCGATGTGTATGTGGGGGCGCTTGCTTGCGCCTCTGGGTGTCTGTGCTTCGGTAAACTGTATATTTGTTTTTCCTTCTTTTTCTTTTTCTTTTTGTTTTTCAATACAATCCATATAGTTTGTTTTTGTTTTCTTCCAGGTCTGCCGGCCCCGGCCCTACTCTGACCACCGAATCCGGCATCGGGGGTTACCCGCCCAGGGCTAGGACACCTGGAATACTACAAGCACCTATGTGGGAAGACTCGACAACACAGGTGGAGTATTGACCCGATTGAGCCGCAGTTTTTTTTGTTTTTTTTTTAACTTTACGGCCAGCCGTTAATGATCGTGACGGGCCTGGAATTCACGACCGCCCCTCTTTGGCCGAAGAGTCGGACCAAAGCCACGTGTTGGCAACAGGTCCCCATAGTAGTAAATGTATGTGAGAGGCCTACGTAGGGGAAAGAGTGCCTCAATGACCAGGACTCCTGTCTCCTGCCACTATGGGATGCAATCCACGGACCTGCGGAAAGTCTTCAGGTTGAATCAAATGAACATCCATTAGATATCCAACGAATCAAACTTTCAATGCAATATGCAATAAAACTATACGCAAATAAGGAAAACCCCACCTATAAGGCAGTGTTCGAAAAAGACCATTCAGAAATCCTAAATACACGCCCCAGGGTTATCGTACCCTTTGGCACTAGAATCCGTAACCACCTTAATAATGCCGGAATCAAAGTCGAGCAAAATGCAAACTTAAAAGTTTCAAAACACCCAACATGGAAAATACAAAGACCAACCATAGTCAAAACTCTGACAAACTTTTCCAAAGACGCAACAAATGCTGAAGAGTTCAAAGTTAGGTTTGCCGAGATAAAGGAAACCTACCTTCACCACCATTTCATATACACGGACGGATCTAAACTCGATAACAAAGTTGCTGCCTCAATAGTTACAAAATCAAATACCCTGAAAACAAGATTACCAAACGGCTCCTCCATCTTTTCCGCGGAGGTTCGGGCACTCCAGTTAGCCATGGAAATTGTCAAGATTAGTAGGTACAAAAAATTTGTTATCTGTGTCGATTCCTTATCGGTCTTACAGTCACTAGAAAATCTGCAAGTGTCGAACACAATGATTCTAGACTTAGTAGAACGATATGAAAGGGCAATCAAACAAGGCAAATCCCTGGTATTTTGCTGGGTGCCAAGCCACGTGGGCATACCGGGTAATGAAGCTGCGGACCAGGCAGCAAAAGAGGCGCTAAACTACAACATATCCGACCTTCTCATACCATACTCCGATTTTAAACCCCATATTTCAAGCTATGTAAAAAACCTTTGGCAACAAAAATGGAACGAGCAAAGAAATAACAAACTCTTTCAAATCCAACCAACAGTTGGAGAAAAACACCTAGCTCTTGGCAGTATTCGCGACACAACGGTTATGCATAGAGTTCGAATCGGGCATACATACATCACCCACGGATATCTTCTGAGAGGCGATGTGCCTCCACAGTGTATTGGCTGTCAACAACGTTTGACCGCAAAACATATTCTACTCAATTGCGTAGATTTTCAGGACATTCGTTCACGCTACTACAGTGTGAATTCCATGAAAGACCTTTTTACAAAGGTAGCACCAAGCAAAATTATTTCTTTTCTGAAAGAAATACACATGTACAGTAAGTTTTAAACTGAATTTAGTTGATTTTAGATTTATACACTACTTGTTTTGTCTATTTTAATCGATTTTAGTTTCAACTGACTCTTCGTATAGCAACAGAACTGACACAATATGATCCTAACGGGTTGCTAGTGTCGTTAAACCAATCAATCAATCAATCAAGCAATCCACGGCACAGTGCGTTGATGGGACTGGAGTACTTTCAATGAAGAAGACCCCAGCAGTTGAACATCAGACTGGAACGCACTACAGATTGCCACGCTTTTATGCGATTAACGTGGGAACGTTGTTAACGTTGTGTCTGGAGTAGATCTATGAAAAAAGACTATTGCAGTTGAAACTAAGGTTCAGAACTCTATCCGTCAAAAAATGAAGCAAATGGAAAGCACTAAGGGAAGAGAGGTCACTATCTAATTCCAATCGATCACATTGGCAGGACTAGAATTAGGAAGAAAAGGTATTGTAAGATGAGATTTTACTGTAATTAAGGTGTTTATTTTAGCATATTTTAGTTATTTAGTTAGATAAATGATTTGTTCAACGACACGACCGACCCTTAGCGGGTTACATTGTGTCAGTAGCTATGAAAATGGTAGAAACAATTATTTAAGTGTTATGGGTATATGTTATTGAGAAGGCATATATTATAGGTAACTAAGGGAGTGGTGATATTTTTGAAGGTAGAAAGGGAAAGGTTAGTGAGATGATAAAGTGGTCATAGGGGGGATGGTTGGGAGTCCGGCTGGTGAAGGAAAAACTGCAACAACGTACAGCCGAAAACGAAAATAGATTCAGCCCCCTTATGGAGGTGAATGAGGCAGACGAAAGAAAGTCACCACCACACCCTCGGCCGCTACAACTGGCAGAGGACGACCAAAGAAATTCCTCGCTGTGCTCTCTGCCTCTGCAGCCAAAACCGCCTCGGGTGTCGATACAGAGGCCTAGATGCCACAGCAAATAAAAGACGACATTTGTCCATTTGCCCAGGGTTTTTATACATCGGTCACGAGCCAAGAGCAAGTAACATGGCTATAATTCACTGGAACATAAGAGGTTTTTGGACCAACCAGATAGATCTTTTAACTCTGAGCCAACAATGTAACCCGGCTGTCTTTTGCCTCCAAGAAACATACGGTACTGATCTCTACCCGCCAAATTTAATCGGTTACACTTCCTATAACAAAAACGCCAACAACAACCGCGCCTCGGGCGGAATCACTACCTTAATCCGAAACAATGTTATCCAAAGTGAACTCAAATTAAATACAAACCTGCAAGCAACAGCAGTTCGCGTTACAATGAAGAAAACCTTTTCCATCTGTAACATACACCTACCACCACCCTCCAAACCTCAACCGGAAGAACTCAACGACTTGATTTGCCAAATACCAAAACCTATTCTGTTTTTAGGTGACTTCAATGCACATAGCGACCTATGGGGTAATACAAGCACCGACCATAAAGGTAAACTAATTGAAAACCTACTAAATTTCCACAATCTCTCACTTTATAATGATAAATCTCCTACATACCTACACCCTGGCACTGGTTCAAAAACCTCTATCGACCTTGCAATGGCATCTAGTAATTTGTTTTTAGATTTTGAATGGGAAGTCTTAGATAACACGGCAGCGACCACTTCCCCATTTTATTAAAAACACCAGATCCACAGCAACAAAAAGGAATACCAAAGTGGAAATTCCACAAAGCAGATTGGTCACTGTTCCAGGAACTCTGCAAAAAGGCCATTAAAATCAACCAGTTTACACACGACGACGACCCGATTTTATTTTTTACGGCTCTAATCCAGGCAATCATGGAAAAAACCATACCTAAAACTTCCGGAAATCCTAAAAACAACAAAAACCTTGGTTTAACGACGATTGCAAAAAAGCAATAGCCATGCGGAAGACAGCTCTGCGCCAATTCTACATCAGCCCGGACAATAGTACCAAACTTGAATACAAAAGGCTACGTGCCGAAGCACGCAGAACCATCAAAACAAGCAAAAAGCAAACCTGGGCGGAATATATCTCCAGATTGAACAAAAACAATTCAACCAAAAAAGTATGGGAGATAATTCGAAAAATATCTGGTAAAAACATCTCAAAACCCATAAACCACCTCACTACAAACAACCAAACTATCACAAAACTCGACGAAATAGCAAATACCTTTGGTAGAACCTTTCAGTTCAATTCTTCATCTGAAAATTACTCTCTTGCGTTCCGTCAAATAAAAGAAATTAAAGAACAAATACCAATAGACTTCACCTCAAATAATTTGGAACAGTATAATAGCACCTTTACCTCAGCGGAATTAAAAGACGCTATACATAACTCACATGACACAGCGGCCGGACCAGACGACCTGCACTACCAGGTTCTAAAACACCTACCTGAGGAAACTCTTGAAGTCCTCTTAGAACTACTCAACCAAGTCTGGACCACAGGACACTTTCCTGAAATATGGAAAGAAGCCACTATCATACCAATCCCAAAACCTAATAAGGATTCTACTAATCCCCAAAATTACCGCCCAATATCCCTGACAAGTTCATTGTGCAAAACACTAGAGCGAATGATAGCCGCAAGACTAATTTGGTATCTAGAGAAAAACCATCTGCTTACTGACATCCAAAGCGGCTTTAGAAAAGAAAGAAGTACCATAGATCACCTGGTTAGACTCGAATCGTTTATAAGAGAGGGTTTTATCAATAACGAACATGTCGTCACTGTTTTCTTCGATTTAGAAAAAGCCTACGACACGGCTTGGAAACACGGGGTCATGCAAGATCTCTACGACCTTGGTGTACGAGGCCGCCTTCCTGAATTCATTCAAGCGTTTTTAAATGACAGGCGGTTTAAAGTCCGTCTCGGTTCCATTTTTTCGGATTATTTTTGAGCAAGAAGAGGGCTATCCTCAAGGCTGTATTCTATCAATTCTGTTATTTCTAATCAAAATCAATAGTATCAAAGCCGCAACTAAACAGGGAATAGACAGCTCACTCTTTGTAGACGACTTTGCAATGTCTGCCAGAGGCAAGAATATGAATCTTATCGAGCGTCGCCTCCAGCAAAATATAAACTCGCTTCAAAAATGGACTGACCAAAATGGTTTCAAGTTTTCGCAAACCAAAACAGTTTGTATGCACTTTTGCAACAAGCGAAAGCCACACGACGATCCCATTTTATACTTATCAAACACTCAGATACCTGTAGTAAAGGAAAACAAATTCCTTGGTCTAATTCTGGACTCGAAGCTAAATTTTATTCCCCACATAAAAGACGTGAAGAGGAAATGTCAAAAGGCACTCAATCTGCTGCGAGTCGTCTCCGCTCAAGACTGGGGAGCAGATACCAGTACTAAATTAAAACTGTATAGATCATTAATAAGATCTAGAATAGATTATGGTAGCATCGTCTACGGATCAGCCAGGCCTTCGTACTTGAAGATGTTGAACCCAATACAAAACCAAGGCCTTCGCCTCTGCCTTAACGCCTTCAGAACGTCACCTGCGGAAAGCCTTCAGGTTGAATCAAATGAACAACCATTAGATATCCAACGAATCAAACTCTCAATGCAATATGCAGTTAAACTATACGCAAACAAAGAAAACCCCACCCATAAGGCAGTGTTCGAAAAAGATCACTCAGAAATCCTAAAAACACGCCCTAGGGTTATCGTACCCTTTGGCACTAGAATCCGCAACCACCTTAATAATGCTGGAATCAAAGTTGAGCAAATTGCAAACTTAAAAGTTTCGAAATACCCAACATGGAAAATACAAAGGCCAACCATACTCAAAACTCTGGCAAACTTTTCCAAAGACGCAACAAATGCTGAAGAATTCAAAGTTAGGTTTGCTGAGATAAAGGAAACCTACCCTCACCATTATTTCATATACACCGACGGATCTAAACTCGATAACAAAGTTGCTGCCTCAATAGTTACAAAATCAAATACCCTGAAAACAAGATTACCAAATGGCTCCATCTTTTCCGCGGAGGTTCGGGCACTTCAACTAGCCATGGAAATTGTCAAGATTAGTAGATACAAAAAATTTGTTATCTGTGTCGATTCCTTATCGGTCTTACAATCACTAGAAAACCTGCAAGTGTCGAATACAATGATTTTAGACCTAATAGAACGTTATGAAAGGGCAAATAAACAAGGCAAATCCTTAGTGTTTTGCTGGGTGCCAAGCCACGTCGGCATAGCGGATAATGAAGCCGCGGACCAAGCAGCAAAAGAGGCCCTAAACTACAACATATCCGACCTTCTCATACCGTACTCCGACTTTAAACCCCATATCTCAACTTATATAAAAAACCTTTGGCAACAAAATTGGAACGAACAAAGAAATAACAAACTTTTTCAAATCCAACCAACAGTTGGACAAAAGCAGCTAGCTCTTGACAATATTCGCGACAAAACAGTTTTGCTTAGAGCTCGAATCGGGCATACATACACCACCCACGGATATCTTTTGAGAGGCGAAGAGCCTCCAGAATGTATTGGTTGTCAAGAACGTCTGGCTGTAAAACATATTTTACTCAATGCCTAGATTTTCAGGACATTCGTTTACGCTTCTACAGTGTGAATTCCATGAAAGACCTTTTTACAAAGGTAGCACCAAGCGAAATTATTTCTTTTCTGAAAGAAATACACTTGTACAGCAAGTTTTAAATTGAATTTAGTTGGTTTTAGATTATACACTACTTGTTATGTCTACTTTAATTGATTTTAGTTCCAACTGACTCTTGATATAGCAACAGAACCGACACAATATGACCCTAACGGGTTGCTAGTGTCGCTAAACCAATCAATCAATCAAACCCATCACTTATGCTGCACCAATCACTTGCAGCACCAATCACTTGTCCTATGCCAGTCACTTGTACTGTAACAATCACTTGTGCTGTACCCATCACTTGTGCTGCACAAATCACTCGTGCTGTATCAATCGCTTGTGCTGTACCAATCACTTGTGCTGTACCAATCACTTGTGCTGTTGAAATCACTTGTACTGTACCAATCACTTGTGGTTTACCCGTCACTTGTGCTGTGCCCATCACTTCTGCTGTGCCCATCACTTGTGCTGCACCAATCACTTTTGCTGTAGAAATCACTTGTGTTACACCAATCACTTCTGCTGTATCAGTAACTTGTGCTCTACCAATCACTTGTGATGTATCGGTCACTTGTGCTGTACCAATCACTTGTGCTGTACCAATCACTTGTGCTGCATCAGTCACTTGTGCTGTAGCAATCCCTTGTGCTGCACCAATCTCTGGTACTGTACCAGTCACTTCTGCTGTACCAATCACTTGTGTGGTACCAGTCGCTTGTTCTGTACCAATCACTTGTGGTGTAGCAATTACTTGTGCTGCACCAATCACTTGTCCTGCTGTTCCAATCACTTGTGCTCCACCTATCACTTGTGCTGTACCTGTCACTTTTGCTGTACCAACCACTTTTACTGTACCAATGACTTGTGCTGTTGAAATCACTTGTGCTGTACTCGTCACTTGTGCTGTAAACATCACTTGTGCTGTACCCATCACTTATGCTGCACCAATCACTTGCAGCATCAATCACTTGTCCCAAGCCAGTCACTTGTGCTGTAACAATCACTTTTGCTGTACCCGCCGATTGTGCTGTTCTCATCCCTGTGCTGTACAAATCACTTTTTCTCTACCAGTCACTTGTGCTGTACCCATCACTTGTGCTGTACCAGTCACTTCTGCTGCACCAATCAAATGTGCTTAACCAATCACTTGTGCTGTACCAATCAGTTGTTCTGTACCCTTCGCTTGTGCTGTATCAATCACTTGTACTGTACCCATCGCTTGTGCTGTACCCATCACTTGTGCTGTACAAATCATTTGTACTGTACCCATTACTTGTGCTGTATCAGTCACTTGTGCTGAAGCAGTAACTTGTGCTGTACCAATCACTTGTGCGGTACCAGTCACTTGATCTGTGCCGATCACTTGTGCTGTAGCAATCACTTGTGATGCACCAATCAGTTGTCTTGCTGTACCAATCACTTGTGCTGCACCTATCACTTGTGCTTTACCTCTCACTTTTGCTGTACCAATCATTTTACTGTACCAATCACTTGTGCTGTGCCCATCACTTGTGCTGTACGCATTACTTGTGCTTTACCCATATCTTGTGCTGTACCAGCCAATTGCGCTGCACCAATCACTTGTGCTATACCAGTCACTTGTGCTGAACTAATAACTTGTGCTGTACCGATCACTTGTGCTGCACCAATCACTTGTGCTGTACCTGTAACTTCTGCTGTACCAATCTTTTGTGCTGTACCAATCACTTGTGTTGTACCAGTCACTTGTGCTGTACCAATCACTTGTGCTATACCAGTCACTTTTACTGTACCAATCACTTGTGCTGTACCCATCACTTCTGCTGTACCCGTCACTTGTGCTGTAAACATCACTTGTGCTGTACCCATCACTTATGCTGCACTAATCACTTGCAGCACCGATTACTTGTCCTATGCCAGTCACTTGTACTGTAACAATCACTTGTGCTGTACCCATCGTTTGTGCTGCACAAATCACTTGTGCTTTATCAATCGCTTGTGCTGTACCAGTCACTTGTGCGGTACCAAACAATTGTGCTGTTGAAATCACTTGTACTGTACCAATCACTTGTTATTTATCCGTCACTTGTGCTGTTCCCATCACTTGTGCTGTTTCCGTCCTTGTGATGTACCAATCAATGGTGCTGTATTAATCACTAGTGCAGTAGAAATCATTTGTACTGTACCAATCACTTGTGGCTTTTCCGTCGCTTGTGCTGTACCCATCACTTGTGCTGTACCCATCACTTGTGCTGCACCAATCACTTCTGCTGTAGAAAATTACTTGTGCTGCACCAATCACTTCTGCTGTATCAGTTACTTGTGCTCTACCAATCAGTTGTGCTGTACAACTCACTTGTGCTGTACCAGTCACTTGTTCTGTACCAATCACTTGTGCTTACCAATCTCTTGTGCTGTACCAATCACTCGTGCTGTACCCAATACTTGTGCGGTATGCATCACTTGTGCTTTTCCCATCACTTATGCTATACCCGTCACTTGTGCTGTATGAATCACATGTGCTGTACCAATCACTTGTGCTGTACCGATCACTTGTGCTGCACAAGTGACTTCTGTTGTACCAATCACTTGTGTTGTACCCATCACTTGTGCTGTACCGATCACTTGTGCTGTACAAGTGACTTCTGTTGTACCAATCACTTGTGTTGTACCCATCACTTGTGCAGAAGCAATTACTTGTGCTGCACCAATCACTTGTGCTGCATCAATCACTTGTGCTATACCAGTCAGTTGTGTTGTACCCATCACTTGTGCTGTATCCATCACTTGTGCTGTACCCACCACTTGTGCTGAACGAATCACTTGTGCTGCACCTGTAACTTGTGCTGTACCAATTGCTTGTGCTGCACTAATCACTTGTTCTGTACCCAACAAATATGCTGTACCAATTATTTGTGATGTACCCATCACTTGTGCTGTATACATCACTTGTGCTGTTTCCATCACTTGTGCTATACCAGGCACTTGTGCTGTATCAATCACTTGTGCTGTACCAATCACTTGTGCTGTACCCATCGCTTGTGCTGCACCAATCACTTGTGCTGCACAAATTACGTGTCCTGTACCCATCACTTGTGCTATACCAGTCACTTTTGCTGATCCAATCACTTGTGCTGTGCCAATCGCTTGTGCTGTACCAAGCACTTGTGCTTTTCCCATCACTTGTTCGGTACCCATCGTCTGTGCTATTCTTTTGTTGCATCAATCACTTTTGCTATGCCAGTCACTTGTACTGTACCAATCACTTATGCTGTACCCATCACCTGTGCTGTACCCGTTACTTGTGCTGTGACAATCACTTGTGCTGTACCCGTCACTTGTGCTGCACAAATCACTTGTGCTGTAACAACCACTTGTCCTGTACCGATCACTTCTGCTGTACAAATGACTTCTGCTGTACCAATCACTTGTGCTGTACCCATCTCTTGTGCTGTACCCCTCACTTGTGCTGTACTCGTAACTTGTGCTGTACAAATCACTTGTGGTGTAACAATCACTTGTGCTGTACCCATCACTTTTGCTGCACAAATCACTTGTGCTGTAGCAATCACTTGTGCCGTACCGATCACTTGTGCTGCACAAATGACTTCTGCTGTACCCATCACTTGTGCTTTACCAGTCACTTGTGCTGTATCAATCAATTGTGCTTTACCAATCATTTGTGTTGCACCTATCACTTGTGCTGTACCTGTCACTTTTGTTGTACCCATCGCTTTTGCTGTACCAATTACTTGTGCTGTACCGATCACTTGCGCTGCACAAGTGACTTCTGTTGTACCCATCACTTGGTTTGTACCCATCACTTGTGCTGTACCAATTACTGGTGCTGCACCAACCACTTGTGCTTCACGAATCACTTGTGCTATACCAGTCAGTTGTGCTGTACCAATCACTTGTACAGTACCAATTACTTGTACTGCACCTATCAATTGTGCTGTACCGATCACTTGTGCTGCACAAGTGACTTCTGCTGTACCCAACACTTGTGCTGTACCCAACGCTTGTGCTGTACCAGGCAATTATGCTGCACCTATCACTTGTGCTGTATCTGTAACTTGTGCTGTGCCAATCGCTTGTGCTATACCAATCACTTGTGCTCTACCCATCACTTTTGCTGTACCCATCACTTGTGCTGTAACAATCACATGCGCTGTACCAATCCCTTGTGCTGCACCAATCATTTGTTCTGTACCCATCACATATGCTGTGCCCATCACTTGTGCTGTACCTATCATGGTGCTGCACCAATCACTCGTGCTGTACCCAACACTTGTGCGGTATGCATCACTTGTGCTTTTTCCATCACTTATGCTATACCCGTCACTTTTGCTGTATCAATCACTTGTGCTGTACCAATCACTTGTGCTATACCAGTCACTTGTGTTGTACCCACCCCTTGTGCTGTATCCATCACTTGTGCTGTACCCATCACTTGTGCTATAAAAGTCACTTGTGCTGAACGAATCACTTGTGCTGCATCTGTAACTTGTGCTGTACCAATCACTTGTGCTGTAGACATAAATTGCGCTGTATACATCACTTGTGCTGTTCCAATCACTTGTGCTATACCAGTCATTTGTGTTGTATCAATCACATGTGCTGTAGCAATCACTTGTCCTGTACACATCACTTGTGCTAAACCAGTCACTTTTGCTGATCCAATCACTTGTGCTGTCCCGATCACTTGTGCTGAAGCTATCACTTGTGCTGTACCTGTAACTTGTGCTGTGACAATCACTTGTGCTGTACCCGTCACTTGTGCTGCACAAATCACTTGTGCTGTAACAACCATTTGTGCTCTACCGATCACTTATGCTGTACAAATGACTTCTGCTGTACCAATCACTTGTGCTGTGAAGATTACTTGTGCTGCACCTATCACTTGTGCTGTACCAATTGCTTGTGCTATTCTTGTGCTGCATCAATCACTTGTGCTATGCCAGTCACTTTTACTGTAACAATCTCTTGTGCTGTACCCATCACTTGTGCTGTACCCATCTCTTGTGCTGTACCCGTCACTTGTGCTGTACTCGTCATTTGTGCTGTACAAATCACTTGTGGTGCAACAATCACTTGTGCTGTACCCATAACTTTTGCTGCACAAATCACTTGTGCTGTAGCAATCACTTGTGCCATACCGATCACTTGTGCTGCACAAATGACTTCTGCTGTACCCATCACTTGTGCTATACCAGTCACTTGTGCTGTATCGATCAATTGTGCTGTACCAATCATTTGTGTTGCACCTATCACTTGTGCTGTACCTGTCACTTTTGTTGCACCCATCGCTTGTGCTATACCAATCACTTGTGCTGTACCCATCACTTATGCTGTGCCAACCTCCTGCAGCACCAATCACTTGTCCTCTACCAGTTACTTGTGCTGTATCAGTCACTTGTTCTGTACCCATCACTTTTTTTGTACCAATCACTTGTGCTTCACAAATCACTTGTGCAATACCAGTCTATTGTGCTGTACAAAACACTTCTGCTATACCCACCACTTGTGCTGTACTCATCACTGTGCTGTACCAATCACTTGTGCTGTACTCATCACTTGTGCTTCGCCCATCACTTGTGATGTACCCGTCACTTGTGCTGTAACAATCACTTGTGCTTTACCGATCACTTCTGCTGTACAAATGACTTCTGCTGTACCAATCACTTGTGCTGAGGCAAACACTTGTGCTGTGCCGATCACTTGTGCTGCACGTATCACTTCTGCTGTACCTGTTACTTGTACTGTACCAATCGATTGTGCTGTACAAATCACTTGTGCTGTACCCATCACTTGTGCTGTACCCATCGCTTGTGCTATTCTTGTTCTGCATCAATCACTTGTGCTATGCAAGTCACTTGTGCTGTACCAATCACTTGTGCTGTACCAATCACTTGTGCTGTACCAATCACTTGTGCTGCACAAGTTACTTCTGTTGTACCCATCACTTGTGTTGTACCCATCACTTGTGCTGTACCAATTACTTGTGCTACACCAATCACTTGTGCTGCACCAATCACTTGTGCTATACCAGTCGCTTGTGCTGTAGCAATCACTTGTACTGTACCAATCACTTGTACTGTACCCATCACTTGTGCTGAACCAATCACTTGTGCTGTACCGATCACTTGTGCAGCACCTATCACTTGTGCTTTGCATGTAACTTGTGCTGTACCAATCGCTTGTGCTGTACCAATCACTTGTGCTGTAACAATCACTTGTGCTGCACAAATCACCTGTCCTGTACCAATCACTTGTGCTGTACCGATCACTTGCGCTGCACAAGTGACTTCTGTTGTACCCATCATTTGGTTTGTACCCATCACTTGTGCTGTACCAATTACTGGTGCTGCACCAATCACTTGTGCTTCACAAATCACTTGTGCTATACCAGTCACTTGTGCTGTACCAATCACTTGTACAGTACCAATTACTTGTACTGCACCTATCAATTGTGCTGTACCGATCACTTGTGCTGCACAAGTGACTTCTGCTGTACCCAACACTTGTGCTGTACCCAACGCTTGTGCTGTACCAGGCAATTATGCTGCACCTATCACTTGTGCTGTATCTGTAACTTGTGCTGTGCCAATCGCTTGTGCTATACCAATCACTCTACCCGTCACTTGTGCTGTGCCCATCACTTGTGCTGTACCCGTCACTTGTCCTGCAACAACCACTTGTGCTTGACCGATCACTTCTGCTGTACAAATGACTTCTGCTGTACCAATCGCTTGTGCTGTTCCCACCACTTGTGCTGTACCGATCACTGTGCTATACCAGTCACTTGTGCTGTACTTATATCTTGTACTGTACGAATCACTTGTGCTGTACCATTCACTTGTGCTGCACCAGTCACTTGTGCTGCCCCAATCACTTGTGCTGCCCCAATCACTTTTGCTGTACCCATCACTTGTGCTCTACCAATCCCTCGTGCTGCACCAATCATTTGTTCTGTACCAATCACTTGTGCTGTACCCATCACATATGCTGTACCCATCACTTGTGCTGTACCTATCATGGTGCTGCACCAATCACTCGTGCTGTACCCAACACTTGTGCGGTATGCATCACTTGTGCTTTTTCCATCACTTATGCTATACCCGTCACTTTTGCTGTATCAATCACTTGTGCTATACCAGTCACTTGTGTTGTACCCATCACTTGTGCTGTATCCATCACTTGTGCTGTACCCATCACTTGTGCTATAAAAGTCACTTGTGCTGAACGAATCACTTGTGCTTCATCTGTAACTTGTGCTGTACCAATCACTTGTGCTGTAGACATAACTTGTGCTGTATACATCACTTGTGCTGTTCCAATCACTTGTGCTATACCAGTCATTTGTGTTGTATCAATCACATGTGCTGTACCAATCACTTGTGCTGTCCCGATCACTTGTGCTGAAGCTATCACTTGTGCTGTACCTGTAACTTGTGCTGTTCCAATCGCTTGTGCTGTACCAAGCACTTGTGCTGTAAACATCACTTGTGCTGTACCCGTTACTTGTGCTGTGACAATCACTTGTGCTGTACCCGTCACATGTGCTGCACAAATCACTTGTGCTGTAACAACCATTTGTGCTGTACCGATCACTTATGCTGTACAAATGACTTCTGCTGTACCAATCACTTGTGCTGTGAAGATTACTTGTGCTGCACCAATCACTTGTGCTATTCTTGTGCTGCATCAATCAGTTGTGCTATGCCAGTCACTTTTACTGTAACAATCTCTTGTGCTGTACCCATCACTTGTGCTGTACCCATCTCTTGTGCTGTACCCGTCACTTGTGCTGTACTCGTCACTTGTGCTGTACAAATCACTTGTGGTGTAACAATCACTTGTGCTGTAACCATTACTTTTGCTGCACAAATCACTTGTGCTGTAGCAATCACTTGTGCCATACCGATCACTTGTGCTGCAAAAATGACTTCTGCTGTACCCATCACTAGTGCTATGCCAGTCACTTGTGCTGTATCGATCAATTGTGCTGTACCAATCATTTGTGTTGCACCTATCACTTGTGCTGTACCTGTCACTTTTGTTGCACCCATCGCTTGTGCTGTACCAATCACTTGTGCTGTACCCATCACTTATGCTGTGCCAATCTCCTGCAGCACCAATCACTTGTCCTATACCAGTTACTTGTGCTGTATCAGTCACTTGTTCTGTACCCATCACTTTTTGGTACCAATCACTTGTGCTTCACCAATCACTTGTGCTATACCAGTCTATTGTGCTGTACAAAACACTTCTGCTATACCCCCCACTTGTGCTGTACTCACCACTGTACTGTAACAATCACTTGTGCTGTACCCATCACCTGTGCTTCGCCCATCACTTGTGATGTACCCGTCACTTGTGCTGTAACAATCACTTGTGCTTTACCGATCACTTCTGCTGTACAAATGACTTCTGCTGTACCAATCACTTGTGCTGAAGCAAACACTTGTGCTGTGCCGATCACTTGTGCTGCACGTATCACTTGTGCTGTACCTGTTACTTGTGCTGTACCAATCGCTTGTGCTGTACAAATCACTTGTGCTGTACCCATCACTTGTGCTGTACCCATCGCTTGTGCTATTCTTGTTCTGCATCAATCACTTGTGCTATGAAAGTCACTTGAAAAGTACCAATCACTTGTGCTGTACCAATCACTTGTGCTGTACCCGTCATTTGTGCTGTAGTCGTCACTTGTGCTGTACAAATCACTTGTGCTGTAACAATCACTTGTGCTGTACCAATCACACCTGCTCTACAAATGACTTCTACTGTACCAGTCACTTGTGCTATGCCAGTCAGTTGTGCTGTACGAATCACTTGTGCTGTATCCATCGCTTGTGCTGTACCCATCACTTGTGCTATACCAGTCACTTGTGTTGTATCAATTACTTGTGCTGTCCAAATCACTTGTGGTGTAGCAATCACTTGTGCTGTACCCATCACTTGTGCTGCACCAATTACTTGCAGCACCAATTACTTGTCCTATACCAGACAGTTGTGCTGTAGAAATTAATTATGCTGTACCCATCACTTGTGCTGTACCCACCACTTGTGCTGTACCGATCACTGTGCTGTACCAGTCACTTGTGCTGTACTTATCTCTTGTACTGTACGAATCACTTGTGTTGTACCAATCACTTGTGCTATACCAGTCACTTGTGCTGTATCAATTACTTGTGCTGCACCAATCACTTGTGCTATGCCAGTCACTTGTGCTGTACCAATCACTTGTGCTGTACCAATTACTTGTACCGTATCCATCGCTTGTGCTGTACCAATCACTTGTGCTGTACCCATCACTTTGCTGTACCCGTCACTTGTGCTGTGACAATCACTTGTTGTGCACCCGTCACTTGTGCTGCACAAATCACTTGTGCTGTAACAACCACTTGTGCTGTACCAATCACTTCTGCTGTACAAATGACTACTGCTGTACCAATCACTTGTGCTACCAGCCTCAGTGGCCTAGTGGTTAGAGTGTCCGTCTCGAGAATGGAAGATTGTGGGTTCAAACTCCGGTCGGGTCATACCTAAGAATTTAAAATTGGGACTCCTCCTTGCTACCCTGTGAGGCACTCCACATGTAAGGGTTCGAAGCAGGGCTGGAATGCCCCATTTCAGTATAATGTGGCAGGGGGATCCCGATATGGCCATAGCAGTTGAAAGGGATCTAAAGAACAATACAACACAACATAACACTTGTGCCGAACCAAACACTTGTGCTGTGAAGATCACTTGCGCTGCACCTATCACTTGTGCTCTGACTGTAACTTATGATGTACCAATCGGTTGTGCTGCACCAATCACTTGTGCTGTACCCATCACTTGTACTGTACCTATCGCTTCTGCTATTCTTGTGCTGCATCAATCACTTGTGCTATGCCAGTCACTTGTTCTGTACCAATCACTTGTGCTGTACCCATCACTTGTGCTGTACCCATCACTTGTGCTCTACCCGTCACTTGTGCTGTACAAATCACTTGTGGTGTAACAATTACTTGTTCTGTACCAATCACTTGTGCTGCATCTATCACTTGCAGCACCAATCATTTATCCTATACCAGACAGTTGCGCTGTAACAGTCACTTGTCCTGTACCGATCACTTGTGCTGTACCAATTACTTGTGCTGCACCGATCACTTTTGCTGCACCTTTCACTTGTTCTGTACGAGTAACTTGTGCTGTACCAATCACTTGTGCTGTACCCATCACCTGTGCTGCACCAATCACTTGTGCTATACCAGTCTATTGTGCTGTACAAAACACTTCTGCTATACCCACCACTTGTGCTGTACTCATCACTGTACTGTACCAATCACTTGTGCTGTAACCATCACTTGTGCTTCGCCCATCACTTGTGATGTACCCGTCACTTGTGCTGTAACAATCACTTGTGCTTTACCGATCACTTCTGCAGTACAAATGACTTCTGCTGTACCAATCACTTGTGCTGAAGCAAACACTTGTGCTGTGCAGATCACGTGTGTTGCACGTATCACTTGTGCTGTACCTGTTACTTGTGCTGTACCAATCGCTTGTGCTGTAAAAATCACTTGTGCTGTACCCATCACTTGTGCTGTACCCATCGCTTGTGCTATTCTTGTTCTGCATCAATCACTTGTGCTATGCAAGTCACTTGAAAAGTACCAATCACTTGTGCTGTACCAATCACTTGTGCTGTACCCGTCACTTGTGCTGTAGTCGTCACTTGTGCTGTACAAATCACTTGTGCTGTAACAATCACTTGTGCTGTACCAATCACACCTGCTCTACAAATGACTTCTACTGTACCAGTCACTTGTGCTATGCCAGTCAGTTGTGCTGTACGAATCACTTGTACTGTATCCATCGTTTGTCCTGTACCCATCACTTGTGCTATACCAGTCACTTGTGTTGTATCAATTACTTGTGCTGTCCAAATCACTTGTGGTGTAGCAATCACTTGTGCTGTACCCATCACTTGTGCTGCACCAATTACTTGCAGCACCAATTACTTGTCCTATACCAGACAGTTGTGCTGTAGAAATTAATTATGCTGTACCCATCACTTGTGCTGTACCCACCACTTGTGCTGTACCGATCACTGTGCTGTACCAGTCACTTGTGCTGTACTTATCTCTTGTACTGTACGAATCACTTGTGTTGTACCAATCACTTGTGCTATACCAGTCACTTGTGCTGTATCAATTACTTGTGCTGCACCAATCACTTGTGCTATGCCAGTCACTTGTGCTGTACCAATCACTTGTGCTGTACCAATTACTTGTGCCGTATCCATCGCTTGTGCTGTACCCATCACTTTGCTGTACCCGTCACTTGTGCTGTGACAATCACTTGTTGTGCACCCGTCACTTGTGCTGCACAAATCACTTGTGCTGTAACAACCACTTGTGCTGTACCAATCACTTCTGCTGTACAAATGACTACTGCTGTACCAATCACTTGTGCTACCAGCCTCGGTGGCCTAGTGGTTAGAGTGTCCGTCTCGAGAATGGAAGATTGTGGGTTCAAACTCCGGTCGGGTCATACCTAAGAATTTAAAATTGGGACTCCTCCTTGCTACCCTGTGAGGCACTCCACATGTAAGGGTTCGAAGCAGGGCTGGAATGCCCCATTTCAGTATAATGTGGCAGGGGGATCCCGATATGGCCATAGCAGTTGAAAGGGATCTAAAGAACAATACAACACAACATAACACTTGTGCCGAACCAAACACTTGTGCTGTGAAGATCACTTGCGCTGCACCTATCACTTGTGCTCTGACTGTAACTTGTGATGTACCAATCGGTTGTGCTGCACCAATCACTTGTGCTATGCCAGTCACTTGTTCTGTACCAATCACTTGTGCTGTACCCATCACTTGTGCTGTACCCATCACTTGTGCTCTACCCGTCACTTCTGCTCTACCCGTCACTTGTGCTGTACAAATCACTTGTGGTGTAACAATTACTTGTTCTGTACCAATCACTTGTGCTGCATCTATCACTTGCAGCACCAATCATTTATCCTATACCAGACAGTTGCGCTGTAACAATCACTTGTGCTGTACCCATCACTTGTGCTCTACCCGTCACTTCTGCTCTACCCGTCACTTGTGCTGTACAAATCACTTGTGGTGTAACAATTACTTGTTCTGTACCAATCACTTGTGCTGCATCTATCACTTGCAGCACCAATCATTTATCCTATACCAGACAGTTGCGCTGTAACAGTCACTTGTCCTGTACTTGTGTTCCACAACTCACTTTTGCTGTAACAACCACTTGTGCTGTACCGATCACTTTTGCTGCACCTTTCACTTGTTCTGTACGAGTAACTTGTGCTGTACCAATCACTTGTGCTGTACCCATCACCTGTGCTGCACCAATCACTTGTGCTGCACAAATCACCTGTCCTGTACAAATCACTTTTGCTGTACCGATCACTTGCGCTGCACAAGTAACTTCTGTGGTACCCATCACTTGTGCTGTACCCAACGCTTGTGCTGTACCAGGCAATTATGCTGCACCTATCACTTGTGCTGTATCTGTAACTTGTGCTGTGCCAATCGCTTGTGCTATACCAATCACTTGTGCTCTACCCATCACTTGTGCTGTACCCAACGCTTGTGCTATTCTTGTGCTGCATCAATCACTTGTGCTGTGCCCATCACTTCTGCTGTGCCCATCACTTCTGCTGTAACAACCACTTGTGCTTGACCGATCACTTCTGCTGTACAAATGACTTCTGCTAAACAAATGACTTCTGCTGTACCAATGACTTGTGCTGTACCGATCACTGTGCTGTACCAGTCACTTGTGCTGTACTTATCTCTTGTACTGTACAAATCACTTGTGCTGTACCAATCACTTGTGCTGCACCAGTCACTTGTGCTGCCCCAATCACTTGTGCTGCCCCAATCACTTGTGCTGTACTCATCACTTGTGCTGTACGAATCACTTGTGCTGTACCAATCACTTGTGCTGCCCCAGTCACTTGTGCTGCCCCAATCACTTGTGCTGCCCCAATCACTTGTGCCGTACCAATCACTTGTGCTGTACAAATCGCTTGTGCCGTACCAATCACTTGTGCTGTATCAGTCACTTGTGCTGTACCAGTCACTTGTGCTGTACCATTCTTCCATTGGATAGCGTCATAAGTCGCGGTCGGATATCGAACGTGAATCCAATCCGTCCAGTACATCCGAAGATATGAATCCGGTAAGATTCCGGGGGTTGGAAAAAAGTAAATCCGACATGGATCCAAAATTGGGTGGGATCCAGGCAGTGAAAGCTGACGTATATAGGTGGTTGTTAAGTGTTCCAAATATGAATGTGGCTGGGCAAAATTGGCTAAGATCCTTCGTGAAGAATTTGTCAGATCCTATACACGCAATAAAAAAAATGGCTGCCAGATGTGTCTGAAATATTGCTTCTGAGAAAATGTTCATCTTTTCATTCTAGCTGTGGCCGAAAGGCTTGAGAACTACTGCAACTGATTGAAAAAAAGAAGATAAATATAGTTGGGTTCAGGGGGGGGGGGGGGCAGCATTAGCTGTTGCTTACAACTGTCTGGGTGTGTTTGTGAATACGATTCCGATAGTGCGCGACGCGCAAAAACGCACGATCTGTTCGGAGCGAGCCGAGCGGAAGCGCTCGTGACGTCATCATCCCTCATCACGCTTATACTGCGCAGTAGCGCGGTGACAAAAAAGCTCGTAAGCTATTGGGCAAGGCGGTAGCATTTCATTGGTCATCTCTGCCATCTTCAATCACCAATCATTACGCTCACATGCTGCTCAGTAGCCTCTGGCGCGGTGACTAAAAAGCCCGTAAGCTATTGGGCCAGGCGGTAGCATCTCATTGATCATCTCTACCGTCTTCATTCAACCCTCCTGAAGAAAAAACATAGGTGATATGTATATATATATATATATGAATTTGGAGAGTGCCAAGCATAATAATGTTTTATGCTTGAATAAGTGTCACGGGAATGGGTTCGGAAAAGGGGTCACGTATTCACTGATCTTGCAATGGAGGCCTCCCCGTAAGCTTTATCGATGAACGCATTGGATACAATGTGGTGTAGCCGACAGCACCACTCCAGAAATCTCACGTACAAGGATCTGACAAATTCTCTTGAGGAAAATGTTCCCGCAGTCCCAGCTTTGCCTCCGACCAAAAGGTCCAACCACCCTCACATCCTGGCAATCCAGATATTGCAGTTGTAAAACATTACGAGAAGTGAAAGGCTCCCCGCTCCCCCTCCTCCCCTCACGTTTGGTTTGTCGCACATTCTGTATGGCGTACTTATCAAGTCGGAAACACTAAAGAAATTCCAGAAGCATTTGCTCAATTTTTCCGATGATGTTTCTCCATAAAATTTAGTCTATATTCTGTATTCTTTGCAGAGAATCTAGATTGTTGCTTAGATTATTAAAATAAAAAAAAAACAAAAAAAAAAAAACAAAAAAAAAAAAAAAACGGGTCGACACATTTAAGTAATTTATCTGGTTTTCAATAGAACTTAAAGAATAGAAAAAAATGTGTTTGATTTATTTACTGAAACTTTCAAAAATCTAAGTTTGTTTAGGAAAAAAAGAAGAATTTTGCACTAATTTTTAGTCTTCGCAATAGAAAAAAAGCAGAAAAAACCGTGTAATTTGAGGTTCGAGATTTAATATTAAAAAGGGAGCTGACCAATTGTTTTTTTTTTATTCCACAGTCTCATAAATTCATATTTAGTTCCTCAAGTGACCCTCGTTTGTTGTGTTTTCTCGTTAATTTCAGATTGTTCAGAAACATACAATATTTCAAAGATGGTGACGTCGATTTTATGAAAAATAAATGTATAAATATATAAATATATACATCCATTCTTATTGGTTATCTATTAGTGTAAGGTTATTGCCTAGGAATATTCACAACATTTCTGGGTGGGCAACTTATTTGCTTTCCTCGACGAATTTGGATCCCGGTTTTGGGGAGGGGGGATGTTGTCTTGTGTATATAGCTGTTCTCGTACGCATTTTGTTCCCGAGGATTGTGCCTGAGTAGTTGGACATCCAAATCCCAGTGACAGTAGCATCGCTTGTTCGATCCCTCCTCCCCCTGCCTCCTCCCCCCACCCCCCCTCCCATCACTCATGGTCGTCTCGTTGGTTAGAAACGAACGGGATAACCCCAGCGTGTTGCGTGACGTAAGCAAACCCTAATATTTCCATGGAGATATCATTCATCCAGTTTAATCAAACCTTCTGTTAACTAATTCATGTTTTTTAAAACTAACATTAACATCACTAGTTTGGAAATATTTTAGTGTTGACCCAGTTAGCATAATTCTTCGTCCGACGTATAAAACGCCGTGTTTTTAGGTGGGACATTCCCACGGTGTGATTTCCGTATAAACTCTACATATAATATGCATACGCTTTCCCACATATAAAATGCAAGGGTAGATACACGCTTAAACTGCATGGTTTTTCCCGCGTAATGCCAACCGTGGGCATTTCCCTGTATAATATATGTCAAGTTTCCCACTTCTAAAATGCATGGGTAAGTAAACGCATATAATATGTATATATTACTTTTGAATTCCCACGTAAAATTTCATTGAACGTCATTTGTATATTGCACGTATGTTTTACGTGGGATTTCCCGTATGGGCATTCCCATGTAAAATACACATAGTAAATGCATGGGAAAATACACGCATATTATACGCAGTCTGACAATGTGGGCTTATTATCGCAGACCGGAAACAGCCGCCATTGAGCTGTAATATATTTAAAGTTAGACATGGGAATACCAATTTCACTAAAATTTTTATGCTTAAAATTCTTATAAAGGGTCATGTCTGTGAATTCGATGGAGTTATCGTGTATGCCCAGGGTGGGTCGTTTCTTTACAATCCCATGCTTAATATGCGTGGCAATTCCCACATATAAAATGCATGGGAATGTATGCGTATAAAATGCATGGGTTCACATGCGCATAATACACATCGGAAAGAGTCTCAAACTCTCTTAAATCCCACGTTATCACATGGGAATTTCCCCATCAAAACACACATTATTTATGCGTGGGTACGTTGGAATACCCACATATGTATGGAATGCCATTTTAACATTTAATGCTTATTTTTGATATCAAAATATATTTAGAGATACTGTATCAATAAATCAATTTAGATCTCATTAATTTATATTTTGCATTGAATTTTAGATGGCAAAAATTTATTTTTGAGATCAAAAAATCAATTTTACAAACCTAAAAAACTTTCCGGGAGACACACATTCACATAAAATATAACGAATTGTCAATTAAATTTTGGAGATGAAAATTTGAATTATTGAGATCAATAACAACAACATAATTTTGGATCTCAAGAAATGCTTCTTTTTTTGTACAGTAAAAAATTAAAATAAAGATTCTGTATACAAGGACAGCCATTATTTATTTACGGATGTGCGTTTCTGAAATTTTTATTTAAAAAAATAGACTGATATTTTGATATCAAGAAAGTGTCTGAGAGATCAAAAAATCGTTTGGAGATTTCAAAATACAAATTAAAAAAGTATCAGTCTGAAATAATGATATCTGAAATAAATTCTTGATATCAATATATAGAAAATTAATTAGTGAGCTCAAAATTAATATTTTGCTCTCAAATATTTGATTTTTGCTATCAAGAATTGAATTTTTGATCTCAACAAATCAATTTTAGATATCGTTAAATCATTTTTGATATCAATAAATATTTCTTGATATCTCTAAATATTTATTGATATCAAAAATTATTTTTTGAGATCAAGAATACATTTAGAGAAATCAAGAATACAATTACAGATAGCAATAATGTATTCTTGATATCAAAATATGGATTTATTGAGATCAAAAATTAATTCTTGATATCAGAAAATCAATTTTTGAGAACAAAAATTAATTCTTGATATCAATAATTCACTAATAAATGTGAAAACGGCATTCCATACATATGTTATGCATCGTCCGCATGTGGGACTACTATCTGGGGAATTGTCTTTGGATCAGCCCGACTTCATCGGCTAGCCTTATGACCTCGGTGGGGAGCAATCCGTCATCTGTATGTTACGTGTGTACGCATGTAAACTTTCTTTAAGATGCTTATTCCTCAGTTCTGATCAGATTCCTTTCAAATTTGCACGATTGTTCTTTAGGTAGACCTCTGCTCACCTTTTGGTGATCGGCTAAAATTGGCTAAGTGTGGGCATTTTTAATTTTCTTGGTAGGCATTTTCCAATTGCCTCTTCTGCCTCAGTTTTGATTGGATTGCCTTCAAATTTTGTGTAAATATACATTCATCGGCCCTCTCCACAAAAATTACTTTTTGTGCGATCCGCCAAAAATTGGTTAAAATTTTTATTAATAAGTTCTAAAAATGCTTTTTCTCCTACAAATTTAATCGGATTCCTTTTCAATTTTTGTATGAATGTTTGCTGGGAAGTGGGAAGGCCTGTCTTGAAAAATTTCTTTTATTTGTGATCCACCAGAAATTGACTAAATGAGGGGGCATATTTTATTTTGTTTTTGGTATCAAGTTTTCCAAAGTTCATCTCCTTCCACAATGTTGGTCGAATTGCCTACAAATTTCGCGTATATGTTGCTCAAGCAGTCCTCTCTTAAACGCGATTCGGCAAAAAGTGGCCAGATGGCGCCATTTTGATTTTTTTGTTAGCCGATTTTCAAAATGCTTCTGCCACAATTTTAACCGGATTCCTTTCAAATTTTGTATGAGTGACCCTTAGACGATCCTCTTGGGAAAATGACGTTTTTAGCCATCAACCATAAAATGGCTAAGGGCTATTGCTATGGCCGTGTTCGTCTGTCCGTCCGTCTGTTAACATTTGGCTTATGAACACTCTGTAGCCTACAATTCTTTGGCAATTGCTAAGATATTTCATATATAGATAGTATATGGAGTAATAAAGATCGTTATTGTATATGAGCCATATGAGCCCAGGGTCAGTGGCTCAGCTGGTCTTTTTATTTGACTTTTTATATTTGTACCATAATCAAGTGTCGTTAACATTTGGCTTGTGAACACTCTCTAGCCTACAATTCTTTCGAAATTGCTAAGATATTTTAGATATAGCTAGTATATGTACTAATAAAGATCGTTATTGTATATGAGCAATATATGAGCCCAGGGTCAGTGGCTCAGCTAGACTTTATATATACTTACTTTGGTTAATAGCACACATAGTGCATTAGCCATATCCGCCACATGGACAGTGACTCAGTTGGACATTGTCTCATGCTAAATATTTTTGTTTGTTTTTTCATCTTAAAGCACTGTCATCCTATTTCAAATGCTGTAAGTACTCGATGCATTTTTATCATAGGTTTAAGTGCACTGATTGGTCCCCTCTAGTTTTACTGTTTCTTTTTTCGAGTGTGTTCCCCGTGGCTGAGGGCTTTGTTTACGTCCTCAGTTTGATTTTTTCTCTAATGCACTTCATCTGCTGATAACTCTTTATGGGCGGATCTCCAAAAATTAGCTTCATGCCGCCGTTAGAAAGTTTTAGGGATCCATTTTTTTTCAAAATTTTAGTCAGATTGCATTCGTTTTATAGCGTAATGCACTGTTTGGGGCTACCTTGAAATAAGCCTTTCTGAGATCCGCCAGAGATTAGACAAATGCCGGCCTTTGACAAAATTTTCCGAACCGGTTTTTAAAATGCTATTACAACTTCTCCGCGCCTCTTACAAGCCCGTTGAGACTGGATTCACTAGATTTCGGCTGGTCATAATGTCCCTGGACATTCTAAATATTCCGGAGGCTGAATAATTGTGCATGCACATTAACATGAAATCGGTATTTCATGAAATTTCTATGCATTGTATGCTTTTCTTTTGGCTGGTCACAATGTCCCTGGACTTAGATTATGCTTTTTCTACACGTCATATTTTGTTTGAGCACCGATAAATAAGAGATTGTTGTTTATTTATTTATGCGAACATTTGTATGGGAAAGATTCTTGATTTTGATCTGAACGCTTTTTGTCACGAATCACATTTTACATGGGCACAGTGTGTATATACATATGCACAAATATAAACACATACAGACACATATGCACACAAAGTTTTCTCCAATGTCCAGCGAAGGCTCTCCTAGGCCCGAGTGATACATTAGGATCGTGAGCAAAAAAAATTGCTGCCGTTGTCGCCAGATTACCCACAAAAATTGATGTCTGTTATTGTGGCAAACACATATGATACAATTTATTACGTCAAATGATTCCCGGGCGTTTTCCCCCATCAACAGACGATTTTTGTGTTACCACATAAGATTGCCGCAAATATATTTTAGTTGCTGCTCATAAAGAAAGAGACTGCCCACAAAGAGGCGATGCTACCCACAATCGAACGAATCCAGTTGTTGCGGCAAACAGGATCTCCCATGGCAAAAGCACCGCTGCGCAAGGTGTGACCAGAACCTTGTAAATATTCAGGTATGATCACTTTTCTCGTGAATCTATTTTGATCTTACTTTGAAGCACATTTGACATTTAATAATATTTTGAAGCACTTTTGTCGAGCTGGTCTGTTACTTATCACTTTTAGTAAATATATATAAATAGCCAATTTGGCGAACCGATCACCACCTTCGCGATAAAAGCCTTTCCTATAAAATTTAATTCATTCGCTTGAAATTCTGCGGGAAGGTAGTCAGGTTTCAAACAAGTGCCCTTTTTGATATTTGATTTTCGCCAATTTGGCGAACATTCCAAATTCCCATGTTTGCTTAATTTTCGTCAAAACAATATTTTCTCTAAATGTTTTGTATTGTCCACAAAGTTTTTAACACTAGTGTCTCTAGTAACAAGTAATATACCTTTCTCAGATCTTCTCCCAGTGGGAACGAACTGGCCCACTTTCACGCGTTGTTGGGGATTTCTCAAAGTGTACTATCCAATGGGCAATTAAAATCAAGCACTTACAAATTAGACAACTTATCCACTAAAATACTCTAGTCGATTCTATCGAACGCATTGCTGTAATCAACTAATAAAATGCTTACATAGTTTCCTGCTTTGTTGTGATGGGTATTGCTGTACTACACATGCAACATAGAAAAGAGGGCGTGTACAGCCCAAATTGTAAGGGGTCAGGAAAAGCTTGACGAAATCGAGTTATCCAGTTTTAAACTAAAGAAACACCAACTGTTTGCAGATTATGGACATTAACCAGAGATGTTTTTCAAGAATGGTCGGAGGCGATACCTTCCTAACCGCTGTAACTATTAGCGATTCACAGATGTTGGCTAAATGACCCTCGCGTATGTAACTGTTGAATATACAACTTATTGGGGGGGGGGGGGTTGAGGTGGGGGAGGTAGTGAGCCAAAGGACAAGTTCAATGACGTAGAACCCAGTTCGGAATATCATCATGAGCGGAGACATTGGTTACCGAGAGTCGTTTTTTCACATGTTCTGCTGCTATGATGAATTCGATAGGGGCATATTAGTTCGGACCACCCTGAAAGGACATTTAGGAAAATACAAGTAAAGAGATTGATGAGCTTCTTCGTTAGTTGGGTGAAATCATTGGGACATTGCTTGCTTGATAATGCTTGCAGTGATGAAGAAGGATCAGGCTTACTTTGGCCTGTAAGGGATTTGACTAAAGATCACCATTTTGGATTTTCATTCTTCAATCGCTTCTTAGCTTCTTCTTCTGGCTGTTCACTTTGATACGTAATGTGTTATAGGTACTGACGTCACCAGAATGAAAGACTGATTGACGTAATACAATAGTTGATTTAAACGATTCGGCAGGTCATGGTTTGTGATGGACATTTGACATTTGTGGAAAAGACTTTTCATTAGGACCCATTCGGCTACATAAAATGGTGCGAATAGGTTCTAAAATATTTGCAACATTATAAAACACCTGCTTACAGGTATAAATTACTATTTTCACAACCAGCTGGGATTGATACGATCCGTTTCATATTGAATTATGCAAGGAGGCTCTTGTCCTTGAAGTTATGAAAATAATAACTTCAAAGATGCTAATGGGACTTTTTGATACTGTCGATGGATGTTATGATATGCTTGGTAAGTTTCCAGGGGTTTGGTATAGTGATAGACTATTCCAGGTGGTATTTGCGACACCATGTGGGGACGCAACGTTAACCACAGGGTTTCATGATCATTGAATGCCATCACAGAGAAGGCACATAACGCCGCCTCCTCTCTTCCCGTTATTTGGGTTACTGTGTAGTTTTGTGTAGCCTTCTGACTAGGCAGTTAGGTCGGGGGACTGTTTCGCTACACAGTTTTTAGCTAGAGCAACATTTATGCCTCGTATAATACCCTTGTTTAGGGTATCGCCATTCAGATAAAGACTGGTAACGCGGGGCTCACGTTGACCTACAACAATTGGCGCTCTTCGTGGTAGATCATACAAATTGGTCGGTTTCTTCCGAACACCCTCGATAAACAGGACAACTTACTATACCTGACAGACTTTTCCCGAAACACTAGAAATCCGGCGTACTACAGAATGCAAACTTTACTATTTAAGGACCCCTGATATACCGGACACTTTGTATGAAACTCTGGTATTTGTGTGCGTGGGCATGCATTCTTTGTTGTTGTTTTTAGTTGAAGCAGTATGCATGCATTCGTATTACCCCGTTGTTTAGAGTGTGGCATTTCAGAGCAGAGTCAAAACACATTACTTTTGGACCTCTACTGCACGAAAATGCAAAATAAAATTGTGATGTAATTGGGATTTACTGCCTGTAAGGCACCCAAGGGATAGAAACATTAGTTTTCAGTCATTATATGGTTCCATTACTGGTGGAAACGAATAAGTTAGTGAAGTTATTTGACTGGTTTAACGACACCGCCAACCTATTGTAGGTCATATTGTGTCATTCCTGGTAACTTTGTCTCATTTATACTTTACTGATTAAAAGTCAGTTTAAGATAAAATCTTGAATACACTAAAGCGCTAAAATTAATGGTAATCTATACATGCGAATACATGTTAATCTCTTTTAAAGATTCTAAAACCTTGTTAGAATTTACTTTTTCAAAGGGTTCTCTCATAGAGTCAGCTCTATAATAACGGGAACGAAAGTTATTGAAGTCTATACAATCTATCAAGATGTGTTTTACTGCATACCGTTTCTGACCGTTTAGAGGGCAATTTGCGCCCTACCACAGGATTAATTTGGTATAGCTTATTGTTGGTTTGTTCATCCCAATGTTGTTCCCATAGATTTTTGATATAGCTAGGAATATGGAATTTAAAATCTGGTATAAGGAAATCTGAGCAATCTCGGTTAACAATCTTTGGCGCTTTTATCCGCTGCCTCGTTGCCTGGGATTCCAACATGGCTCGGTACCCAGCACAATATTGTCTCTTTGCCACCTTTTAGCACTTCGTCGTGTTTTTCTATCAAGTCCAAAATTAGTGGGTTGGATATCCGTAGGTTTTCCAGTGATTCTAGCGCTGACATGGAGTCCACGCATAATTTTTTGTAACGGCTAATCTTGAAAACTTGTATACCTAGCTATAGGGCTCTAACTTCTGCAGAGAAAATAGAAGACCCAACAGGGAGCCTGATTTTCGATGTGTTATTTTCTGTGATAATAGCTGTTGCAGCCTTGTCTTCAAGTTTTCGAGCCATCGGTATATGTGAAATGATTAATTTGTTCTTTTGTGGACTCGGAAAGAATCTTCAAGGTCACAGATTTCGTTAACTTCCAAGGGGGTTGGGTGGGGACTCTGTAATTTGCAACAGATTCAACGATTATACCTGCTTCTAAAGAAATCTTCCCCCGAACCGTCACACTTGCCATCGGCGGAGAAAGGGACCGTATACAGATGTTTGCCATGATCCGAACAAAGTTTCGCATGTACAATATCTTTTTAGAGAATGGGTCTGGGATAGTCAGGAACATATTTTGGGGTCTGATGTCTGATGTCTGGCGGGCTGATGTCTGGCGAGAATGGCTGCGGGGGGATTAGCAAGAACTTTAAATATTGTTTGGGCCAGCAGCTGGGCAGGTCAGAAAACAGCTTAGTGGTTTGAATGATTGCATGGTAGATTAGCTATGACTAAAGATAGCGATTTTTTAAAACCTGATTGGAATCTCTATGTACCGAAAGTACTCTCAGTGGAAAAGTCCTTTAGTAAATTTTATCAGAAGTACTCCATTTAAAACAAACTGTGTTTTATTGCGTGAAAATTTTGAAACAATTTCAATTCTATGCCACTGTTCCTTCATTTCTGGTCCAATGATTTTGACATTTGACAGGAATATTGTCCTAGGTTTCACTCACATGCTTTTTTTATTTTTGATGATTAACCAAAATTGGCGAAATTATTGGTCAAAAACAAAACCTGTTTGTTTTCCTACAAATCTGGTTCGATTACATTAATATCTTACTGCAATTTTCGTCAGGTTTCTACATCAGGCTTATATTTTGTTTTTCGTTTTTGCAACATTGACTAAAATATTGACCAAAAACGGCCACATTTCAGAAAAATGCAAAACTCTTAATCTTCCTGAAACTCTTACGTTCGGTTTTTTTGTTTGTTAATTACCCGAAAATGGCCTAAGTATTGGCCGAAGAAAAATAACAACCAAATTTCTGAAAAAAATCACAAAATGCTTCTATTCGAAGCTCTAACCTTCACCAAGGGTAGGTTGTATGGTGCTTATCGTTGGGGTTAGAGCGTTTGCTTGAGAAACCAGATCTCGAGTTTAAGCCTCATTCAGGATCTAACTTTTCAGTGTGTCGCTTGGCAATTTTTGAACGCTGTATTTAATTCTGCTTTTCCAACCGATGTGCATATATGATCTATCCACTAAATAAGTCAGCGGTTCAGAATTGTAAGGTCTATGAGCTCATTATATGATCCTACAAATTCATTCTGACTGCGTTGAAATTTTACAGGAATGTTTCTGAATCAGGTGTGCATTTTGTTTGGCGATTTGGCCAAAATGGGCCCGCAGTCGTGCCCTAAAACGCCAAAACTTCAGAAAAATTGCGAAGTTATACTATTTTGACGCTTCTTTAGCAATCTTAAGTTGCACTGATCAGTTTAGTCTAGTGGCTAGCGCCGTTGTTTGCAAAGCACGAGGTCGAGAGTTCAAGCCTGAATCAGGGGCACAATTTTGCAGCCATTTTGCAGGCCATTCTTATAGCTCCCCCCTTCCCCCACAGAATCAATGTTTTTGTGTGGGCATGTACTGCAGTAATTCATTTGTTAGTGTTCCAGGGGTGAAACTTCTATACGTTTAAGTTATAAATCAACCCGGGTTTAAAATAATCAGTGTGACTGTATCTTGTCAATAAATGTATGGGCACATTGTAGAACGGCTTGAACAAAATTATCTGGAAAAAGTATCTAAAAATGTCTTCTTTTCTTTTTTCCCTGTCCTTCCTATTTAACTTCTTTTTTTCTTTCTTTCTTTTTTTTCGAATTCAATATAAATAATCTCAGGTAGACCTTCAGTGATATTGTAGTATCTTTTATTTTGCTCGCCAAAAATGGCCAAAGATTGGCTACAACTGATAGCTTTAAAATACAAACAATCGGCCGGTGCATAGGAATGTATTAGAGTTAAAAAATAAAGTGATTTATTCCAGTCAAACTTCACCTTCCAGGTTAGCTTGACTTTTAAATTTTAGTCAATGAAAATATCCTCCATGAAAATAAAAGCAACCCAGGAGATTTTACCCATAATGTGTATCTATAAGTGTGCGATATTTTTATTATTCAGCATTTGTTTCATTATTCTTCAGCATTTGATCAATGCAAGTCATGAAAGTTTCACTTTATACAATATCATACAAACTTATTTAATTCCCTACCTTTTCAACATTACCAATTGGCCCTAATTGAGCTACCACTTGTTCAAATACTTTTGATCTAAAGACCATTCAATATAACTGTGCAAAGCTCTACTCAGTTTATCTGCCTCAACATTTAATTTTCCAGGAAGGTGTGCTGCTAATAGCCAAACTGATCTCTGCTTTGCCCATTTCCAGATTTTTCTTGCAACCGAATTACAGAGCTGTTTTGTGTCTCCCATGTTATTGATATAATTTACTGTTGTTGTATTGTCACAGAGGATTTTTACTGTCACACTGGCAATGCCCACAAAGACTTTGTAACGAGTAAATTATTGCCAACATTTTTTTCACATTTATGTGGAAATTTTGCTCCTCCAATTTCCATTGACCACCTGTTTTGTTCACATCTGTAAGACCTCCCCATCCAATGTCAGAGGCGTCACATTTCAATGAAAAATCTGGAATGGGTAAGGCAATCTGATTTTTGAAGTTTCATCGAGTTCATTAACTTTTTGTGTAAATTCGTCCCCGAAAAGGTTTTGATCAAAAGTTTTCTTAAGCACAAAAGTGCCCGTTACTGTTTGTTCATAAAGGGTTTGAACAAACTTTTCCTCAAAAGAGTCAGATCTAGCATTGATTTAGCCAGCAATTTTCCAACAGCCACAGTGTGTGTTACCAATTCATTTTCTTATTTCTTTTGGGATTACTTATGCTTTTGGCTCATTAAGAACTTCTACTCCTTTCACTGAGGTAACTGCGCCTGCTGCAACATAACTTTTTGTGGATGTGATCAAAAAATCTCTCTTCTGTACCCCTTCGGGTATTTGTTTATACTCTTGCTGCTTCACATTTTTGGCACTGAGAAACATTGTCAATGTCCAAATCAAATATCCACCCAAGATTTCATACGCTCATTTATTGGTGAACCTTTCAGTTATTTTTTGGCACTGGCCTCTAATTTCGTCTATTTCCATTTTCTTGTCATTTTCCTCTTCTTTAGACAATGAAGAATTATCCGAAAGTTCTTTATCACTTATTTCATGATCATAATGAGGTTTGGATATTGTGTGAAGCAATGACCGTTTATCTTTTTTAGAGGACTGAGAATCAGGCGTATCAAACAAATCATGATTTGCGCTACTCCACTCAATATCAATGCTTCCAAAATTTTGGTTATCTTATGCATCATTATTGACAACTTCCATGCTTGTTGTCTGCAACTGTTGATATTTTAAAAACTCACGAAAATGATTGAACATTTGTTCCTCGAACCATAATTCTATTTCTTTATCAGGTTCATTATCTTTGGCATTGCCAACTTGCATATCATTGTCGTTTTGCATTGTTTTTCTTTTGTTATTATTTCGATCATTGTAGGGTTGCTGTCGTCCAACAACGTCTGTACCAGTATGCTCTTTTGACAAGTTTTTGTTAACATTGGTTTCTTTGGGTAAGTGTTTTTATGCCGCCCACCGGCTTTTTTGTGAGCTGGTGGTGCTGATTTGTCATTCGAACGACTTTTAGACCTAGATCTTTCACGGGATTTGCTCTCTGATTTAGATCCTTGTGATTTCGATTTGTCTCTTGATTTCTCACGCACATCCCGTCCATCATTTACCACATATTTATTTCTTTCCATATATACATCGAACTTTCTTTAGGTATTGCCGCTCGTAATACCTGCAACAGGTCAAACGTAATCGCCTGCCCAAGGCTTTTCAGTTAGAAGTCCGCAACGGATTGAGCGATAATTGGGGTTTATCTCTAGATGCTAATAGCGACAGGCAAGTAAGTAATTATCACATTTGGTGAAAAGATCACAGTAAATATATGTGTATAAAATATCTATCCTATCGCTTTTACTTATCAATAACTTAAATTAACGTTTTAAAAAAATCGCACATTTTTTATCGACTTCCGGTTTGTATGCAATCGATCAGATAATTTCCAAAAATGCATCGGTTGGTTCTCCTGGTTTGCTCCCGATGAAGGATATTTCCATGGACTAAAATCGGAATTTCTTTTTGCTTACTCCTCCTTTAATATTTCTTTAATGTTCCTTCTTTTTCCCACTTGTTCCTTTAGCAAGTGCGTCCCAATCTACCTATCATGGTTAGTAAACACCAATGAAACAAACAAACGAACGAATATAGTTGAATAAAATTCGGTACAAATGCAGTTTTTCTTTGTAGAGTCTCCAACATACCCTCTGTGACAGATATATATTTGGTACAAACTTTCTTTAATGTTCACCATCGGTACCATTGTGGTTTAATGCAGTGGTTCTGCAGTTCATGGGTTGAATGTACTGGACTTGTGGTTATTTGTAGTCGTCTTTGAAAGAAACTTCAGAAGTACCACAATAAGCTGCGGTATTATTGTGGTTTCTTTCATGGTATCTCATACTGGTTCAGTAACAGTATATTTGCGGTAGTTCTTTATATTAACCAGATATTGGTGTGAGATGCGTTTTTCAAGCGCACTGCTATTTCTACATGTACTACAGACCGCAAGCAGGGTTGGGGGGATTCAGGATTTCAGAACGAGATGGGGGGATTGTAGGTAGAAGGGTTGGGGCTAAGTCGTGTTTTACTTTTGATCAAAACTGATGGAGAAAGTATATTATTTTTTTAATCCACATAAGGGGGACGGATTGATGGTACACCCCCTCTCGCAACCATCCCCTCCCCCACGGCAGGTGGACGCCGCCCCTATTAAATTGCGGTCCGCCATGTGACTTCGCTTTAATTATACTTTAATTGAAACACTTCGGGGTCTCTCAGAATTGTCTGCTTTAAAATTGAAGACAGACATGTCTATTCTGGTCTTTCTGGGTCCCGGGAGATACAAAGATTTTAATGTTCGTAACATGGCAGGTGAAAGGGATTCTTTTGATATGCTTAGCATTCAAATTGGCAGAGACGCTAAAGATAAGCATTATATTAATTTTAGACAGAAACTTGGTAAAATGGTTCAAATTTTAAAAATTTGTTGCCAAAGGGATATCAGTATTTTTGGGGAAATATATATCTCTAAAACTTTCGGCATCTCTTTCCTTATCGATTCTATGCCAATGAGTGAAATCGAACACAACTTTTAAAAAATACAACAGGAGATAAACTGCTTTGTTTGGAATTGCAAATCCTCGAAAGTTAAACATACTTCGGCAATAGCCAATTTTGACAAAGGAGGTCTAAGAACCATTGATGTTGGGTGCCAACTAAAGGCTTTACGAATTCAGAGGCTAAGGCGCATAGTAGAAGGTAATAGCTGGAATCATTATGCGCAAGAATTGTTTACTCCTATTGGTGGATTAATTTTTTTATTAAGATGTCAATACGATACTTCGAAATTATCATATATTCCTAAGTTTAACAAGCGAATGTTAGATTTTGCAAAAGAGATTTTTATATTCAATGATTGTGATAAGTTAGTATGGAACAATTGTAAAATATATGGGACAATTGTAAAATATTAGTGGGCGGGAAAAGCCTATTTTTTAAAGACTGGTTTGAGAAGGAAATAGTTTTTATTCATGATCTATGTAAAAGAAATGGTACTTTTCTTTCATATGTCGAATTTGTAGAATGCTACCATGTCAAGACAAACTTTTTGAGGTACTTAGGGGTAATAGGTGCTATTAAAAATAGCGGATTAAAATCTGAGGTAATCAGTTCTCGCATGCCGGTCGTTAATTTTGAAAGCAAAACCTTTAAACTAATAAGCGGAAAATTGATTGATATTTCTAAAGCCAAAAGTAGGATATTCTACGACCAATTTTTAGAGACTATCACTCAAGCACCTGCTTCTTTAAGAATGTTGTCATTAGAAGAAGGCTTAGATGGGGGCGCAATTTATGGTAGTTTACCGATGTGTAGAAAAGCCAAAAAAAGAGCCTAAGATATTAGCCCTTCAGTTTAAAATTGTCCATAATATTGTAAACACCGGAAGTAATCTAAAAAATGGAAAATCAGAGACAGTGAACTTTGTGAATTCTGTAATTCGAATACTCCTGATACCATAGGCATACACTTATTGAATGCCAAGTAACGAAAACTTGGCTCGAAAAGTTATTTAAATGTATAGATCCTAGAAATCTGCTTTTTGAAAATATTACTAAAACAGAATTTTTGTGTTTGGAACTACAGATCCCGCCATAAACATGATGTTATTACTTATTAAAAAATGTTTTTATGTCAGAACATATAAAAAGTATTTATCAGTTGACGTTATGCTTTTTGATATACTTAAAAGAATAGCCGTAGATCGCAGGCTTTTGTCTGCTGGAAATTTCAGTAACAAATACCGCAAATTTCCGCAATTAGTTGGGCAGAGCGAAAACTTAGAACAAAACGGCGCTGAACCCTAAAAGTAAAAGTGTGTAAGTGTGTAAAAGTAAAGAAATGTTGTGACCGACGTTTTAAATGTTTTATGTGGTTTGTGATTGTCTGTAAATGATGGCATAAATGGGTTTGTAATATATTCGGGTAAGAGTAAGTGCTGTGGTGCTCATTATGTGCCGTTTTCTGTTGTCCAGAGATATGTATGTGCCTGCAACTGTTTTATTTGTAAAAATAAATAAATAAATAAATAAAAAGATATTGGTATGAAATGCGTTTTTGAAGCGCTCTGCTATTTCTACATGTACTAGAGACCGCAAGCAGGGATGGTGGGATTCAGGATTTCAGAACGAGTAGGGGGGGGGGGAGGGTTGTAGGTAGAAGTGGTGGGGCTAAGTCGTGTTTTACTTTTGATCAAAATTGATGGAGAAAGCATAATATTTAAAAAATCCACATAAGGGCGGGGTGGGGGGCGGATTGATGCTTCACCCCCTCTCGCAACCAACCCCTCCCCCACGGGAGGTGGACGCCGCCCCTATTTAATTGCGGTGTGCCATCTGACTTCGCAACTAGAATAGTAAATCATGAGGTCCCCCTGGGTACGGCGTAGTTTATTCCATTTAGCAATTACGGTTTTGAAGGCAATTGCCGTCAAAAGAGAGAGAGAGAGAGAGAGAGAGAGAGAGAGAGAGAGAGAGAGAGAGAGAGAGAGAGAGAGAGAGAGAGAGAGAGAGATTGCTCAGTCGTGCTTAAAGGTTAATCTCTGCGAATGAGTGTGTTTTATTTAGTCGTATAAAGCCACTCTTCTGATTTTCAGTCGTTCCCACTGTTTTTATTTGACGTGAAGCTTTTGGTTGTCATTTTCTACTCAGTGGCTGTCATGTGCTCCTCAACTATCACTGTCTGCTCCGTGGCTGTCATTTTGTGCTCTTGACCTGTCACTGTATGCTCCGTGGCTGTCATTTTGTGCTCTTGACCTGTCACTGTATGCTCCGTGGCTGTCATTTTGTGCTCCTGACCTATCACTGTATGCTCCGTGGCTGTCATTTTGTGCTCCTGACCTATCACTGTATGCTCCGTGGCTGTCATTTTGAGCTCCTGACCTATCACTGTATGCTCCGTGGCTGTCATTTCGTGCTCCGTGATTGTCATTTCTGATTCTTGTATGACTTTATCTGCTCTGTGGCTGTTATTATCTGCTCCATGACTACCATCTGCTCCGTGAGCGTCATATGTTCCTTGGATGTTATTATCCGCTCTGTGACTGTCATTATCTACTCCATGGCTGTCATACTCTGCTCCGTGACTCCTATTATATGCTCTGTGACTGTCATTATCTGCTATGTGGCTGTCATTGTCTGCTCTGTGACTGTCATCATCTGCTATGTGGCTGTCATTATCTGCTCTGTGACTGTCATTATCTACTCCATGGCTGTCATACTCTGCTCCGTGACTCCTATTATCTGCTATGTGGCTGTCATTACCTGCTGTGTGACTGTCATTATCTGCTCTGTGACTGTCATTATCTGCTCTGTGACTGTCATTATCTGCTCTTTGAGTAGGGTGAAAAGGAGAGTTCTACCGCACTTTGTGACGTCATACTGTCTGGAAATGACGTCATAGCGTCTAGACCGGAAGTGCTGTCTAGACCGGAAGTGCTGTCTAGACCGGAAGTGCTGTCTGGAGTGGAAGTGACGTCATCATGTCTGGACGGGAAGTGACGTCATCATGTCTGGACCGGAAGTGACGTCATGATGTCTGGACCGGAAGTCATGATAAGCGTTAGGATAGGCGCGACCATCTGTGACGTCATCCTGACGTCATACTGAGATGATGCTGTCTGGAGCGAAAGTGGTTTGGCCGAGTCAATCAACATGAAGCCAATGAACCCGACCTGTCAATCAACATGAAGCCAATGAACCCGACCCCCCCCCCCCCCTCGAAATTGTGATTTTTGCATATTTATCCGTTTCAGACGATTCTGAACATTTTTCATTTTTTCGACCCCCCCCCCCCTCGAAATTGTGATTTTTGCATATTTATCCGTTTCAGACGATTCTGAACATTTTTCATTTTTTCGACCCCCCCCCCCCTCGAAATTGTGATTTTTGCATATTTATCCGTTTCAGACGATTCTGAACATTTTTCATTTTTTCGCCCCCCCCCCCCCCTCGAAATTGTGATTTTTGCATATTTATCCGTTTCAGACGATTCTGAACATTTTTCATTTTTTCGACCCCCCCCCCCTCGAAATTGTGATTTTTGCATATTTATCCGCTTCAGAGGATTCTGAACATTTTTCATATTTTCGACCCCCCCCCCCTCGAAATTATGATTTTTGCATATTTATCCGTTTCAGACGATTCTGAACATTTTTCATTTTTTCGACCCCCCCCCCCCCCTCGAAATTGTGATTTTTGCATATTTATCCGTTTCAGACGATTCTGAACATTTTTCATTTTTTCGACCCCCCCCCCCCCCCCCCCTAGGCGAGCAACATTCTGTCAAGTCAGCTTCAGTTCCATCAGAGGGGTATATAAGGGATGAGCATACAGCAGTGACAGTCATTTCGGTGAGTGGAGCAAGGAAGTACAATTTGTAGAACTACAATTGGATCACATCAGATCAAGGGATGGCATCCAGTGACAACTATTTCGGTAAGTGTTTATTGAAACTTTATAAATAAAAAGTGAACTTTGTAAACAAACTTTGTAAACAAACTTTGGTTATTTGCTTAATTGAAACTTTGTAAAACAATACCTTTCGTTATATGAAAATTTCACCATTTGATTCAGTTTTATGTAAAGTTTTGTTATAAAGTAGTCATATGCTATTTGCGCAGCTGGCTGTATGCATTTTTACCGCCATTACAGTGCTTCTTCGCGGATGAATACCATTTGGCAGACCATTTAACTTCACCGTCAGTTAACTTCACCGCTAGATGTCTCTGCTGTATAACAGCTGTACAACTCGACAACTGTAAGTGAGACATTCATATACACAAGTAAAATTCTGCTGAGTCAGCAATTTTTTAACAAAGTTACACACCATATTTTGATTACATGGAAGTAGTATAAAAGCATGAGTGAAACATGTCAACTAGTCAACTAGTAATACATTCTGTCAACAAGTCAACAAGTGGATATTGTGTGACGAGAAAAGACTTGACAATGTCGGCCTTACTTTTTCACAGATGTATGACTATGGATGACGTCTTCAAAGTGAATTATGCTGACTATGTGTTTTCAAAGCTTCCTGCTTTTGAATCGGATTGGATGCTGCAAGTGAAGAACTTACATCAGCATTGGGAAGCTGTTGGAAAGACCATTCCAAGAGATCGTTTCATCCGCTCGTTTCTACGTGAATGTGAAGATCTACATTTACCGTTAACTTATGACATTGATTTAGCATTTATCAACGTGAATACAATTTGGGCAGTTGAGCTCATGTTAGATGTGGCTGCAAGAATCATTTTACATTATGATGATAATGTTCCATTGAAGACGAATGTATCAGAGCTTGTCCGATTCAACCATGGACGAGTTGAAGTGAATTCAAAACTTTGCAAGTTCTTTGAAAAGAAAGCTGACTCAGCAAACAGTTGGGTATAAAAGGGAGTGAACTCAGCAGAGTGAAGTCATTTCTCAGCAGACAGTTGGAGGGAGTGCATCATCAGTACATTGTAGCAGCCATGGAGAACAAGACAAGCAACGCAACGCAGCGCAGCAGCAGCTTTAAAATTAGTGCTAACTTAACCATTACTGTGGAGCATGGAGAATATGGGCCATTTCTACGCATCACACGTGGAGAGAGATGGTGTGCTTATTCACCATCTTTGTGGAAGATTGTATGCCAAAGCTTGAAAAATTTACGCGACATTGGCTTCAAACTGTACTTAACGCAAACGAAGTGGCTTGAAGTCATTTCATACTTGGATATGCGCTATGTGAGTTTTGTGCGCACGTCACGGTTTGAAGGGAAAGAATACACACATCACATCAACATGAATGATGGTGAATGGGAGACACTGCTTCAGGAGATGGACAACATCAACTCAGCCCTATCACCATGTGAGGAATGTCATGACAAGAAAACGATCATCAAGCTGCAAAAGGATGGTCGGATGAAGGTGTCAAAGCTATCCAAGAAAAGGCTGGCTGAAGTTCAGTTGGAGAACATGAACGTACAAAATCAACTTGGACTTACCTGTGACTATTGCGGTGCTTGTGGATATGTGGAGGATTATCATTGCCACTGCCACAAGTATAATTGCAAGTTGTGTGAACCAAGCAACTTCTGCGACAAGTGTGGAGTACTTAAAGTCAGTGAAGCAAAGTAAAAGCCCACAAGACACTGAAACAAGATGGACGCATGTTTTAAAAATGCTTATATTGACTTGATGATTGCTAAACTTGCTTGCTGTGGCACTCCAGACTATCAACTTTATCATTTGGATGCTTTTTGGGATGTTGTACATCATAGTCTTGATGTGATTGAACTGCATTCAAGATTTCTTGGAGAATGTCATAAAACTGGAATAGAAGAAGATCCTGACTTTGACTTTGATGCTGCACTTTATTCTGCTCGCACTGATGTGGAAGTATATTTCACCGTGGTTGATCATTTGAGAGATTGTTGTAAAGAAGCAGAGGAAACCGAGCAGCTTTATCAGGTAAGTTATATAAAACCTTTTTTAAACATGTTTATGACAACATAGTGAATTGTTTCTCAAAGACATAACCATGTTTTTCTTACTAGCAAATTTAGTTTTATGTGAGTGGTTTCAACGTAAACAAAGAAAGAATATGATAGAAGAGGCAGCAAATATATTAAAAGATATTTTATTACAGGAAGAAACCGACATGTCAGAATAAAGAAGCAAAGTCAACATGGAGAATCTTGTACTATTCAGCGGTCATAAGGACGTTCTTTCAAATATGTTTCCAACACGACTTGAAAAGTATGGACATGTGTTCAACTCAAGTGAAGCTTTGTATCAATATGAGAAAGCAGTGTTTCATCACCGTCCAGATATTGCTTCAGCCATTGTGTCATCCAGAAATGGATATGAAGCGAAACGTATTGCTAAAGGGATAAAACCATGTCCTTTATGGCATACAGTGAAGAGAAGCAAAATGCAAGATGTTTTACAAGTCAAACTGGATCAGTGTGTATTGTTTCGCAACAAGTTGAAAGAATGTAAAGACAAAACTTTAGTTGAAGCAACGTATGATCATTGGTGGGGAGCTGGTGTGAAACAAGTGTCATCTGGATATCCTGGTCAGAATATTATGGGAAAGTTGTTAGAAATGTTGTGTGAGGGTTAGAGACTTTTTTCATTTGCTTGCCAACCGTCATGGTGTGCAGACGTGTGGACATGTAAATTTGAAGTATGTTTAACTTGTGTTGCATTGATTCAAGACTGCACAATGGCGGACATGACACTGAGACAATATATTGTACAAAAAGCTTATTGTGAAGAAATGTTATCAGCTGTAAAAAAGTTTGCCTATTTAGTCTGTCCTGCTTGTCAACATGAAGAGTGTCAAGAACATACTTGTCATTTTGCATCTGTTTATACATATTGGAATGAAGCTAAATATTACATGCATTTAGATAAAGTGTTAGAGAATGCAAATCAACGTTGTGAGAAATATGGTGTAGATGCTATTACATTGGATGAACTCAGTCATTGGTTAGTGTTCATTGAAGACCAATGGTCTCCAGTGATTCATACCATTGTATCTATACTTGATTTGTAAATATATGTTAGTTATAAATACATGTTAGTTATAAATACATATTAGTTAAGTTACTATGTTAGTTAAGTGATGTTGGTTGAGTTATAAAATAAAAGCTGTTCTGTTGAGAAGGTGGTTTTCATTCGGTGTGACCATGTCGACGTGGAAAGACTACTTGACCAATATTTACTTCAAACCTGGACAGCCTGGAGCATTTGCTGGTCCTTACAAACTGTATCACATCTTACGAAAACATAATCAACCAGTCACACAGTCACAAGTGAAGAAATGGTTGCAGGATCAAGATGCTTTTAGTTTACTCCAACCTGTCAAATACAGGTTCAAAAGACAACGTGTCATTACACGTGGTATTGATGACATGTGGGATATTGATTTGGCTGATATGGGAAACATAGCTCCCTATAATGATGACATACGCTTTTTACTCATTGTCATTGATGTGTTTTCCAAATATGTCTGGGTACAGCCAATACCTAATAAATCACATACCAGCGTCATACAAGCTTTCCAAAAGATTTTTCATGACACACGACGAAGACCGCGAACTCTAAGGTCTGATAAAGGAACAGAATTTAAAAACAGATGGGTAAAAGCATTTTTGAAGAAAGAAGGCATTCATGCTTATACCACAAAGAATGAAACCAAAGCTAACTTTGCTGAAAGAGTCATTCGTACTCTGAAGGGAATGATGTATCGGTATTTTCTACATAATCAAACTTACCGTTACTTAGACATTCTTCCAGACTTGGTGTACAATTACAACCATAGACCTCATGGTTCTCTTCCTAATAAATATGCTCCAGCCGAGATTCGTAAAGACAACGAATCAAAAGTGTGGAAGTATATGTATGTTGACAAACTGAAATTGAAACCTAAGAAGAAGAAGTACAAATTTAACATTGGTGATCATGTTCGCATTTCTCACATTAAATATGTGTTTCAACGCGATTATCACATCAAATGGACGCAAGAAGTCTTCATTGTCACACATCGTTGTAAGAAGCAAGGAATACATTTATATCGTGTGAAAGACTTTTTAGACGAAGATATTGATGGTCATTTCTATGAAGAAGAACTGCAGAAAGTGACCAAAGATATTGAATCTATTTATAGAATTGAAAAAGTCTTGAAAACACGTAAAAGACGAGGTGTGAAAGAATTATTTGTCAAGTGGTTAGGTTGGCCAAACAAGTTTAACAGTTGGGTGAAAGAAACAGACATTCAACAATGAAGCATCCATTTACATGTTTAGTCTCTGGACCTACAGGCAGTGGCAAAACGTCTCTGGTGAAGGAAATTCTAGAACAAAAGTTGATTAAACCCTCTCCAAAAAGCATTTTATGGCTCTATGCAGCAGATCAGCCTTTGTACAAGGGAATGAAAGGCGTGGAATTTTACCAAGGCATTCCAGATGACATTGAAGAGCGTTTTAACCCGAAGAAACCAAACTTACTTATCATTGATGACTTAATGACGAAATGTCATAGTGATGAGCGTATGACACGTCTCTTTAGTGTTGGCAGCAGTCATCAAAATCTGAGCATTATCTTTATTGTACATAATTTATTCCATCATGGGAAAGAGATGCGAAATATTAGTTTGAATACACATTATATTATTCTGTTTAAAAATCCGAGAGACAGTCAACAAATTAGTACATTGGCGCGGCAAATGTATCCTGGAAGATCTCAATTTCTCATAGAAGCCTATCAAGATGCTACTAGCAAACCTCATGGTTATTTATTCATTGATTTAAAACCAAAGACAAATGATCAACTACGTATTCGTACGGGCATTTTACCAAAAGATACACATTATGTCTATATTGATAAAGCAGTGTATGAACAAGAACCAACTCATTTGACCATTCGCAGTCAAGATGTCTAAACGTATTCGAGCGAACCAACCGTTTCTTCACTTGCTTGCACGCAGTGGACCTAAACGACGTAAATCCTTGCTACAGCAAGCTACAAAGGAGGAATTAACAAGCTTGTTTGAAATTTGTTTGAATATATTGCAAGGACATTTACCCTTAAGCTCAAAACGGTTTAAGGAATTTAAACGTGAACGTCATACGCTTCGTACTCTAGCAGATAAGAAGATATCTCTTCGACGAAAAAAGAAGTTGATTAATCAGAAAGGAGGATTCATTGGAGTTATTGCTAGATTGGCATTGCCCTTGTTAGCCAAACTACTGCTAAAATGAAACATACGATGAAAATGGTCCTCATTCCTGAATATGAATACAAACTGTTATTAGAAAAGAAGGGTAAAGATGGTGAAATCAAAACGAAAGTGAATAAACTTTTACGTGGGAAACGAACACGTGAAAAGGTTATTGAAATGTCTCAACTTCTTGGTCGTCATTTACGAACAAGTCAGTCTAGACAGCAAAAGCCCTCATCATCATCATCACCACCTGAAAAGCCAGAAAAGCTAGTGTTAAGTCATTTTCAACCTATCTATCATGGAAAAATAACACAACTTTTAGCCGAACTGAAGAAATATGGTACAACATGGTCAGAGAAGAATGAACTTGTGTTGAAAACGGGCGATATTATAGCAAATTCCAACATGGTTGATTTGATGAAAGAAGCATTGGTGGCGACAAGAAGAAAAGAACGAGCCATACCACCGCATGGCTGGCATCCGTTTATCCAGGAAATTGTTGATGCTAATATTCCAAAAACAATGTTTAGTAAAAAGACCACTCGTGACGACATTACAACAGAAATGAAACAACGTCAACAAAGACGGTTTCCTGAAGGATGGGAAAATTTTTAACATGGCTGAAAGAGCTATGTTGTTGTTGCCAAGAAGATAAACCAACTATTCCTGTGAAAATAAGATGTACAAGCGCGTGTTGTGAAGGAGAAATAAAAGACCATGTGAATGAGGATGAGATTTGGCATACTTGGTCGAATGGCGCGCGCTATCGTGAAGTATATAGACAACGTCAACGCACCTATACCATTTAGTTCCCATCCATCATGGAGTCGACAAGCTTTTACATTACTTTGCCTAGCAATGCGAGTATGACCTATTATCCCAACAACAAGGCTTCAAATTATCAAATTCGTATGCCTCGAACCATCTATCTGAATGGAAAATATGAAGTGGCTTTAGCTGAAATTCAATATCCACATACATGGACAACGATGAGACAGGGCATGAACTATTCTATTGGGTATCGACAAATAGATACATTTGGCATTTGGCATGTTAATATTCCTTATGGGTACTATAGAACCATACAAGAACTATGTGAGGCAGTCAATGAAGAAGCGGCTAACCCCGATGACCCGAAACAACCTATTCGGCTAAAGTATGATAAAATTAGACGACGTGTGTTTCTATTTCTCGATGATGGTCTTGAAGTGTCCTTTTCCACTGGATTGGCTGAGATTTTAGGATTTATCCCAGAGCAATGGTATACTGAAGCGTGTGCAGCTGAACATAAAGCGGATGTGAAACAGGGATTTTATACACTGTATGTGTATTGTAGCATTTGTGAACCACAAGTTGTTGGTGATTATTATGTGCCTTTGCTACGTTCTGTTGGCATACAAGGCCATGATGGTGACATTATCATGAAAACGTACGGCGAACCGCATTATGTTCCTGTAAACACGTCCAAATTTGACGTGATAGAAATGAATATTAAGGACGACACAGGCCATACTGTTCCATTTCAAACTGGAAAGGTGATCTGTAAACTTCATTTTCGACCAAAAGCATTATGAAAGCCTACACACACGATCCGTCTGCATATCGCAACCATTTTCTTCGTCAAGTGGGCGGGGAATTACCAGGATTCAAAGGAGCGCGAATCCAGTATGGTGATGGTATTGGTTCCATACTGGGATCATTGGCTCGCAAAGCTATTCCACTACTTAAGGCTGGGGCTAAGATCGTTGCGCCACATCTTAAGAAGGCTGCAAAGAATGTCGCGAAAGATGTGACGGGCCGAGTAGCAGAACGTGTGTTTGGTGAACAAAAGCGTATGCAACCAACGAAACGTGCCAGAAGACGAAAAACAGCCAGACGGATAACATCAAAATATCGCAAAGATATCTTTTAAAGAAAAAAAAAATGTCTCTCATTCATAATCATTCGTGTGAATGTAGTCTTTCTCCATTGGAATGGTTTCACGTACCACCGACGCAAACTGCTGTAGAGAAAAGTTATAATGTTGACTATCAACCACTTACAAGCATTAGAGAAGGCGCTCCAATAGAATTCTACATTCCTGCGAGTACAGAAGAATATCTGGATTTAAAGAACAGCAAACTTCATATTGTATGTCGCATTCTAAAGGCTGATGGAACAGCGTGTGGCGCAGATGATAATGTCTCTTGCATCAATGATGTGTTTAATGGGTTATGGTCTAATATTGAATTGTTTCTGAATGATCGTTTGGTTTCGCATAGCAACAATACTCATGGTTATACCAGCATTATCTCTCATCTCATCCATGATTCGGAAGAAAGTCTGCATTCTGAGCGCTCTATGCGTCTCATGTACAAGGATACTGCTGGGTCAATGAATAGTCATGAGGTGAAAAGACCTAATCATGAACAATATGTATCCGGGTTTCATGTCAATGCCGACGGTGGTGACTTGGCTGAGCAAGGCAATAATGGCTTACATCATCGTTATTTGCATACTCGTCTTAGCCGTGATGTTATGCTCGCAGGTGGTTTAAGGATAGATTTGTTTGAGCAGGATCGTTATCTTCCGAATGGCATCAGTTTGAAATTGCGTTTCCATAGACAAAAAGATGACTATGTATTGATGGCTGTAAATAATACCTATAAGGTAGAAGTGAAAGAGGCATTTTTAACCATTCGCAAAGTGAGGGTGAGTCCAGGTATTCAGTTAGGACATGCAGATGCATTGATGAAAAGTCCTGCCAAGATCATCATCACTAGAAAAGAATGTAAAGTCTTGGCCATTCCAGCAGGATTTCAGTCTTTTGTGAAAGATAACATCTTTTTGGGTCAATTACCAAATCGTATTGTCATTGGTCTGGTTCATAATGAAGCTTTTGGTGGATCAGTATTGAGGAATCCATACAATTTTGATCATTTTAATCTGGACTATATGCAACTGTACACGGATGGTGAACCAGTTCTATCCAAACCTCTCAAGCTTGACATTACACAGAACAAATACCTGAACGCTTTTGAAACGCTTTACAAATCGTTTGATCGGTTGAATGGTGAGAAAAGTTCCATTATAAAACGGGAAGATTGGCCTAGAGGTTATGCTTTATTTTCGTTTGACTTAACACCGGATTATGATGGTGATGATCATTTCCCCCTGATCAAGCATGGGAATTTGCGGCTAGAAATGAACTTTGCTAGGGCTTTGCAACCTACCATCAATGTCATTGTCTATGCTGAATTTGACAACATTATTGAGATCAGTGCCAATCGCAGCATCCAATTCGACTACCAGTCATGAACACGAAGCAGATTGATGCCATATTGAGTCATGATGTCATGACCAAAGACTTGTTTCAAGGCGTGTTTGCCATGGACCAGTTACCGTCTTTACAACGCGGCGCCTATGTGATCAACACAGACGATCAAGATGAACCAGGAGAACATTGGGTGGCAGTGTATTATGATAAAGACCCTGTGGAATATTTTGACTCTTATGGACTGTTCCCTCTCGATGATCGTTTAGACATGTTTTTAAGAAATGACTATATGTATAATTCTATCTCATTACAAACGCCAATATCATCGTCATGTGGTTTTTATTGTGTCTATTATATATTGCATAGAGCTCGAGGTCAGAGTATGTTTGATATTGTGAATATATTAAAAAGAAAGGATGGTGATTTTATTGTAAAGGATTTTGTATATAGACATTATAAACCATTGTTTTATTAATGTTGTTGTTGTTATATTAGTTAAGTTGTTGTTGTTATATTAGTTAAGTTGTTGTTGTTGTTATATTAGTTAAGTTGTTGTTGTTGTTGTTATATTAGTTAAGTTGTTGTTGTTATATTAGTTAAGTTGTTGTTGTTATATTAGTTAAGTTGTTGTTGTTAAATAAAACAAACCAAGTTTTCAAACAACTGTCTTGTTTATTGTGTTGTACATACGTTTATTTACAAATTCTTAACTACAAACACTATTTACAAAGTTTACAAACACTATTTACAAAGTTTACAAACACTATTTACAAACTCTTAACTACAAACGCTATTTACACTATTTACAAATTCTTAACTACAAATTCTATTTACACTATTTACAAACTTTTATTTACACTATTTACACTATTTACAAAATTCTTTACTACAAACTCTTAACTACAAAGTCTATTTACACTATTTACAAACACATTCATTTTTCAATACATTCATCAATGAATACCATTCATTAGAATCTAAATTGATATAGGTATCATAGACATTACATCCATGTTTGTAAATGCTATGAAAGCTCACATAACACACATCACCAAACTTTATCACTTTAACAGTTACATGTTCAGACAGTTTCAGTTCATATCCTTCTTCTTCTAAGTCAATGTCCATCACACGCATAGGTTGTGTCAGCTCAATGGATTTGGTGCCTCGTGTAAGCCATATTTCTGTTTCTTTGAATTCAAGCGTTAGGTTCTTTCCAATCCAATGCTTGTAACAACGCGTTCCATTCCACTGTGTTGAGGGTGATGTAATCATAGTTTTCTGTAAGCTCGTCATATTGACGAAATTGTATAAACACGTCTAAGCAGTTCTCAGTCACACGCACTTCTAATTCATTTGAGACTGTCAGGAGAAAGCCAGGTATCCTGAACTTCTCTAGATGGTCTTTCAACACGGATTGGTCATCAAGTGATAGGACGAGATACTGTCCAAAATGTCTTAGCACAATGTCATCATATTCGTTTCTCAGATATGAGAACCCATGCGTAATTGGTTTATATTCCGTTAAAAAGTCTTCCATCTCGTCCAGCAGTCAGATGAACTATGAGCTGTCTCCTTGTCTGCAAAGACGTTTTTTATGCTCGCAAGATGGTGAAGAGTGGATGTTGTATCACTTCTAGGAATCGTAAGACTGCGCGCCAGTTCTTGATATCAAAGATGATCAAATCTGTATATGGTGTATCTGGCACAACTCCCTTATAATCCTCTGGATAATCCTGTAAAAGATTTCTACAGAATGTCACACGTATGTTAGAATCATATTCAGCCACCGTCACTTCCACTTTATTTTCAAGTCTGCGTTTAAACCCAGCTTCAAGCGGTATGTTTTTAAAGTCTTTCCACACTTCAGGTTTAAACCGATGATAACTTGTCTTAGAATCTAGTATCACTTCATTCCTCTCATTGACAGTAAGGTAAACACCACCGTTCAGCATGAGTGCATTCATGATTGTTACCTTGTTATGACTTGTCGTCTTGTCTGCGAAGCCTTTTATCCACTTCTTTCACCTGCTTCTTCATCATTTTCCATTCAGGTATTGTCAGCAAGATACCCTTTTTCGTTGGACGGTTTTTTCCAGTCCCCTCATCTCTGAGGTATTTGCGAATGTTTACCACACCTTCATTACTTTGTTTCATAATCTTGATATACTTTCCATTGCCTAGAGAAAGCATTCCATCCCACGACTGTGGTGTTGGTACCGTCGTCTCCACTTTTAATTTCTTAATGGTAGTATCAGGATGTTTCACTTTCATATCTTTCACCGTATCTGCTAGAGTATCCATATCCGTTGGTGCAGATCTTTTCATGTTGACGCTTCAGTGTTCACACCTCAACTGACTCTAAAGTTGAAGTGTCTCCCCCTTATATACTGTAATGCCCATGCGCCAAAGTGGAATAGCCATCACTCATCACATATCGCTTATCATCAAAGGGAGAGAGAGCCACTTTCCTCAACTTCTCCGAGAAAATCTGGTGGTTATGACTTCGAATGATGTGTCCTGTAGTCATCGTTTGCGTTTGGTTGAACAAACTGTCTCTATACTGCTGATGTTTCATCCGTCTTTGACACGCGCGAGTGATGCCTTTAGCCGTACGTTTTTCTTTCCCACCATACATCATACTATACATTTTCGGCCGAAGTCCAACAAACTCTTCAATGGGAATGCCCGCCGTCTCATCTTTCATTTTCCCAAGCACTTTCTTGTTCACGTTGGAATGTAGGAAATGATCTGGCGGATAGTCACTTGTGTCGAACAAGTCAGCATCTTCCTGCATGTCTTTGTAGATATCTTCCGTTTCTATGTCATAACATAGACTGTCGGTGTCGCTGAACAAGAGTTTGGCGTTGGGATACTTGGTCATGATGTAGTTGTAATGAAAGTGGAACATGAGCACCTTGCTGAGGTCGAGAATGGTGAACCCAACTTGAATGGGTTTATCCAGAAGCAGATCCACTTTGCGCAAATGTACCGCGGTCAAATCTTCGTTGAAAATTCTAAATTTGTGGAAGGAAGGTTTGGCTACAAGTTTCTTGAACCGCTTTTCCTGGTGAACAAGTTCCACATTCATGCGCTTTCTTACATTTTCCATGGTTTTGCCAAACACCGAGTTGTTCATCAATTTGAAGAAGTCTTTCTCAAACGGGTTCTTGGCCAACTTTCTCTTTTCCGTGTTCAAGGAGATGTATTTTGCCAACCATTTGCTCTGTGCAAACATGATGGCACGATGCACCTTCGTGACTTTCAATCCCAGTGAGACATATTGCTGTAAATTTCTATAATGAAGCACATATTTCTTCTTGTCACACAAGTTGGGAATGAGCTTTTCACTAGGTTTGCCTTTCATGTTTAGATCTTTCCGTAGCTTCTGACTATGTTTTGACAATTCTCCCACTTTCACACATTTCCGTTCTGGAGCCACTGGATAGTGATTATGATGATCATGAATTGAATATGGGTATTCCAAATCCACTTCTAAAATGTATCCAATCTCGTCATCTTCATCCACATCCATAAAGTCAATGGATTCTGGCTCGCTCACCCACATAAATCCACTTTCCGGCATGCTTTGCGACATAGCCCAGCCATACAAGTTGTTTGCATCCAGGTACGTCAAGTAGTTGGTTGGTTTCGTGGGATCGTAATCTGCTACGTAGGGGTTATTTGCTTTCGCATACTTGTGTGTGATGACAGATATTCCTCCACGTAGACCTTGTTCAACCATTTGGTACATGTCAATGTCGTTGATCAATTCCAATTTCACCTTTGTCGCTTTCAACATGGCATCCCACGACAGTCCTGGCGCTGTATAGTAGTGAGCAGGATCCAATTCATACGTGTTGAGACATACGTGACGAAAGTTTTCAAACACGTCAGCCAGCAGCAACACATCTGATTTCAGGTACAAGTCATGGTATTCGCCAAATGTAGTACAGTGGAATGTCTCCCACACCTTCTGCGCATGCGCATAATCCTCATCGCTAATGTCTTCTTCACTGAGTAGACTGTAAAACTTGTCCTTGGACGGCAGTTGTGTTTCAGCAAACTTGGATGGCTCATCCACGTAATCATAAGGGTACACTCCCTTTCTCAACAGTAACTCTTGTTGGTTGCTATCGTGAATGTGTGACGTCATGTGATAAAAGTTGTCTTTCCCTTCTGCTGCCAGGTTGGAGACCAACTTCTGTAGAGAAGTACTCATGAACTGAAAGCTGTCTGTAAATTTCAGATTGCTCATGGTGAATGCAATATATTTCTCAACGGTGTTGGGAATGACTGTAATCCTTTCGTTTTTGAACTTTCCAATTTCTTCCATGATCAAATGACTGTCATAGCCTCGTAAATTGTGGAAAAACACAGGAATGATGAAAGAATCTTCAACATCCTGCTGATCTTTTCGAAATCGAAATTGCAAATTGCATTCATTATGTGCAGCTCCGCGGTATTTGCCATTGATATGATCATGATCTCTCACACGATCTGCTCCTAGAGGCTCATGACAAATGTAGCAATCTGTGGCGTTCTTATAATGCTCTTCATCTTCATGAGTCATGACTATTTTCTTTTTCTGCTGTAGACCATGCACAATACGATCACGTTCATATACCATATGGTCTAAAAAGACTTTCACAGCATTATCGCCTCGATATACGACTGGAGCACGTGTATCATATTGGCTGACAACCACGTAGGCAAAGCTGTTTGGACGATGATGTTGATACTTGTCTCCTTCATGCTTTTTCGTGAAACATTCAAAGTCCGCATAAATGACAAACGGCGCTCGCTGTTGTTTGGCTACATTCTTGAACTTGATGAAGGGTTCCTTGGGAAATGATAAACGTTGTGCTCCATGCTTGCCACACACTTCACGATGCTTGTCTAACAGATCTTGTCGCCTAAACCCGTGAAGACAGTTGAAACAATAAAAAGCTACACCATTATGCTTTGATCGATAAGCCATCAGTCTGCTGAAATTCTTGATGAGGCAGTAATGTCTTGTCTTGTCATTGCTAATCAAAAGCAAGTTGATTTCTCTAGCACTGTTGGCGCTGGTGTTTCGGCTGAGTTGTATGGGAACAACGACATCATGTTCATATCCAAACACGTTAATGGACACATCATTCTCCTTTTCAAACTTTGGAATGTCTGTAATCGGTGTTGGAAATGTCATGCCTTCCACCTTCAATTCGTTCTCAAATAGCTTGTATTGATGCACACGCTGTGGGTCATTGCTTGTTGAAGGGTGAAGGTGAGCCAATACAGACCATAAGAAGCACTTGTTGTCTTTATTCTGAATGTTTAACACCGCCTTTGTAGTCTTTACTTTCTTCGGTAGTGGGATAAAACTGCTCGCTTCCAGTGGCGCTGACGTAGCTGTATGCACTTCAATGAATAATATGTTATCCAACACCCAGCCAGAGCCTTGTCGCTCATGTTCATCAAACCTGGTAAACAATTCTTTATAGGCTTCTGGTAAGTCCTTCTCAATATCCGTTGGATTGTATGCTGCATATGTCGGACTACTGATGAAGGCATTATCCACTTGTTCTACCATCACACCTTCAACATTTGGTGTCATTTTCTTGAAGCGTGCATGTACCACAATGTACCATTTCATGCCACGGTTTAACGTCTCTAGCAAATGTCTCTTAATCCGGTTCTCTTGTTGTCGCATTTCAAGTAGCAAATCCGATCCATCTTCAGGCTCAAACCGCCTTTCCTGTGCGTTTTCACCAAGACTCACTCTTCTGCCTCTGCCTACTTGTCCTGTCTCTTTCTTTCTTTGTTCTTCATGAGACACATTTTCCATCTCATCACATGCATGTGTCTCAAATGCATCCAAAGAGGAAAATATCTTGACGCATTTACAGCAGAGGACTGGATCAGGTCTGTCAACACCATCTTGTACGGTCTTTCGTCTCTTGGCTTCAATCTGCTCAACAAGCTCTTCATGAGCACGTTTCATCCTAGCTGGTTTGCATGTGTGTGTCACGAACACTTCCAGAGATGGAAATGTCACATCACAATCATGACAGTAGACTGGTGCCATCGTTGTTGTCTCTTCAACTGCTAGAACTGAAATGAAGTAAAATACACGTTTTACTCTTCCTTTTATACCACTTCAATGGTGTGTTGACTCAGCAGAATGTATCACTAGTTGACATGTTTCACTCATGCTTTTATGCTACTTCCATGTAATCAAAATATGGTGTGTAACTTGTTCAAACTTGTTTCCAAAATGTTAAAATTGCTGACTCAGCAGAATTTTACTTGTGTATATGAATGTCTCACTTACAGTTGTGAAGTTGTACAGCTGTTATACAGCAGAGACATCTAGCGGTGAAGTTAACTGACGGTGAAGTTAATTGGTCTGCCAAATGGTATTCATCCGCCAAATGGTATTCATCCGCCAACTAGACCTGAAATGTGATAAAATGTATTCTCACACACACACACACACAGACAGACATGTTTTGCTTCATTTCATAATATAGGATGGCCCTTAAAAGGGCCCGAAATATTTTAGTATATATCAGCAGCAGTTATGGGGTTGTCCCTCATATTCCAACCACACTTGACATTTGCAGTATCGTTGAGTCAGTGTTACTATGCGGTTGTTCCACATAAATGTAATTACTACGTCAGGCTTCACTGCAGTGATCTGAGTTGGAAATTGTAGCACCTCCTCCAAAGCATATGTAATATCAGCTGCTTCAGCTTCATCACGCATATTTACCCAGATGCAAACAGATTCATTCGCTTGAAACGCTGTTAAGTCATCAATGATGATAGCTGGTGTGTTATCCATGATGTGTCTGACAATGTCTCTAAGCCTTGAGACACCACACTTATATACGATTTTATCATGCTGATTCGGCAAAAATGTTTGTTGCTCTCCTGGTACATAGTCTGTCCTAGAGGGGGGGGGGGGGGGGGGTCGGTACATAGTCTGTCCTGGGGGGGGGGGGGGTCGGTACATAGTCTGTCCTAGGGGGGGGGGGGGTCGGTACATAGTATGTCCCTGGGGGGGGGGGGTCGGTACATAGTCTGTCCTGGGGGGGGGGGGGGTCGGTACATAGTATGTCCCTGGGGGGGGGGGGGGGTTGTCGACCTTTTTTTTTAGGCTCTGTTGCCATGGTTACACTGATTGACAGGTCGAGTTCATTGGCTTCATGTTGATTGACTCGGCCAAACCACTTTCGCTCCAGACAGCATCATCTCAGTATGACGTCAGGATGACGTCACACATGGTCGCGCCTATCCTAACGCTTATCATGACTTCCGGTCCAGACATGATGACGTCACTTCCGGTCCAGACATCATGATGTCACTTCCGGTCCAGACATGATGACGTCACTTCCC
>OX457030.1:1928145-1940645 GCA_949752745.1 Protula sp. h YS-2021
CTCTCTCTCACTCTCTCTCTCTCTCTCTCTCTCTCTCTCTCTCTCTCTCTCTCTCTCTCTCTCTCTATATATATATATATATATATATATATATATATATATATATATATATATAATATATATATATATTACTGGAATCAGGAGTGGCTCCTATAGGAAAACTTGGATGAACTGTCATGTATTTGACTTGAACTGAAGGGGCAGTTTAAGGGAGTGAATCATGGGAGGGTGCTGCTATAACCAGAGTATGCTGTTATAATCACAGTATGCTGTAATTTTCCCAAATTATCTCTTTGATTTTACGTAGCGTTCACTTAGCTCTGGCGGTGTTTCGTTTTAATTGACAAAAATTATTATATTTATCAAATGACGTGTTATGATTGAAGGCGGGGAGAGGGGTGTTGGGTTACAACCCTTTACAGAAGTTATACTGCTCCAAACACTATACCTATGTATTTCCCCTACTCCCTGACCTCCTCTCCTCTAATCCCCTCTCCCTTCCTTACTGTAAACTCTGCTTGGCATCATGAAAATCATAAGCAGGTCCTTGCAATATCAACTGGCAAGGCGAACATAAAAGACTGACCAAGCCCCTTGGTATCCATTATTGCAGTTTCATGAAAACAGAAAGTATATTTACCAAAGAGAGAAAGAGTAGCAAAGTCGAGCAATATATAACGTCGAATGATATATAAATTCAAGTAGTATATGAAGCCGAGCAGTACATAAAGTGGAGTAATATATAAATAAGGTACTATTTTCTTTTCTGTCTAATACATTGTACGAATATAAATATAATTTTGTTCATGTAAAAGCTTTACAAACAAGGTTATAGTTACAAAAATGGAGGCATTTACAGAATTTACCAGTTCTCCAAGTGAAATTACTTCGGAGTTTTATGTAGAAACGTTCTATAGTGTGACAGAGAGAGAATATCGCCTTATTCCACAATTTGATAGTATAAGCAACTGGATGCATGCGTTGCTTGTGTCCTTTTTCTTGACTCTGGGACTGCTGGAGAATATAATGGTCATCTACTTATTCTACACCAAAAAGAAAGGGTACGCAGGAAATGCTTACGTCATCGCATTGTCGACCCTGGACGTCATGGCTTTGTGTGTAGTACTACCGCAGTTCCCGCTCATTCAGTATTATGAAATATACTCGGTTATATACACAAACTTTTTTGCTTTTTTCGACGCTGTAATATTGAGCTACCTCTATACGCTAGTTGCTATGGCCCTGGACCGTTGCTATGCTGTATTCTGGCCAACGACATATGGAATTCGCAGCTATCGTCACAATTACATCACAAGTGGCATCGTCATTGGCACTTTCCTTTGGGTGTATTTCGTAAGATTCCTTCTTGACGATCAACCCTCTAGCGAGAACTCGCTGAGAAATCGCATCATTTTGGCTGTGACCATACTACTTTCGTTTTTTGTTCTGATGACGTCATATCCTGCTATCGTTTTCAAATTATATCAGCAAGGTAAAAAGATTGGTGTCACTGGGAAGAGTTTTCAATCAGGCGGCCTTAGGCCAAATGCTTCCAATTCGGCTGCTGCCGATAGAGAACGGATTTTTCTCAGTTATAACCAACCGTCAGGCGGAAGCCGGGACAGAGCGTCGGGGTTAGTGTGTATTTTGGTGTGTATTTTGATAAACAAAATCACAATTTTGATGTGAGCATACTAAAACTGAACTCCTTTCTGTTTGAAAGGTAATTCAAATCAAAAGAAACAAATGAGAAAAAGTGCTCTTTTATCGACGGTGTGATGTTTTTTTTTTTAATTTTTATATGAAATGAAATATTAAGTGTGTTGGTTACAAGCGTTTTATTCAAACTTGTTCTGTACAATTTGCAAAGCGATTTTATGCCCTTTCAGTTGATTTCTGTAATTTGTTCTTCAAAGAACTAAAATGCTTTAATATCTCGCAACTCTTGGAAAACGAAAATGTGTTATTGGCAAACTTTATCAGAGTTATAAACAATATCCTAAAGAATTCCTTTTATTTTCTAGGAATAATAGGATAGTTCCCATGTTAAAATCCAATATCCTACACCTTACGAAAAGCTATTTCCTCAAGATAAGTTCCCCTCTCCAATCCTTTTATTTTCATTATATATTTATACCATGTTCAAATGTCTTTGGGGCAATCAATTAGTTATTTTTTTATTTATACTATTAATAACTGGATTATATTGCAATTGTATGTTTGGGTCCATGATTTTGTCATAGTTTTTGTTTGTTTTGTTTATTAAGTATAAGTCTTTACGCTCAGCAGACCAACTCCTCAACAAAGTCACCACAGCTCCACAGTACAGTCAAAGCAACTCCAGACCACAGTCACAGCAACACCACGGCCACAACTTCTACCCCCACCCCCGTCATAGTCACAATATTTCAACACCACAGTCACAACAACTCCACACCACAGTTACAACAACACCACAGTCACCACAACTCCACACCAGAGTCACAACATCTCCACATCAGTCACAATAGCTCCACCTCACGGTTTTCCGATGTCGCTGTACCCAAATATCTTCTAATTAATGGGAATGGCGGAACGTGACCTGTAACTAAATTGGTCATAGCTTTGCTCTTTTAATAGCAGGACCATGGACACAAATCAGCCAGGAAGTTAGTGGATGATATGCCCTATCGCAAATTAAGTGTTTCTTCCATCCATTTAATTACGTGTTATTTCCTTCAAAACAAGGCTCTTCGAGATTCCGTGGATTGGAATTAAATATATAAAATGTCTGAGATAGGAATAGCCATTGGTTCCATGTTCAATAAAGACTCATCATTGTTCTAATCATGATTGATTTTTTGTAACTAATATCAAATGTTCTTAACATTTTCTGTATCCCCTTTATAAATAGCCTTTGTCTCTATGAATTGCGATTGTGCAGCAAAAAGTCACAATTCCCTTAATGTTACTGAATTTTTATGACTAACAACAAGTCTTCTTAAAATCTTTGTTTTCGATATCCCCTTGTAAAAGAAACGTCTAGCACTTCGAAAAAAGCTGTTGTTGGAAGCACCATTGTTAAAGTGGAGATTTGCTTGGTTCGGTATAGTAATATAAAACTATGATTAACTGCTTGAAGTATCCGATTAAAGGAAAAACGATCAAATTGAACTGATGTGTAAATATTATACCAAAACATTCGAAACGTTCCGAAAGATTTGGCCCATTGATCCTAATTATTTTAATCCGTGCTATATTTGAAATAAATAATTCTTTAAATTATTATTGATTTTTTGTGACTAACAGCAAGTGTTGTTTTCGATATCTCCTCATTAAGAAGTTGTTTAGAAGTTTACAAAATCAGGCTGTTCTTGCAATATTATTGCTAAAATGCAGCTTTTTGGGATTTAGTACATAAAACCATAATTAACTGCTTTAAGTGTCCTAAGTAACAACTAAATTAAGTTGAAATGTAAATATTATACCCAAAACATTCTGAAACGTTCCAAAATATTTGACCCAATGATCCCAAGCATTGAATCCTTTCTGGGTTTAGAATAAATCATATAAGTGATTGTTCTACTTTTTATTAATCTCACAATGCTACCTTCTCAGAAATAAATTGTCTGCTCAGTCTGTTAATTCTATCCCGCCATTTTTAGTCGATATTTAAAAAAATGGTGCTTGTCAGCTAACTAATTTCAACAGTTTTTCCTGCTTTATTTAATCTAAATCCAAACAAAATTATTTTAAATAAGTGAGATCAGTTATCCTAACAGTTCATTCATCTCCGTCTGTTACTCCGACACTGATATTCCATCTCCAAGTATGTAGTGTATATAGGTGACTCTCATAGTGCGTGGGGAAGGGGGGGGGGGCTCGTTGGACCTTGACCCGATTTCAATAACACTGGCTGCAATCCGATCCGGTTGTGGTTGTGCCTTCGGCAATGATTTGCCTTACGTAAAGTTCACTATTTTTCCAAAGCATAATATTTTCGGTTATACTCGGTCTATAGATGACCTTATCATAGTTCTCATCTTGACCTTGGCGATATTTCATATAAAACTGGCATACGGTTTCTCTAAACTAAACTCTTTTTATTATCCCCGCCTCCCTAAAAGGGAACGGGAGATATAGAAACGCCTCGTGTCCGTCCGCCTGTCTGTCTGCCCGTCTGTCTGCAATCCTTGTAGACCAACAAAACCCTACAGGTAGAAACATATAAAGTGTAGTTGTACAATGTTAGGTTATTTTTCGATTGGTTTAAAATATAATTTTGGCGATTTTTAAAAAATGTGGACTGTCGTTTTTCAGAATAAGTTTGTGACTATTCATCGAAGGCAAATAAAAGGTAGAAAGTATATAGCGTGTAGTTGTACAACGTTAGGTTAGTTTTTCTTATTTTTTAATGCAATTTTGGCAATTTTTCACAATTTGGACTTTGCTGTTTACTATTTCTTAAAGGAATAAAAAATCTAAAGTGTAGATGAGTGCGGCGTTGGATGTGCAACCTACGATTGTCTTGTTTTTTATATACCAGACGCTGTTTTGAAAACTCAAAGAAGCTCGTCACGCAAGCGAAGCATGGCTCTGATAACAATGTAGCTACCGAAACAGCTGACTCCCACATAAGTATAAGCCGTGGAAACGTCACCACTGATATGGCCTCACAAGTCCACCACCTGACCAATCACGCGACTGATCACGTGACTGATCACATGACCACAAGCCTGGCGCGTCGTCCCCTTCATGTGACCACTGTGAAGATGTTTATAGGAATAACACTGCTGTATCTGGCTTCTTACATCCCGGCCATCCTCGCCGTCAGCGATACTGTGTCGAGTTTTCACATCATGTACTTCTATATGATCAACCACATCGCTAACCCCATCATCTATTTTGCAGTCAATAAAACATTTCGTAAAGATGTGAAAAATGTGCTTATGAAACTACGTGAAAGATCAATGCGGCGTAACTGACCACGTGTTCTATAACTTGCTATGCTTGGTGTAATTGACCCTGTGGTCTATAGCTTGCCATTGTTTGGTGTAACTTACCACGTGCTCTATAATTTGCTGCATTTGGTGTAAATATTTCCTAAAGATGTGAAAAATGAGCTTATGAAACTACGTCAGAGGATAAATGAGGCGTGACTGACCGCATCCTCTATAATCTGCCATGTTGGGTGTAACTGATCACGTGCACTATAATTTGCCATACTTGATGTAACTGATGACGTGCTCTATAATTTATAAGACAAAGGGCGGTTTTTGCGCCAAGGTTTGTTTGTATTGTGGAATCATTTGGAATTAAGGCTGCTATTTAAACCCACAAAGTTATACAAGTTACGCATTGCACCCAGCTTTGTTTTGCTTCAGCACCGTGACGTGTTGTACCCCTTGGAGACAACTACTAAATAAGGTGACCATGTGTTTATTTACAGTCGGCTTGAATGAAAGACGTCACTTAAGGTGCGCCCTATGTGAGAGGTCAATTTCAGTGTCCACTGTCCCGAGTCACATGATGTCTATATGGTATTTTAAAACAGAAAGTATCCGTTATTCAGGGGTGTCCGCAAAAGCGGGGTGTCCACAACAGCGGGGTGTCCACAACAGAAGGGTGTCCGCAACAGCAGGGTGTCCACAACAGTGGGCTGTCCACAACAGTGGGGTGTCCACAAAACCAGGGTGTCCACAACAGTGGGGTATCCACAACAGTGGGGTGTCCACAAAACCAGGGTGTCCACAACAGTGGGGTATCCACAACAGTGGGGTGTCCACAAAACCAGGGTGTCCACAACAGCAGGGTGTCCACAACAGTGGGGTGTCCACAAAACCAGGGTGTCCACAACAGTGGGGTATCCACAACAACAGGGTGTCCGCAACCGGAATTTTACTATAATCATATCCTGTCATAAGCACAGTGATAGCTCGATTTAAACTCCCACAATATAAGAAGAGTAATAGAGCTATACTATACTGTAAACGTTTGTGTGAAGTTATGAAAAAAAAACAATAATGGGTCACCATTGAGTACAAGTTAGTGAAAGGCTTAACATTATGTTGAAATCGACACACACACACACACACACACACATATATATATATATATATATATATATATATATATATATATATATATATATATATATATATATATATGTGTGTGTGTGTGTGTGTGTGTGTGTGTGTGTGTAATAGTGAAAAGCAATTATATAATGGTGAAAAACAATTAGCTTATTAAATGTTAAAAGTGATATATTAATGTCAATATATTGATATATATATTTTATTAATAATGATAAATGATAAAATAAATGATATATCGTTATTTTGCAAGTCCTATATTTTCAACACTTGACAAGCCTTTGGCTTGCAAGGGTTATATGAATTTGTGCGAGCAGCCGTTCGTCCTTTTTTTCTTCTTGACAGTTTTTCCAATTTTTTTGTGTCTTCTTCTTCTCTGACACCATGGGCGCTAGGACCATGAAACTTGGGACTGATGAAGAGCTTGATCTGAATGTGTGCACGTCACTATTTATTTTCTTGTTCAGTTTCCTTTTCTTTGTTAAACCGCCATGTGAAAAGAGTGTATTTTTGCACGTAAATGCAGTGTTTTTAACGTACATCACAGAACACAGTTGCTGAGCTTTGTGCGAGCTCTCACTACGTAAATAGATAACATGGCGTATGCCTGCTCCGTCAATAAAACCTTAAGCCAACAAAAACCAAACACTGCTCGGCTTATAAGACGTATTCAAGCTGTGTTGCTTGCAATATATTATTCAAGAAATAACCCACTGAAGGAAGTATTTTTGCGTTTTAATTTTTTGTCAAGTGTTTAACATTTCGCTAGCGAAATGAGGTTCTAGTTCCAGTTGTCCTACTTGACACATTCCTGCAACAGGCCATTTGCCTAACATTTTGTTGTTTCCCTTAAAATTGTGCGCTCTCTGGCACCCATTTACCCCCACCCTCCACCCAACCCACTTCTTCCCTCCCATCCAGCCCACCCACTTCCCCCCATTCCCCATTTTAATGGGTAAGATATCAACACAGGCCCTTCTAGGAACAAAATATCAACACAGACTATTTCTGGACACGACCCTATTTGTCTTTGAAAAGAATTGTTCGATCTAGACTGATTTAGTAGCTATTTAAAATGTGTTAACAAGGATTCAAACTCAGCCATGTTCAATGGTATGCGCATTTCGGTTCCTAGATGGCGCAGAGATACAGCATTTCAGCCGACAGCTTATTATTGCACGTTATGACTGCAAAACTTATTACAACATAATGCACACTTAAATGTTCAATGTCAGACAATAAGAATAGAGATTTTTGTATTGTATTTTATTATCTTATCTAAAAGCATGATCACAAAAGCTATTCCAAACTGTTTTTACATAAGTAATTTTCAACCTAAAATTTAAATCAGAACTAATTTAGAAAGTAAAGAATATGATTCCAAAAGGAAACGATTTTTGTTGGTTGCTGAGTTGCTAGCCATCGCAGTCACCCAACTCCCCCATAACGCGGAAGGGCGAAAGTGCGTGGTGGTGGTGGGGGGGGGGAGGGGAGCATTTGATATCATATGTCTTACCGTGTGTATTTAAACAACAACACAAAAAAAAAACAAACAAAGTAACTAAATAAATAAAATAATGGAGGAAGGGGGTAAACAGAGGCCAGCCAAGGAGTGGCAATATTTTTTTAAAGAGGGGGTGTGGCGGAGGGGGGGGGGGTTGGTAATTTTCATTCAGTACTTCGTTCTTTTGGAGCTGCCATCTGCGTTTGGTTTAAAAGGGTAACCAGATTGTACAGGAGTGCCACCCCCCTCTCCCCCACCCCCACCACCCCTCTCTCCTCCGGATTCAGTCTTTCATATTATCTTATCACCTTGCTATTGTTGGGGGGGGGAGAGGGGGGCGGGGTAACTTTTGCAATTGTATAAGGGGACGTTATAAAATTTATGAATTCTGTCGTTATATCATACAACACTACTTGTTTATGAATGGGCTGAACGCACGTGTACAAAGACATGCGGAATATATGCACACATACACACCTACATATATATATATATATATATATATATATATATATATATATATATATATATATATATATATATATATATATATATATATATATATATATATATATATATATATATATATATATATATATGTGTGTGTTACAGGGAATCTGTGTAATTAGGGATTTCATGAAATCCCTAGGGAATTCGTGTAATGAATAAGCTCATATTGATGATAAAACTATTTTGAAAAATTATCCATTCAGGAAGGCTGTTTAGTGCTTCTTCAAAACTGTGTATCCCTTTTCACATCGAAAGGAATTGGAATTTATAACATTACCGTCCAAAATAACAGAATTTGGCGTGAAATGTGACATAAGTTACATAGGATAAAAAATATCGCTAAATTCGGGTACTAAAGTATCTCATGAATGATAGTTTGGCAATCGAGTGCTTTGAGTATATTAATTCAAAATCTACTATTAATGTCGTTAAAATACTAGATTGTAAACATGAAAATTCTCAACAAAAACATCGAAATTGATTAAGCAAGTTATTACACGAATCCACTAGGAATTTCATGAAATCCCTAATTTCACAGATTCCCTGTAACATATATATATATATATATATATATATATATATATATATATATATATATATATATATATATATATATATATATATATATATATATGTGTGTGTGTGTTTGTGTTTACTAACAGCTTACTTATAGCATATCTGTATTTTCTTCATTCGAAACTGGAATAAAACCACAATTACTTCCGCCTTCACTGCCCAGTGACAGGAAGTCTATTAGGATGGCAGCTGTACTTTTTCGATAATGTTATGAATGTTCCGGGAAATCAGTAATAAAGTTGTGGCATGCTTATGTTCCCGATGGGTTGTTCTAGAGACATGCTTAAACTCTTTGCAATCAAGTGTGTTGTTTTGGGTGATGAGGGTGGACTAAAAGCAATTGACATTCAATCACAGAATATGGATCTCAAACTTGCTTGGTTACCAAAATTAATGCAACGAAAATAGTGGTCAAAAGTAGTAAATTATTACTTAGATAAGGTTGGTGGCCTAAGTTTGTTAATGCATTGCAACTTTGACGTAAAAAACTCCCTCATATGCCTCCCTTTTATCAAGATATCTTACAAGCTTTTAAAGCAATATTTCAAACCTCGACAATGTCTAAGCAATTACTCTGGAACAATCAAGATATACTTATAGATAGTAAAACCATATTCTTTAAGAACTGGTTCCAAAACGGAATTGTTTTTATACAAGATCTAATGAATAAAAATAATAGATGGCTGACATGCGACGAACTAATGAGGAAATATAACATCAAAGTTAATTACCTAACATTAACTAGCATTCAACAAGCAATTAAGCAACAAATTTTACCTAATCAGTCCTGCGCCTTAGGAAGTTGCATATTTAGAACTAGCGATGGTCAGCGTTTAAATGTAACAAATTGTAAGTCAAGGGATTTTTATAAAGAACTAGTGAAACAAATAAGTCAACCCCCGACTAGCTTAAAAATGTGGAAGAATAAGGGGATAGATCTTACCCTAGTAAACAAAAGTATCAAAATATCAAGAGATTCATGTCGCGATAACAAACTACTTTCCTTCCAGTTCAAGATATTAAACGACATAGTAGCCAACAACAAAAATCTGGAAAAATGGGGAATTAAATTAGACAAAAATTGCTCTGAATGTAATGTAGTAGAAGATAATTTCCACCTGTTCATAAATTGTCCTAAAACAGTGGCAATAATAAGAAAAGCGTGGCAACTCCTTGGTCTTAAAGGCTTTCACGCTACTGAGTTTCTGTTAGGATCTTGTAACAACGCTGAAAACCTTATTTTTCTTCTTTTGAAATACCGAATATGGGATACCCGATTCCGTAATTTAGCCTTCAATTATTCGACCTTCATGCATGAAGTAAGCATGTACACGCAAGTAGATAAGATTATCTTAGACGACGATAAATACCATAGGAAATGGGGATCGTGGTCCATCAAGGACAATTGAAAAACGGATCTTGCTTTCTTTTCTTTTTTTTTCTTATTACCTCGTTAATGCATACCTACATTGGTCAAACCATATGGACGTAACAAAAAACCCCACGACACTTCTGCACACTCCTTGTGTTTCATGTCTGCTTTTTCGTACAAACGTTTACTACATCATAGATGCGAGTAAATTTATAGACAATTGTTAAAATTACTGCAGTATTGTCTGGGTGCTGCGACACCTAGCGATGTGTAAACTGTGTGTCTGCAAAAGGTTTCTGAAAGGTTTTTGGTGTAAATGTGAGAGTAATTGATCTGACGTACAATGTCTTCCTTTTTCAATAAAAAAAGTGTATTGTTTTTGAGAAATATGACGCTAAAAGTCAGTAACTTATTCATGTGATCGAGCGATCTCGAGATCCATGGGTGCCCATATTTGATGCGAGATAACAAAAAATCTAATTGATCAACCCCCAAATATTTTGGTGTTTTTTTGCCTTCTCAAGGGTTAGTTTAAAGATTTTAATAAAGCTTGATTCCCCAGCAATGTTATGGAAGAAGTCAGATTTTGAATTTCTATAAAGAAACATATAAGCAAGTTAATTGTGGCCTATGATCAACTCTGTTTTGCAGAAGGTCAAGGACGTTGTGAAAACAACTGCAAGGTTGCCCATGACATTGCCGTGCGACCAATGCGGAATGAGAAATTACTGCAGTATTGTCTGGGTGCTGCGACACCTAGCGATGTGTAAACTGTGTGTCTGCAAAAGGTTTCTGAAAGGTTTTTGGTGTAAATGTGAGAGTAATTGATGTGACGTACAATGTCTTCCTTTTTCAATAAAAAAAGTGTATTGTTTTTGAGAAATATGACGCTAAAAGTCAGTAACTTATTTATGTGATCGAGCGATCTCGAAATCCGTGGGTGCCCATATTTGATGCGAGATAACAAAAAATCTCATTGATCAACCCCCAAATATTTTGGTGTTTTTTTGCCTTCTCAAGGGTTAGTTTAAAGATTTTAATAAAGCTTGATTCCCCAGCAATGTTATGGAAGAAGTCAGATTTTGAATTTCTATAAAGAAACATATAAGCAAGTTAATTGTGGCCTATGATCAACTCTGTTTTGCAGAAGGTCAAGGACGTTGTGAAAACAACTGCAAGGTTGCCCATGACATTGCCGTGCGACCAATGCGGAATGAGAAAAGCGAACTGCAGTGAAGAACAACCCTGACTACACAGTCTGTGTTGTGGAACGGCAAAATAGCTGAATTGTGTTAAAATATGTGCTGGGTAATGAAACAAGTAATTGACGCTTAAGTATTAATTGCTTCTTGCCATTCGTTCGTTATAACATAATTAATTTCCTTGGTACTAATCTGAAACACGCTTATCATAGTTAAAGTATTCCTGTTAGAACAAAATGTGTTAACAAAAAAAGGAGAGAAGAAGTGTTCCGTTTCGTTCTAAGATGTACAGCGGTAATAGTGATTTCACCGTGGAACATCGTTTTGCCCCTCAATACTGAATATTTGGCGCCAGTGTCACTTTTTCCACATTACATCTGTATATATCGAAGTCACTTGACGTTTTCCTCATTTCGCTATTCAACATACTGGCATGCTATGCAAATACAATCGTCAGGAATGTCATTTTCTGGAATGTTCGCGCATACACAGTGAATCCAGGAATCACAGCTATCGCATTGTATCCAGTATATATTCTTCCCACTGTTAAGATGCTGTGACGGTATGTCAGAGAGGCATTCCTGGCAATCGTCATTTGTAACCCGTAAATGGTAAGTAGAAATTAATGGAATGCAATACGAAATATACAGACATGTCTTAGTTTAAGGTAGCAGGTGCTTAAAGGTAACACCTAAGTAAGCGATGTCAAAGCAATATGCGGAAATATTTATCAGGCAAAGGCTAAGTTTCGAATAAAAATTGCGTGTAACTTCGGCACAAAAAGGGGGTATGCAATGCAGTTGTTGGCATACGCATTGCAATAAATCATGAGATACCTCACTTACAATTGCTGGTGGTCCCTATACTGTTTCATCACATGGCAACTGTGCAACTTTTCTCTTTCCGTTGCCTTTTTTCTGGTCTGAAAGATAATGAAAAGCGATGAATGACAAATTATAACAAAGATACTGTTTATGTAACACTGTTGCAAGAGTGTATGAAGCGCAAATGAGGATGAGGAGCTGTGTCAGTGACTCTTTAATGCAATGACTTTTTGCTAAGTAAGTATAAGTTTGTGTGGGCTGATTCGTTTGTAGAAATGCTTAAAAGTAAGCAGTTTTTCACCTTTGTCTGTATTTTTGTGTATTACTTCTTTCCTTCTCTCGCACCATTTCCTCCATTTCGTTTCTCATTATCACGCGAGAACGCGTTTTTGCACTGCGGCTATGGGATGTTTCTCAATAGCCTGACCACAAGTCTCGCAT
>OX457030.1:1943145-2008366 GCA_949752745.1 Protula sp. h YS-2021
ATGTGTGCCTTTGTTTTTGTATGTTTTGTTTGGCCTATACGTATGTGTGTCACTAGATGGGAAGAATTTTCCTCATTATAGCGATGGAATACATGATATTAAGGAATAAACATACTGTGCACTTTTCTGCAAGCAAACAAACTGTACTGCAGTCAATATCTGTCTCTGTTTCAGCATTCTCTTGGTAGTGCTGCTGTGTGTGTTTCACTTTCTGAAGGAAGGCTTTAACCTCCGGACTTAACTTGTACGTCTTCTTTTTCGTCTGGGTACACGGGGGCGCAACATGGGTCGGAGGACGAGAAAAAGCCTTAACGGTATTTACCGTTATCCCGTCTTGTAGATTGCAAATACATTCCACCACTGAAACAACATGATTCGGAGTGTAAATGGCCCCCGCTTTATTGTCCAAAGAGGCGGACGACCTCAAAACAGTGATGTCATGTAGTTTGCCTTCATCGACATTGCCACTAAATGGTTGAACTATGCAATGAAATAAAGGTCTTGCATAAAATGTGAGCCCAGGAAACAAGCTAAAAATTTTCCTGTCACGGCATCGTTCAGCTGTGATGTGAAATAGCTCATTTTCTGTCTGCCGCGTCCATGTACTACGTCTTCGGCCTGTTATATATTGAAATAGATGTGAAAGTTGTGTATATAGATGCAGATGTATAAATAGTTGCATAGATTATACCAGGTTGTATGTGTTATAAAGTATATATTCAACCATCTGACTTATCAACGACGCAAATTAGTTCTCAAACTGCAGATGAAAATCTTTACAGCAATAAATTTTTTTTTCTTGAAAAATAAAATAGACGATGTAGAACCAAGTGCACAGCATATAAGACAAATTACGATTGTCAACAAGCAGACGATGTTCGTATTCACAGGTGGAACTTAACTGAACTATTTACGATGTACACCAATGTTTTCCTCCCGGCGTATTTAAGTTAAATCTAAATTCTGTAAAAGAAAAAAAACAGAAACAGTGACAAGGTGAGTGTTACCTATTGTGTAGGCCAGCTCTCCAGCTCTTGCTGGTGTAGAAGAAGTCTATGATGAATGCCATTAGTACGTGGAATATCACCATTGAGATGCAGACACGGTAGATCGACATGTAGCCCATGAGCAGCTCGCAGCTCGTACCGGCGTTCAGGAACAAGCAGGACTCGTTAAAGTGTGGTATCTGATAACACACATCAAAACGCGGTTTTACGCGGCGCCTTTTTTAAGGCATCCTTTAACAAATATTAAACAACTGCTCCAGCATTTTCATTCCGACAGCTTGAAATGACAGCCCCTAGTCTCTCCCCTGACTAGACAGCCACCACCGAATCCTCTCCAATCACCCCAACTCCTTCCATTTACTTTCTTGATAAAAACCACTGTTACACCATACCATAAATTTATATTACAAAGCAACGTCTGGCCTGGTGGCTACCTTAAAATCAGTTTTAAAGTTCGTTTTACCCAGGGATAGAACAAACCACATGCGATTTAAGAAACATTTTCATATTATGCCATTGCAAAAATACAAAATCGCATTCAGAAACATACAAATACCCAAATGCTCTAAAACTATACAGCGTGACATACTGACCACTCCTGCGATGAAGTGGACGGCTTCGGGCGTCTGCATAAAGCAGCAGACAACAAAAAGCAGCATAAACATGCTGACGGACTCGCGCATGCGCGGCAGGCATACGCAATACAGCACGCATGGGGAAGGCCCGCAGCAACGGCTCACCTGAAGTATCAACCAATCAAAATTCTGCCTCCGTCAACCTTTCCATGAATAGTAGAATTTACAATAGAGATAGAAGGCAACCAAACAACTGGAAAGTCTAAAGCCAAATAAAGCTACCTGCCTTGACGAATTTCACCGCGTGTCTTGAATGCGTCTTAATTATCACCGATGCTGTTTTTTATTTTGCATCAGTCATCAGGCTTGACCTTTTAGTTTAGACGCTAAGATATTACAGTATTTGAAGCCAAACATTGGCGTGGATAAAATCTTTAATTAAAGGTCGAACGCAATACATGTCGGTCAATGGTGTCCACTCCGCGCAATCGATGTTAGCTCCGGTGTGCCTCAAAGCTCTGTACTTTGACCATCTTTATTCCTTATAATATTAATGGCATAGAAAATAATATAACTTCTAGTGTCAGGCTATTTGCCAATGACTATATCCTCTACCGCGCTGTTTGTAATGCAAACAATCAAATATTACTACAATCAGACCTACATTCCCTCCAGGCCTGGGCAGACAAGCGGTTGATTGAATTTATTGTATCTAAAAGACGTTTTTATAAATATAAAGGAAACCTATCCCTTTAACCTACACAATGCAAGGGTAACCATTACACTATGTCCCTTGTTACACTTACCTCGGCGTCAAGATTAGCTCAACCCTAAGCCCAAGAGACCAATGCAACCCAATCGTGAATAGTGCTACCCGTGTGCTTAACACCGCACATTGCACCTTGCGGCCGCCCGTGTAAGAAGTCCATAAAATAGCGAGCTAGTGCGCCCCAAAGTGCATAAAAATGTGCAACGACCAGAGCAAGTCAAGCGGAATGTGGCGCGTTTTGTGTGCAGTGCATATCAGCGGAATGTAAGCATTACCCAGCTGATAAACTCGCTCGGCTGACAAATCTTAGAGCAAAGAAGACATCAGTTAACAGTTCAGACATCTATCAACAAATAGGGATAAGCCTATCGCAATGCATCACAGCTTCATTCCGTGATCATCTCCGATTCACAAAACCGCAAACTCGTATAAATGCGAATAAATACTAGTTTTACCCCACGGCCGCACAAATGTGGAATATAATGCCCTATAGCTAAGCTGAAGCTATCATAAAATAGCTATCAGAAACTAAGGCCTATCAGAAAATAAGCATTTCGTAAATAATTCGCGGAAGTCTTAATTTGCAAATGTAAACACTATGTGTCAAACAGGTACAAAAATTGTTTTGATATTGTTCTTAGGTTAGGCAAGAATTCCATGGCGGTACCATGCCATTCAAATGATGTGCAGACCAAATGAGGCATAAATAGTGTTAATAATCTATTGCTAAGAAATGATTATGTTGAGATACAATAGTTTTATTTGTTTATTTATTTAGTAAAATTAATTTATTTAAGTATATTATGAAATGGTTATGTATTTGTTACAGTGAATATAAATTATTGTTAAAATAAAAAAGAAATGTTTATCTAAATTTTACAATGAAAATCGAATAATGTTAATATAAAAAAGGTTTTCCGTATGTATTTATTTTCTAGATGACTGACTGACGAAATTATTTAAATGAGCAATTGTGAATATATTAACATTTTGTAATTTGAAAAGTCTGTGTGATGGCTATGAAAAATAGTAAGTCCTTGTGACTGTTTACCATCTTTTCTGTCACTTTTGGAGAAACCTTGTTTTCCTCAGAAGACTAGAACAGAAACCACCGATGTAAATCCAGGAGATGGGGTTGCGATGGAAATACGTTAAGTGGGGCTGAGACTGGATTTTCGGAAGAGATATTGTCAGAGAGGGCTTGGTCACTAACTTGGTTAAGAGAGGGAACCAGGGTGCGTCTGGTGAATAAGGAGCTATCAGAACAAGCGTTTGGGCTTGAGTGTTAGAATCCTTTGCATTATCCCTTAGTACGATTTCCTTACGTGCAAAGTGCTTTGTTCCCTGGCCAAGCGCACGTTAGAGCGTCGGTAGCCCAAGTCTGAGACTCTGGGCACGGCGAGACATACCTGTGTAGCTATGTTGTCACCGCGTTCTCAAACAGGTCCAGCGTTGATAGCCCCCACGGAGACTGATCCGGTACCCAGCTGAATGTACGGGCTGGCAGGTGCTACTCCGTGTGTGTTACTTGGTGGCTCCTGGACACAAGGTTTGCCAACACATTCAGACAACATGCCAGGTGTCGCGCTGACAGACAGATTTCTTTCTCTCGCTTCATATGGTGTGTCAGCTTGGTTGGAGCTAAACACAGAATTTTTCTGATCATTTAAGTGCCTCGTACACGGACCTTCGCCTTAAAATTCTCATAATCTTGTGAAAACGAAAGGCGCCGTGGAGATACGGACGGGAGAGCCAGAAATTAGTATTTATTTTCTTCTACCTGGAAACACAGGTACCGTTTTGCTTATGGATGGGGAGGTGAAATTAAGGCACACGTTCGACAGATCGATTGAATGCACCCCACATACCCTTACCTTCTTTTATGAACTGAGCTGTGTCCGTCTGAAATGAGGTCACATAAAGAACTGATTCAAGTGGATAGAGCGACCAACCGCAAATCCTCTAATTTCTTGGCAACTAGAAACACTGCGCTGTATACATCTCTCGGTTTTCTGGCATCTCTTCTACAGCTCCCACGCGCACCAAGTCTTCTACCACGTTTCGCAGTGATTGGTGTTTCTCCCAGTCTTGGTGGTAGGACTCAGCTAGTTTGTCTGAGGATTGGTCGTGGACAGGCATAGATGGCGTGGGACACCCTGGATCTCCTCCTTTAGTAGGCCCAGCGCATCTCCGTGTAGCACGCCCTAGCCTCTGTTTGTGTGTCACCGTGACGTCGTCTTTGGTCAAAAAGTTGCCAATTGGAGACAATAAATCTGTGTCTTCAGATTAAGCTTTTCTCGGCTTATTTGTGCAACGTTGCCTTGGCTGTACCAATAATGGAACGTTCCCTACTAGTCGGCAGGTCTAGCTTCGATGTGTAGTGGGTAACGCAGTGGAACGCTTCTGTCTCTGCTGCACTTATCACAGAGCGAATGCGGGTTGAGGGCAGACGCAGAGTGGATTAAAGAAGTCTTGGTCTTGTCTTGTTGCAGACTGGCTTCTGTCATCTCTGAAACAAAGCAAAAGGACAGTGGGTGAGTCATTTGTCTGTAAAGAAACCACAATCAAGTCAGAGGAGTCGAATGTCTGTATCCAGCCAAGCTATTCACAGCAAAAAGGTTGGTACTTGGTAACACATAGCCTTTGTGAACGCAGAAGTGACCCAGTGGCCCAGCTTATTACAGGCGGTCTGCTAGGAGGCACCAAGCTACGTTACTGGGTCGATGTGTGATCCAAACACTGTGAAAGGCTTGAGATCAGGACAGACATCAGCAATCTGAAATGACCTGTGCTCAACTCTGGGTCGTCAGCCAGAATAGTTGAATTTGAAAAATAAATAAATTGTATTTTATTTATTATTTTGCTCATGCCATTTCAACAACTTCTGCATGTGCATGACAATTTAAACACATGAATGTCATCAAGACACCTTTAAACAACACAGAGCTTTTCTATTACAGTAAGCTGGTGTCGTATTAACGAAACTGACGCAATAGGATGCGCACTGGCACCAGAGGACAACAATGAACAAATTTATGCAGCTTATATAGTGGAAGGCGATGGGAACTGCCTATTTAGAACCCTGTCCATATTTATTTCTCTTATCGTATTTTTGCATTCCGTTCCGTCAACAACCGGTTTTAGACACAGTTATGCAGTTATGCACTCCACTCACAGCTCAAAGCAGCAATGCATAAAATGATTTATCCACCATTAACATCAAAATCAATAACAACCCCTGCTTCCAGCTAAACAAATGTAGTGTGAGATAAAGAGGTAAAGCATGGCTTTTTGTACAGCTTGAGTTCATTCCTCGGATAGCCAATTAACAGTGTATCTTCAAACATGTCTTTTTGTGAAAAGATTCTATTTACAGTGCAAATTCTGCCTGTTAAGAAATTTTGAAAAGATAACAAACCACCCTATAGCAATGTTGTGGTCAAAATCAGCATTGAACAGCAAAATGGGGAATATTTACCCTCCAGATCACGTGGTTCCGCTAGTTTTACACATGTGCCCATTGGCTGAAGTGAGACCAAGAATCACTGTCAACAAAGATATACCTCCAGTAATGCCAGTTCAAACTGAAATCCTCACTGCCAAGAAGGAAATCGTGTCTGGTGTGTGTTAAGATGGGAAAAGTAATATCAAGCCAAACAAATACGTTGTATAGGTCGAGAACTTAAGATCTATTTCAGAAAGATCAATAAGAGTGAGGACACTGCTGATAAAAGCAACGTGAAAGAAAGAGGCCAATAGCTGCTCAGTTACTAAGCAAAAAGGAAAATATAGTTTTGGTGAGATTTTTAGAGTACTTGTGCAAGAAATAAAAACAATAACACAGCATATTGAAAAACAAAACTTTAGTTGTTGTAATCCCATTAAATAGCTACTTTTACAGCTACAGTCATTAAAAAGTATAGTAAGGTATGTTTTCATTGCAACTTAGGCAGAGAGCCACAGGATGTCAAGCCTAGGTGCTAGTATCCCATTTCACGGCTTCGAGATGCTGTGTCAGGTGTGAAGCGGCTTAAAATAACGGTCACTGAAGCAGTAAGGGAGTTTTGTGTGCCATGAAAAACAGCATACGACTATGTCAAGGGTAAAATGAGAGGCAGAGATAATTATTGTCGAAAGCGTGACATAGGTACCCTCAATTTCTATGTAATTACGTAATTACATACCATTTCAGTATATACTAATGCTTGAAGTTGAGCCGACAAGGTTTAATCTGCATAGAGGGTCATCTGATAAGTGGATTAGAGGCTACTTTGGCAGGTTTACCAACCTCAAGCGTCTGACAAAGAGATGATGCTCGGGTTGGTATGAGCGACATTTTACATGCTATGGTAAGAAAACAAATACATCAATATTAAGTAATGACATACTAATTCACGCTGTAACATTTGTATTTGTAAAAAGTATTAACACGATGCTTGAAAACACAATTACAATATATTTTTAATAACAGAACAACTGCTGGGGGCTGTTAAACTGGAAGATAAGCCGTCACATATTTTCAATTGCGATGAAACCAGGTTTCGACACCAAGATAGGACCAGCACAGAAAATTCATCGGCCGGAGAGGAAAACTGAATATCATGTCGAGATAATAATTTCCCATCGTACTGGTTTATTTATAAATGATTAAAATTAAAGTAGGTATATTTGGTTTAAAGCTGAACAATTATTGTATTTAAAGGTGGCAAAGTTGGACCATGTGACGACCCACATATGTGTGTATGAGACGCTGAAAGGGTTCTACCATCTTTTGCTATATAAGAAAGGAATTTGCAGCAGCGATCCAGAGATGAAAGGGTACGTAATGATTGGCTGTGCGGCTGTATCGCTAAATGTAAAATATAACACACCCATATTGCTTTATTTTGTTGTATCCTTTATATTAATGTGGCTATAAGTACGTTTAATGCAAAATGTTTGCAATAAAGAAATGATTAGACGCGACACATATATGCTTTGCAAAATAGACTGAGCAAGGTGACTAACTTATTTTATGGTACGTTGATCACAAGCTATTTCAACAGTGGCTCCGAAACATCTTCTTTCCAAAGCGACCAGTTTTGTTACTCCGATGGCCATAGCTGCCATGTGCCCAACGAATGGCAAGACATTTTTGCATAAAATGATGTATTATCTTTTAACAAAGTACACATATATTTATCCTTGTACCAAACATTAATATGCTTGCGTAATATGTTGCCAAATAACAAAAACATTCACTGTCATATTTCAGATATCTTGCTGCTTTTTCCTGCTGCACACGATCCACCTCTACCAGCCTTTAAGTTGCAGTGTTTTGGGCCACTGAAAAATAGGATGAGACAAATTTTCTGTGGCAGCAAATAAAGTGAATAGGGATTATATCATCAATGGCAGTAATTAACCGCTTGTTTGGAGGTCTACACCCTTACATTCATCTGACAGAGCTTCGGAGATATGCCATCAAACAAGTCTGCACCCCTTCATTCGTCTGACAGAGCTTCAGGACGTTGTGCTTGCTCCCTTTATAACCCCATTGCGATAGACTAAATACAACGGGCTCCAAAAAGTGTATTAGTTTAATCAGTTAATCGGTTAATATCAATATCATTCATTGCTATTCTTTGCAATGCACATTGTTACTTTTACTGTAATGTCTTCCCGTAAATTGCAAAGAACATGTGTCGTCATAAATTGTTTGTGTCGTGCTATTATTGGCCTGTAACAAATATTAACCGATTCACCTGAATTCCCATGTTTCAATATGCATTTTATGATGTTTTTTTCTGTCGGGTTAAGAAATCCCGCAAAAAAGGTTCCAATGTCAACATTTTATTCAGTGCACATGGGTTGAAGGCAAAATAATATATTTGCAATATATATTATTCAAGAAATAACCCATTGAAGGAAGTATTTTTGTGTTTTAATCTTTGTCAAGCGTTTAACATTTAGCTAGCGAAATGAGGTTCTAGTTTCACTTGTTGGGGTTGTTGTCTAAGAAAGAAATGGGACTGAGCGCTTTGATATAATTAGAATAACACAGACAACATTCTTTTTCATATGAAATTTTCATATATTATGGATATTAACATGTTCTTTGTTTTTATGGCTTCCCAGAGGAACAGAGACGGGTACGGCGCGAAACGCGTTGCAAAAAGGAAAAGGAGAAACTGACAGGAAGGAAACGCAAGGTGCCTTTTGATAAATATTATCTTGTTTTAATATAGCACATGCCTATAAAAATTTTCATTTTTTCCTGTTTAGAGTATACCAGCTTACACTGTTAATTCAAACGAGGTTCTATACTTGTTCAAAGCTGTACTTAGCTTGTAATAATTGCTTCAAAAAGTAACATTGAAGACTGCCAGGTGTGTCTCTGATCACTGTCCCTCCCCCCTCAAAGATTTGATCATTGGCGATCATATTCCATTGACACATGTGATAGGTGGTATCATCTGGTGCGCGTAGGCCTGGCAGAAAGAGGACAATATTCCAATAACGTGTACATTTGCCCGAAACGGCACAATCAGGTATGAACTGTTAACAAAGGAATGACCACTCCTGCTTTTTGTACATTGCTTTGTATGAAATACCATTCTTTACGCACTCCATTTTAAACAACTTAGGCATTACTTATTTTTTATTTATTTTGTTAATTTTTTTTTGCCAAATACTTGCAAAAAGTGGCGGTGTGTGGACGCTGTCCTTCACGCTTTCTCTTCAACTGCACAGTGGAACGGCGTTTTTCGCGTTTTATTCTGATCTGAGGGCGGGAGTAGGAAGCTTGCAATCCTGTTTGCAGTACCCATTACCTAAGCGTGTGACTTCCGATAGTTGCCTCCTCCCAGTGTCGACATGTTTTTTTTTTCTCTTTTTATTACACAGTATGTTTGAGCGATATGAGTGCAATTTAATTTAACGCAACGTTTTAAAAATGCGATGTATGCAATTTATGTTTCTTCATTTGGGAGGATAACTCACGAAATGTAATTCTGATTTTTTTGTCTTTTTTTTTCAAATTCCAGCAAGCATCTGAAAGTTGTCATTTTTTATAATGGGCATGACTGCATAAATGCTTTCACAAAACTGTGGATGTTATTTGGCTAGCTGGGTGCCACTGATCAACGATGCCCCGCTCTGTTGACAAAACAAATCCGTATAAAACTAGAGTGTTGGACTTCCGCCAATGCTGTCCGCTAATCCCCTCGCAGTTGATATTTTATCGACATCAAAGAAAATACAAGAGCCGCGCACACAAAGAGAAGGACACTAGGTGAGAATATTTGCTCAGTGAGGTGGGAGGGGGTGGGGGTGGCAGGGGGGAGGGGGACTGTCTCCCAGCAACTGGCACAGGCAGCTTCCTCCCATTCAGCACCAGGATTAAGATAATGCATTTCCCCCCAGACTTCCCCTGTGCGGGTTTCGCTAAGGACGTATTTCTACGAGAAATGAATCGAATTATTATAACGCACTACTAAATGCATAACTAAGTTAAATTCAAGTTAACGCTCACATAGACTTAAACGTTTAAAATATACGCATTTTTAATTCTATACTGACTTTTTATAGTTTTAATTGACAGTAATTGGAAAGAATAATTGAAATTTTTATGCAAAGAAGAGTTTATCTAATCTGCTTTGGATTTTTACGCTTGAGTATTGCGTTAGTTTTACGGTTAGACCGAATGGATACTGGCACACCGCACTTTAATTAATATTTGTATTTGCTGAGGAAAAAAAGAACAAACGAAATGATCGATGTAACAGTTGTCACAGTTTATGAGCAGTTTCCTACTAAGTGCTTGGAATTCATCGAATAATCAAAGCTTTGCCCATTGTCTAAATAAAAGAGGTAATTATAGTTTGAGCAAACAAGAAGGACTTTCCAGGGGCCAAGTATGGCGAGAAGAGACAAGAAATTATACCGAGCCATGTTACTCGATGACGCCATCAATATGGTCAGTGTCTTTTTTTTATTTAAAAAAGACTAAAATGTTGATTTGAATAAGATTAAAATTAACAGTGACAATGAGATTGCATATGGAAGGGGGAATGTTATGGATATATTTAAATTATTATATTTTGAAGTCCACGAGTTTATCTTTTTTTTTGTTTATGCCTTGTTAAACTTAAATAGATTTTCTTCTTTTTAACAGGAGAAATGGGGAGCAGAACATTACGCGCGTAAGTTGTAATTTTATAAATGTTACATAACAACGTGTTCTTACTATAAAATTTTCAGTTGGAATTTGTGGAAAATATTGTTCTTATAAGAACTTTTGCGGAAAGCCATAGAAATATAATTTTAAGGACAAATACTACTCTTCTACACAAAACTTTGATATTTTAAAGTTGGTTGGAATGTTACCCAGACGGCTCTCAAAACGCTAGTATTTTTTACTTGAGCAGTGGTGCAATTTTGCGCCACAATTTAACTAGATCTTGGTGCTTTGGACTTGCTGCTTGTCTTATAATTTTGATCGAAGTTGCCATGCATTTTGCCGAGGGAACAAAATTTAGGCTATAGTTCTGAAGCTGTGTTCAAAATTAGTTACAAAAACATTGGCCATATTTTGCGATTTATACACAACTATCCAAAATTCTATGACACCAGTTCAGTTTTTTTTGGGGGGGGGTGGGGGGGGGTGGGGGGGGCTCACTTAACGGGTCCGAGGTGGCGTTTTTGTTTAAAAAGTTTTGATTTTTAGTTTCAAAAAAATCTGCCGTGGGGTAGGGAGGGGAAGGGGGAGACCGCCTAGGGGAGAAACCGCCAGGGGGGAAAACCGCCGGGGGGAAGCCCCAGGGGGAGACCGCCTGTTTCCGTAAATAAGGACGGGTTTACTGTTTCTAGGCGAGCCGACTTAAGACATTGGGCTGTTCTGATCACTTGTATCCGTCCGTCGTTCTGAGTGTGTATGCGAGCCATTTTCCAAATGCTAGTACTCCTTCATATCAGGTTTTATGGTTTTGAAATTTAGAAGTAATTGTCCCTGATCAGTGCTACACCCAGCTTATATTTTTGTTAACAATTTAGAAAATTTGGCAAAAAAAAATGGGCCAAAAGCATCCGATAGTCTCCGATAATCGCCAAAATATGTCAAAAGGGCCAAATTTAAGACAAACACAGAAAAGCTATTCATATTACAGTTGCTTTTTCAATTGTTTTCAAATTTCAAAATTTTAATGATCGCTGGATGTTCTTTAGCTGAACTGTTCTATTTTGTTGTTTGTCCAGCTAAGATAGGCCAAAATATTTGAGAATGGGATAAATTTCATAAAAAGGCACAAAAAAATGCTACTGCTGCTACAAATAAGATCCGATCGCTATGAATTCTAACAGGAATGTGTAGTCGAAGCTACCCCACCACGCCTGCATGTAGTTTTTTTTCGATTTGACCGACATTTGCCAAACATTGGCCAAAAACGGTCAAACTTCAGGAAAAAGGACACCAAAATGGTTCTTGTATAGCAGTTATGGCTTCCTCCAGATTTTGCGGGAATTATCCTGGGTAGCGCTTGTTGCATTTATCCCCGTGTAATGGAGGGTATCGCTTTGAGAGAAGAGATATAGCTCTGAGTCCGTCTGCCCACACTCGTGTCCGGAATTTATCTCTGAAAATGTAGGTCGGATTGTTGTGAAATTCCACACACAAATAGAAAACATATTGAAAGTAGGCAATGTCGTTATTTCTTTCGATTTCAGGAAAAATGACAAAACATGGCAGTATTTCGAAATTTGATAAAACATTTTGATATAATTTGGCTGTGTCTCTGTTATTTAACGTGTTCAGCGTGTATTTTGAAAGGTCTGTTGCAGTCTATACCAAAACTGAAAATTTCAGAGCAATTTTTTCCAGGAGGGTCATCTACCAAAATTCATATTTTGTCAAAATTTGTAGTTTTCTCCTTTCAGCTTGGCACTGCCTTCGCTTTTACAGCTGGGCACAATGCCCACGGACCTTCTTGTTTCAAGGTATCCACAAGAGAATGCTTCCAGTGCAGAACGAAGATAGAATGCCATAGCACGCCCTGCCCCAGTCCTCGTATCACAGTTACCGTATTCTATATTTCCTTCTGTCCTAGTCTTCTTCTCGTCTTCCTTGCAGATATCCAAGAGGTGTACGCTCTTTTTGACAAGGACAATGACGGTGCTATAACGTCACATGACGTCATTCGCGTACTGAGGTCACTCGGTCATAATCCGACGGAAAAAGAAGTAAAGCGCCTGCTAGAAGAATTTGATCCCGAAGGTAATAAAAAATTAAACGATTAAAATGACACCGTATAAATTGAAGGAACTTTTGAAGAATGTTGATCTCTTGGCGAATTTATACAGCTGAATACTGACGAGGCTGTTGGGCGTGAAACGAAGGCTGAGTCACAACAGATCAAATGCTTAGTAAAAAATAGTATCCCAATAGATATAAGGCCGGTCGGACAGGTTGCTCTATCACTGAGGCGTCGTTTAGAACGCCACTTTACGTCGTTTTGAGGTTTCAAAGGGCACTTGATTATTGCCCACCGTAAATCATTTTGAATAAGTGTAGAAGAAATGCAGACTTTAATGTGCCAGAATCCTGACGGCATGTCCTGTGTATTCCTCACATTAGAGAGCGTTTTAAAGATGTCTCATATATGTTGCAACAGTTATTGACTTTTATTAGTCGATTAAGTAACTCCCCTTCCCACCAATTCTGACGGCAGGAGAAGGCATCATAGAATTTGCCACGTTCCTGCAGCTCCTCGACCGCGTCAAACACCACGGCGATTCGCCCGATGAGATTGACGAGGCATTCCGAGTCTTCGACCCGAGCGACTCGGGCCTGATCAGCTCGGCGGATCTGCGGCACGTGCTGACTCAGCTGGGCGAGAAACTGAGTGAGGAGGAGGCCGAGGATATGATCGCATTCGCCGACGGCAGCAGTAAGGGCGAGATCAACTGGCGAGGTGGGTGGTACATGAGGGCATGGTGGGTGCTGCGTGAGGACGTGGTGGGTGCTGCTTGAAGGTGAGGCTGGCGGCAGCGTGTGGGGTGAGGTGGGTACTGCATGAGGGTGTAGCTGGCAGGTAAGGTACCTACTAGGGTGCGTTGGGGCTACGTGAACGTGATGTGTGTGCAGCTTGAAGGTGAGGTGGGTACCACGTGAGGTGGGTGCCACATGAGGGTATAGTGGGTGTAACAGTAGCAGGACAAGTGCCGCGGGGACACGTGCCGCGGAGACAAGTGCCATGGGAGAAGCGCCGCGGTAGGACAAGCGCCGCGGGGACCAAAATTTTTAAGTCAATAATAAAGAAACAATATAGTTATTCACTGAATTGCTTTTGAGTTAGGTGCAATTAAGGTTTATCATTAATAATTCTCTCCGGTATGTGATAGATTAAGTTCTGAAGTGTGCAATTATTGTTTTTGATTGCTTGTGTAAAGTGCAATTACTCTCTGATGGGTTTATTTAAGAAGTTTGCAGTTCATATTACGAATTAACTTTCTACACAAATTGCAATCAGTATTCCTCTAAGATCGATAGATCTGATGGTTATCTCCAAAATGAAATCAACTTGTGTGAGGTGCAATCAATAGTTAAGTGCAATCACTTTCTCTCACCGTGCATTCGTCGGAGGCTGTGGTTTTTTTCTGGCATTTTGGGCCAATTAGAGAATACAGTCCAGAGTCGATGGAGTTAGGAGACCAACAAATCATACGCAGCTAGGATATTTTTGGCCAGTCATACAGAACGATTCGGAATCGGCCGACTTTTCCGGAGCAGATGGACAAACCGTACAATATCTGTCTAAATCCATGATATAATATGCTTTTCCAAAATGGGATATATTACTTCTATACACGGAAAACCAAAGATATTTTTCGAAGGCTGACTTCGTGATCTCGCAAATGGATATGTATCCCAGAAAGTGGCCAGCGCATCGCAACGATAGTGGCTGATTACGCGAATCGCCATCATTCTGGATTTTTTACGTGGCATTTCTCACAATCTTCAAATGTAGGAGACAACCACTGAGTGTACTGAATGTTAGGGTATTTCGAAAACAGTGTAAAACTAGAGGTGGCAATGAAATGATATTGTAGCTAATGCACAAGAAAATAAGATGAAAATGAGCATCTGAGTAGCCAAAACTGTCAAATAAAGTTTTACGGTGAAAAATGTATTTTGGTTCTTTTTCTAAATAAAATTTTTCAAAATTTGAATTGGTCCCCGCGGCGCTTGGTGGGCTTTGTCGATCACTTCTGTCTATCTTCTGTTGTATTTGTATGAATGTGTGTGAATAAGTGTAAAAAATGCTGTTCCTCTTACAGTTTTGGTCAGATCGCTTAAACGTTGACCAAAAATATCAGCCAAAGTTAGGTGAAGGCAAATTTGGTACTGCTCTCACAGTTATTACCCAAATTGCTTTTAAATTTGATAAGTATGTTTTTAAGGAAACCCATCATTAAGTGTGCATTTGCTTTGCGAAATTCCAAAAAAGACCAAAACAATGCTTCAGAATTACCAGTTTTAGGACAAAACTGAAAATGCTACTTCTTCTGTTATCACCCAATTACTTTGTACTTTAAGCATGAGTATATTGCTCAAAAATGCGTTACTGTAGGCAATAAAAAAGCTAATCTTCCTTTGAAATTTAATTGAAATAGATCTCTCACCAAAGCTATATTTTGTGTGGATATCTGGCACAAAATTAACAGTTTGCTATCTTTGTTAATATTCGTTTTACGATTGAACACAGTGTCCACGGGCATTCATATCATACAAACCCTTTGTATGTTTGCATCTTACAAACTGTCTTTAGTTGTATTTCAGATCTCATGAGGACTTTACTCCAGGGATAGTATACGCCACCAACTCTAGAGACTGCAGACACCGTGTACAGCGCCTGACCACGCCTTCATCACTGCTTGACCACGCCTTCATCAATGCTTAACAACACCTTCATCAATGCTTAACCACACCTTCATCAATGCTTTACCAAGCCTTTGGCACTGATTGACCACGTCTTCAGCACTGCTTGACCATCCTTCATCACTGCTTGACCAAGTCTTCATCACTTCTTGACCACACCTTCATCACTGCTTGACCAAGCCTTCATCACTGCTTGACCACCATTTACCACTGCTTGACCAAGTCTTCATCACTGCTTGACCACCCTTCACGACTGATTGACCTCGCCTTCAATACTTCTTAACCATGCCTTCAGCACTGCCTGACCACGCCTTTATAACTGCCTGACCACGCCTTCGGCACTGATTGACCACATCTTCTGTACTTCTTAACCACGCCTCCATCATTGTTTTACCACGCCTTAAGCACTACTTGACTACATATTCAGTAGCTCCAGGACATGGCCTACATGACACAAGTATCATTTCTCTCGACGACAACGATATCAAGATACCAAGCCTTCGCTTGATAAACCAAAGCCGCGATATCTCCCCCACGACAGCTTACACCTGACCCAATCACTCTTCGCGCTGCCCAGCACTTCTCGCACTACCCTCATTCCTCGCACTGCCCCCACCACTCCTCACCCCCGCCCATCATCACGAATCCTCGCACTAAAAGTCATATACAGTAAAACTTTTGTTAGCGAACAACATTTGTGTTATTATTCGTGTAAACAAGTGGGGAATTTTGAAACTGCGGTCGATAAATTAGCACATATTTGTCAGATTTTGATAAGTGTTTATTGTATATTTTATGTCAGCAAATCTAGTTCTGGCTGTCTATGCACTCATATATCCTCAATTTATTTTTTTTTGGCAGTCGGTAGGGGTTAATAGTGTCCACATTATTAGAAATCTTCAAAAAACATTGTTAGATCTTCATCTTCAAAAGTAACGAACACGTAAGTTAACTAATATGAAAGTAGAGTGTTCAGGTCAGATCTCACATTAAAATGTGTGTTAAGCCTGTATGTAAGGAATGTCAAGTGAACTACAAAATCAATAACCTAAAAATTGTTTTAGGTGAAAATCTGGCGGTTTAAAAGGTTTCTGGTAGGGACCGGTCAAGAAAATATTACTCGGCTGGGGAGGCGGTCGGTGAGATTAATGAGGGTCAATTTGTGAGATTCTCTATTCTAGTTGTAGCCAGACGCTCAGATTACTTACTCGGATGTGGACCAGTCAGTGAGATCAGTTACTGGGGTGGGGATCGGTCTGTGAGATTAGTTACTCAGATGGGGATCAGTCAGTGAGATCAGTTATTCAGGTGGGGATCAGTCGGTGAGATCATTTACTCGGGTGGAGAGCAGTCGGTGAGATTACAATGGCGGGATCAGCCAGCTGAATAAGCTAGTGTTTTGGGGCTCAGTCTGTGAAGTTAATAGCCACTGTGGGGTCCAAGTGGGTGCAAGCAGATGTGATCAAATGGGATTCTTGGGGTTGAATTTGTTTTAATTTGACCCATCAGCGAAAAGAAACTTACTTTTATAGCTGGTTATTGATTTTGTAGATGAGGGTCTAGGCGGTCTCCCCCCGGCGGACTCCCACCTACCAACTCCCCCCTGGCGATCTCCCCCCGTAGGCTGACTCCCCCCGTCCTTCTCCCCCCCCCCCATGGCAGATTTTTTTTAGTTAGTAAAACTTAAATCAGTAAAACTTGTACATTTCATTCCTTTTTTAATTTTCAACCTCACCTTTCATCTACTTTTACATAATTATCACTAGGAAATTAATCTCCTTTAAAATCTAATTACGAAATAACAATCAAATACTTACTGTAAACTGATCTTTCAAATGCGATCACGAAATTTAATTTACAGATCACCATCTTTACTGTGTCACCACCTTACAGTTTTAAGTTATACGCGATGTCACGTAAGAAATCCATTACATGGCGATTAGCAAAGTCACGAACAATAGTTGAAATCCTATTCTCACACTGGGCGTATTGGCGTCGCCTTGGTTCGGGCTCATGACCGCCCATAACTTGGGTTATCAAGGTGTTGTTCAAGGCCTGTTCCCTGCGCAAAACGTCAATGAATCGCCAGAGATTGGGATGAAAGGCAGCGACGGCTGCTTGCATTTTCCTATGCCATCCCTCCACGTGATTGTTTGTTTTGGGCAAATGTTCAATAACACTGTCGCTAACATTCCATATTTCGTGCGAAAACACTGGTGGTCTACGTTCTCGACGTCTTGGCCTGCCGATGTAATTATCCTCAAAGTAATTGAGTATTGGTTCAGCTTCCTCAGGCAGCTCGTTCTGTAGGTCCTCAAAGGCATGAGTAATTTCTGCGGTCGGTACAAAAGCTAGAGCCGTGACCATGCGGATACCAGTAGATAAATCGTTGTCGTTTGTGTATCGCTCCTGCGAGGGGAGAAGGGAAAAAAAGGAGTGAAATGTACAAGTTTTGCTGATGTAAGTTTAAGTCTGCCGTGGGGGGGAGAAGGACAGGTGGAGACCGCCTGGGGGGGGGGGAGAGCGACAGGGGGGAAACCGCCGGGGGGGGGGGAAAGCGCCAGGGGGGAGACCGCCTGTTCCCGTAGATGAATGTCCGTTTGATTCGGTTACCGTGCTTACAAATCCCCATTTTATTCCACTGAATTTAATTCCTCAGTTTCAGAATGAATACACTGTCTTTTGATATCTACATTTTCTGCTTCGTTAAATACAGCTAAATGGACCTCTTTCTTTTTTTTAGAATGTTTGAAACCTGTGTTTTACTGTAGTTAAAGTCTTCGGCTAATTTACAAACACTTTTATTGTCACTGGTTTGAATTACTTTCATTTTAACGAGTGTTCGTTTAAGTTTTCTTTTAACACCCCCAATATTTTAAATTCTCAATCAAATTTTAATTGCTAAATTCTTATTTGCTTTAATTGTCATTCAAAAATAAGGTCAGAGCAGAATACCACTCCTGTTCACAAAAAATTTCTACGTTTATAACAATAACAATAACAATAACAATAACAATAACAATAACAGTGCCACGACTCAGGGTGTTGTGAGACAAAGGGGCTTAATTAAGAGGCATCTCGGGGCTGAACGATATAACAATTGAAGGGGTTAGTTAGTAATTAGTTAATATACTATATTGATAAGATATAATATAACAATTGAAGGGGTTAGTTAGTAATTAGTTAATATACTATATTGATAAGATATAATATAACAATTGAAGGGGTTAGTTAGTAATTAGTTAATATACTATATTGATAAGATATAATATAACAATTGAAGGGGTTAGTTAGTAATTAGTTAATATACTATATTGATAAGATATAATATAACAATTGAAGGGGTTAGTTAGTAATTAGTTAATATACTATATTGATAAGATATAATATAACATACAAATATAAACTTCAAAAGGGAAAACAAAACAGGTAAATAAATAATTTGAATAAATAGATTTAGAAATATTTACAGATGGATTTTAACAGTGCAATTCTTTTTCTTGTTTTTCTTCAAGTCTCCAGATCGGTTCATGCCAACTATATTTCTAGATTTATGCGTGAATTCAGATTTTTTTGTCGAGGTTGGGGGAGAGGAAGGAAGGGGGAAGGGGAGAGGGTTTACGAGGGGAGAGGGGGGAGTGCTGTGGGACTGCGGTGGGTAGAATTTTTTTCTAAAACAATTGAAGGGGTCCATGCATAAACTTGATAACTCCACTTATCAGGAAAATGCACTATTGCCACCACGGTATTTCTTGGCCTCTGTTCTATCACACATGTAAGTCTTACAACTCAAAACCGATTAGAAGTGGGTATTTTTGAGAAAAATGTGATGGGAAAAACCTATGTTTGTTACTAAAATTTCAAACTTTAAAGGCGTTTTTCTCCACTGCTGATAACTGCAGTTATCAAGTTTATGCATGGACCCCTTCAACTGTATTTAGCGGCGCTGTGCAAACATTGTTTTGACGCGATGTACTGCGAAGACAGAGCACACAAATGGTTAAAGACTATGTTTTGTGTTTCAGGCAGATTAGTGTTGTTTGCATTATGCGCGAAGTTGGATCTGTTTTTTGCTGTCGTTAATAGAGGGGTTATTCTCAATGCATTCTAGACTTTACGGGCTGGCTAATGGGTATAACCATATGGGAAGAGCCATCACTTGAAATGGCTCCGCCTATTTGCGTATTTGGCTCTCCCTTTCTAAGAAGGGGGATAAGTTAGAGTGTATTATAAGAAGCTACGAACGCACTTACAGACACACTTGAATCAATCCGATTCAGACAAGAAGGATAACGCCATGACCAGAAGCACTCATGGCTTACTACCACCCTCTCCTACATCCCACGGATTGTAGGCCCAGCCGATGTAGGCTGACATACGTACTCACTGACAGTTGTATGACATATCTAAATTAATATATTCAGTTAATGCTAAAATCACGCTCCCTACAATACGCAGTCTAATCACTAACTAGCGATAGAGATCAACACAACATTGATATGATTGGCAAAAGCAAATTACTTAAATTTTGTTACAAAAGTAAATCGTACATATTTACAAAAGAAAAGTCTGCGCCAGTAAATAAGAAGTGGGGAAAATGCCTCTATAGGTCGACGGCTTGACAATACGGTGCCACGTTTATACCAGAAGCTACTCAAAGAGAAATTAAATTCCAGTGTTCTTGTGAGTTACTGAATTCTTGGACTTCGGGGGGATTGTCTGAAGCAGTGCCCTCGCTTACTTGACGTGAGTCTTTTCTGACTGGCTGGCTGTAGTTCTTGATGTGAAAAACGGAGAACCAGGATTAGAAATGACTTATTTTCTTCTGTAAAAGGGCAAATAGATCAAAGTCAGTTGATTAGTTTGAAATAAATTCTTTTAGGTAGAGTTTAATAATGGTATTCGGCCACGACCAACATCCTGTAAGTAAGACGTCTTCCAGCGAAACGCTATGTAAGGCGTTTAAGGAATTTTCTGCCTGCTTGGGCTATACTATATGTCTCTAATATCAATCGTTTAATGTAATTAGACACAGTTTGTTTGCCAATATCTTTGGTTACGCCATGTCTGAAAGAAATGATTCTTCGATATAATGTGTAAGGTGTAACGTATTACATGAAACTCCTCCCATTTTAACAAAGACATGCTGCAGCTTCTGAAAATATACATGTCTTTACATAACGTCTTAAGCTGTTGAATATTTTTTTAGGATGTCACTTCTTTTTGAGGTGTTTAAATGGTACTGTTTGGGTAAAAATCATGTTGATGTGCCCAGTGAACGAATCAAAAGGATTGGGGATGATTGGGGATTGAGAGAAAATGGCGGGCTACTTGCAGATGCGAGGACTACTTGATGTTGCGAAATAAAATTCAAAAGTAAACGCAAGTTTTATTTTCATTAATGCGCCACACTCCACCCTCCTCCGTGCACATCCATCGGAAATACGCCAAAGACTCTTTCTTTGAGGTTTATTTCAAATTTTCTAAAATGGCAATCGAAAAATTATGAATTTTTATTGCAAGTTCCTTTGAAAGATAAACACTAGATCCAATTTTAAGCTGAAGCTGGTTTGTCACGTGTTTTATGCAAATTGGTCACATTCAACTAAAAGATTGCCTTGTCTGAATTCTTGCATGTAAGATACAATTATAATTGCTATTGAGAAATAAATAAACTGTCCATGAGCTGAGTCGAACGCAGCTAAATGACACGACCACCTTGTAAAATGTACACGTATCAGATACCGCTCACCTGTATACAGAAGGTGCTCTTGTTGAAGGAAAGTGTTTCAATTTAATAGTGTTCAAAAATTCTGCGAAGCAAAATCTTATTTTTGTTAAGGAGGACGCAACTGTGCATAGGGAAAATATGTAGGAAAATGCGAATATCCTTTAAATAAAGATTAACACATCATCATCTTTGGTGGTTAATAAACCTTTTTTATCCCATGTGAATTAATAGGAGGTAAGTATGAGTAAAATGCCACCACTAGTTTTTTTACTTATCGAGGTTATTTTAAAATTTTCCTTCAGTTCTGTTTGCATAAATAGCTGGATATCAAACAAGCTTTGATCTCTTTCAAGAGGAGCATCTTATTGCATAGTATAATGGATGAATTAATGGATTCACAACCAGTAAAGATCTTAGATTAGTAACGCTTTTAATACTGACATTAAAACGATCACACGGATTACTGATCTCAGTGAATTGCATGACAATTAGTTTTAAAATTTCAAAATTGAATTGCAATTTATGAACTGTCAATCACACGTTCTGCCAATCACAGACAATCACCAAATCAGCAATTTACGAACGAAGAACTTTTTTCTTAAAAGCGTTTTATGAATTTTATTTCTTAAAGGCATTTTCTACTTGTGAAGGGGGAGGACAAAACCAAGATATCGGTAGGTCAATATGGTAACAGTGTGCTTCCCTATTTTTTGTTATAATGTTATTTCTGTTACACAGTCCTTAGAAATGTAGTACATTTTCATATAATGTTTTTATAATAAATAAAGCACGTGATATTTTCATTTGTTTGTATAAGAATTTACTTTTACTGACCGAAAATGTTTACTCAGTGCAAACATCCCACAAACATGAAAGAAATGAGGCACATTCTTAAAGGGGACTCAATCGTGCATACACGAGGTGCATGTACGATTGTGCGGGATCAACTGTAATCAATGAGCTTAATCATGCATCCAAAATCTGGTCAAAAAGATATGCCGAAAATGCACTTAGTACTCCGGAATAAAATGACCGGGAAGAAACAACAACAATATTGCAGCCTTTGGGGCTCCTTCTGCAGTTTGTTTCAAGGACAACAAAAAAAGACTACATCTCCGGTACATTTAACACATCAACTGCAAAAGTACTTCATTTAATCGCAGATGATGGTGAATTTTAAAAAGTGTGCCGAATGTATACCGGGAACCGACGGCACGTTAAAGACTCTACAAAGAAAAACTGTATTTGTACCGAATTTTATTCAAATCTCTTCGTCTAAACCGCAGTCCTGCCGCAGCTTATTGGTATTTACCTCATATGGGAGCACCTGTATACCGAATATGACTACAGTGTTGTGCATTAATTTGATAACATAATAATTTAGGTCTCCGATGAACGGCTAGAAACGCGCTGAAAACGTTTTATTCAAAGAAATCGAAGCAGAAGAAAACACACGAAATAGAAACAATCTAGTTTTTGACACGTGGACACAGAAAAGATGTCAGTCAACTTGAAACTATTCAACAACAGTTCAAGACTGTAGGTTCAAGATTGTAGGTTACTTGAGCTTTGTATGCTTTTTTTTCTTCCCCAATGGAACAGAGATGTTAAGGTATTGTACATTTGAGTTTTGTGTATTTATCCAAGATAAATGCATGCTTAGAATGTAGCAAAGCAAAAAATAACCGGACAAAAGATTTATGGGTTAAACATACATTTAGGTTCGAAAACCTAAAAACCCAGCAAATATTTATACGTCAGAATGACGTCGGGTCGATGTAGTGACCCGACGTTTCTGACGTCGGACTGATGTTCCAGGTTTGGCTGTTTATGAAATGGAACCGACGTCGGGTTTTCAACGTCAAAAAGAAATCGGGTTCCTACTCAATCCGGAACGTCGGAATGTGGTTGTCTATCAAATGAAACCAACGCCAATCTTTCCTGGCAGCCTGCCTTCGGGATTTACGGTTGAAAAGGATATTTAAACTCATGTGAGCAGTGTAAATTACTAAGTCAATACACTAAAACTCAAGACTCCTGTTTTATTCCTCTTGCCTACCCTGTTCAACATCACCGAAAAGCAATTCTCATAATCTGTTAACTAACAAACGCGCCACTGTCTTTCACTGTGTTTAACAAATCTGACTGTGACATATTTCACAAAACTGTTACATGGTCCAGCGCCCCGTATTTTTATTTCATATGGAGTCGGAAGTGACATGTTAGGTCAATGAAAAGTTTGGAAAAATGTGAGATATTGATAAATATACATATAAACATTCTTTTTTACTTTGAGCATGGGCGGTTTCATTCAACAACTGACATTCACAAAAATATTTTCTTTCTTAGTAATCTGGCTAGCAAAAACTTACTTCACGTCCCCGAAAACTTTCAAGCAGAATAATCACTAAAGTCCCCTGATATGCACACTAAAAATGACAAAAATATCCAAACGAACAAGAAAACCTCATTTATCCCTGGGATTTGAAATTCTTTCACAGTTACAAGTAACTTATGAAATTTGTAACTAATTGACACCTAATTTAAAATCACAATTTATACCCAATTTCTAACTGTTAGACGCTTTCGCTTTTCTTTATCCAATTTCCACATAAAAAGGACAGAAATTAAGGATACATTCAATCAGATTGCGGGGTAAAAATTAATGAATCCACGACAATTCATCTAGCGACAATTAATCCAAATGAGGTGATGATTTTTTTTTATTTTAAGTACATTGTAAGAACAATTTTAACTGCATATGGAGGCTTAAAAACACTTAAAAACAAAGTAAATGCTGTGGCCTACACCTGAAACAGGCCAGCGCTAGATGAATTGTCGCTAGATGAACTGTCACTAGATGAACTGTCGTTAGATGAATTGTCACTAGAATTGTCGGGATACCAAAATTTATACCGCGAGATGCAAAACTTTACAGTGGATTTTAGGTTGAGCACCAATTTCTGATCTCTTCACACATTATACATCCGAATGGTAAACAAAGACACTTATCACTGGACAGAGTAAGAAACACCAAGCGAAGATAACAACGGCTTAACAATAATAACGTATTGTTTGCCTTTTAGAGAACAGAGAGATTACTGATTATGGCAACCCACTAACATCTTTCACACTAAGTCTAAAACCATGTATCTGTGAAATAAAATAAACAAAGAAAAGGTTATAATTACTCTTATCATTATATTTAACGAGAACTAAGTGTACAACATTAAGATTTTCCTTTAAATCCATTTTTTTCAGCAGAGTTGAAATTTAAAGTATAACGCGTAGAAAATGGCACTGATTTAACCGGAATTAGTCATACGAAAGGGGAACTTGTTCGCACGCGATCATCGCGGAGTAAAGGGGAAATTATTTCTGTGGGATTAGCGCGTAGTAAAGGGAACTTGTTTCTGCGAGATTAATGAGTAGTAACGGAACCAATTTCCTTGGGATTAAAGTGTAGTATGCAGAGGAACAAAGGGAAACTTGATTGCATCGGGGTTTTCACGTAGTTAAGAGGACCTTTTGCACGGGGTTAGCGTACAGCAAATGGAAATTTGTTCACACACGTTTTAAAAGAGAACCTGATTGCCCAAACATAAATTCTTCACATGGGTTTACGGGCATGACAAAAATGACCTGGTGCTCCTGAAGTTATGGCCGCTTTCTGTAAAACATCTTTCTCACAAGAATGTGAGTGCCGTAAGATCATTTCTTTCTTGAGGTGAGCATATTTTACCCTTGCAAACAAAGTTTGCAATTGGGTATGCTTTGCTAGATATTCTGCCTGTCCATTCCTTTTCTTTTAGATTTTTTGCCTCTTCGGATGGTTTCCAGGCAAAGTTATTTAACGTGGAAATATGAAATTTGGCATACAGATGAAAAGTAATGAGCATTGGGGTTGCTCATGCATGGTAGGCATTTCTAGTCCCGACCCCTGGGAGGGGATGGTGCGTAGTTGGCACTTCTACACCCGTCCCCTGGACTGCAGTGACTCACCGTAACCACTGGGATTGGAGAATGGTTGCCACTTCTTGTCCCAACCCCTGGGGAGGGGGATAGAGGAGGAGTAACTCACCGTAACCACTGGGATGGGAGTGGGGTTGGCACTGGGGAGGGGGATAGAGGAGGAGTAACTCACCGTAACCACTGGGATGGGAGTGGGGTTGGCACTTCTAGCCCCACCCCACTGGGCATCAGTGACTCACCGTAATCATTGGAATTGGAGCAGGATTGGCACTTCTAGCCCCGCCCCCTGGCAGAACAACTCACCGTAGCCATTGGGGGGTGCAGCGGGGTTTGTAGAAGCTCTGAACGCCGCAAATCTTACAGAACTTATGCTTGGCCTTGTGGGTATTAAATGTGTAGGTCGTTAATTTGTCCTCACCCTGTAAAATAAAGATAACAAAAAAAGATGAAATGCTCAATCCGTGTGGAAGCTTAGGCATTCAGGAGGAACAAAAAAATTGGCATGTCTTCTGAAGAAATAGTATTGTTTTTATACCAGATTTTATGCCATGCAGCTATGATCAATGACTATGTTTTTTTCACATATGTGACTATCGAATATTTTCACACGGTATTTTTTGTTTCGGTTGTTTATATGTTCCTTGCACGTAGCAAAGAATGTTACAATCAATAAGAAAACATTCATATGATGAATAATTTTCCTGTTATTCTGAAAATGTATGCCGAATAACAGCGTTAGTAAACAATGTAACTATCATTCGTCTTTCGCAAAACCTTTTTTACAAGAAAAAGCGTAGTTCGCGTTCTCCACTTTTACACGGGATTTCCCTCATTTACGGTAATGACGTATAAATTGTGAATTGAACTTTTCTACACGTGGAGACGCATCATGTCAACAAAAATGTTCAAATATTGCCTTATATGGGAATATCGGAAACATCCGGTAGTATAAAAGTGAGAGACATCCGATTGCCCATCATTCCTTTTGATCTCAGTTCCACTATGCCTAAGTGGATTTGAAGCAAGGGTTATCGAAGGTTCAAAGATGGAGAACGCGAACTACGCTTTTTCTGATAAAAATCGTTTTACAAAAGAAAAAATGATAGTTTTACTTCGTCAAAGCTAACGTTCGCTTATATTCAGAGACTGGCGTTGGGGTAAAGCGAGCGTGGCACGCCTCGTGTAGAAAAGTTCTTTAATGCGAACTATGCTCTAATTGATATACGTATTGCATGAGACAAATAAAAGACATCAAAGTACCTTTGCGGTCTTTTAATGAGTCTTCAAGAAATAAGAAATTTTGAATACAATGACATATAGTTTTAAAGTTAGAAACATATGTACTGAAAGAACGATAGGTAACAATTCATATGGGTAGAGCCAGGACCAGGTTGGCTCTAACGAAGCCATGCTTAAACTTATTGGTTCTGATCATATGGGAGGAGCTATATTTTCGGAGTGGACCCAGTAGCAGATGGGTATAGCCATGAGGGAGGAGCCATTTCTAAAGATGGCTCTAACCCTTGATTGCTTGGTTCTTTCCCCTTTTACAAAGGAGGGCTGCGATGCTATTTTAGTGGTTAAGCATAAATCACTTTGAGTATTGCCCTCCTTAGACAATTGACAATACATACTGCTATGACTCTTACAATACTCAAAGTCTTGTTACCACCCCCTTCAACCTCCCTCGGATAGTACGCCCAACCAATGTCGGGTAACACACTACGAACTGACTAGAGTATAGTAATCCAAATATATTAGTCTTTCATTTTAAAACAACCATACGACCTCTAGAAATAAAACAGTCTGTGCACAAAATAGTGCTAAGGATCAAATAATCGTAGCGATTAGGATCATTAAAATTAATTATCAATTACATACTGAAACACATGTTTTTCTCACTCAGCATACCAAATTCAGGAAGGTGAGAAGTGTATTGGACCATTACTCTACGACAATAACTGAGTTTACACACTTCTCTTTGAGCAGACCGACGGCTCAAATTTACGGAGCCACTTTAACAACTAACAGTTCAACAGTCTATGGGTCGTTAGTTGCTCTGGGGATGTTTTCCTCCTCTTGGTTTGGCTCTTACGCATTGCTTGTTTCATCGACCCCGTTTGCTGGAAGTGGCCCCTGTGTGGCTCTGGCTGTAGTTTCTGCTGTAACAGACAGATAATTTTGTTAAGAATGACTGTTTTGTTATGAAGGGTCCTATTAAATAGAGGCCTGTCAGTTCATGTTGAGTGAATTCTTTAGCCAACAGCTTATAAAGGTGTTTGGGGAAGACCAGCACCCTGTTCGCAAAATATCGTCTAACGAAGCATTGTGCAGCGCGTTCAATGAATTGGCTACTTGTCTTATTTGATGGGCTTTGATTTTGTCGTGGAATAGGAATTCTGGGTCTGATTGGGCTTCAGAGTATGCATCTAAAATTATCTCCTTGATGTAGGTAGAGACGATTTGTTTGGAGATGTCCTTTTTACACTGGTTCTAAACGATATGATTAGGGCTTTCTGATTTGGTTCACGGTAATCTTTGGATAGCTCCATATATTTTCTAAGCGCCCGCATGGGGCATAGTGTGGGTGTTGGCCTTTCCTAGAACCACTGTATCCCAGAACCATTTGCTTTGAAGATCTTTTGTTCGAGGGCATGAAGTTCCCCTTTTTTGCCTAACGCTAGGACTAGAAGGAAGGTGAATTTTAGGGTAGCCCATCTGGGGGAAATAGTTGTTTCGGCAAAGGTTTCCAGATCCCACTGATCTATATTTGACCTGGATGGGGACGATACTAATTTGAAGTGCTTTATCAATTTCGAGATAGTAAAGTCTTCCCCTTGATCATAGCCTGAAACTGGTTTCTGTGTGGCTGCGATTGCTGGCCTGTAACCCCATACATATGATGGTTTTAGTTTTGCCTCTTTGTGGAGAGAATTTAGAAATTCTGCTACGACCCCTGGGGAGACTTTCAACGGATCCAGTTTTTTGCCTGTGGTAAAAACTCGAGAACTTGTTCCAGTGAGCTCTATGAATTTTAGTTGTGCATGGTCTATGTGTCTTTAGAAAGATAGGGACAGGTACCAAACCCACAGGTGTAGAAGGCGAGGGTGGGGGTGATTATGGTGCCAAGGTGGTTGATATAAGAGTTCCGGGTGACAAGGGATCGGAAGGCATTTCGCTATTTTGAAACGCAATAGCAGAATGAACCATGGACTCTCTGGTTGCCATATGGCTACTAGAATGAGCTTCCACCCTGGAAACATTAGGGCTCTAAGGAGGGCCTGCTTTAGAATGGTTTGTGGTGGGAAAGCATACAGCACTTGTTTGGGCCATTGACATTTGAAGGCGTCTAGCCCCCAGGCCTTTGGGTCTGGGCAGGGGGGGGAGACATATCGGAGTAAGCCGTGGGTTAGTGAATTGGCAAATAGGACCACTGAGAGGAAACCTGGTTTAAGCACCACTCTGTTTGAATTATTTTGCCTACTCTGGAGGCCATATCGGCCATCACATTTATTTTGCCGGCTATGTGGTTGGCGGAGAGCCAGATGCCGTGAATGTTTGCTAGGCAAAGGATGCCCTTTGTCAGCTGTGTCTGTTCTGTCGAGCGACTGTCCCTTGTTCTGTCCCGTATGTTCGTCTACTATCTCATCGACCAATTATTTACGGCTGTTTCTCAAAAACGAAACATGAAATGAAACATCTCGGCAAATGCACTTCCATATTTTTTGAAATGAAACGGAATGAAATGAAACAATATAAAACGAAACAGATAGGAGAAACGAAACGTCATGTATGGGGCCGTTGTATAGGAACAGCACCACAATCACCAGGTGGCAGCAGCATCTGAATGGTATTGTATTTTTGATGACGAGAAGACAGCGGCCTTCACCTTCATTAGGAACATTGTAAACAATTATCAAGAAAAGGGAATGGGATTTATATGAAAAGATCAGACCATTGACATCTCTCAAAGGTAAACTGTTATATACATAATACCTTGTAGCACTTTTATGGTAACTTTTTTTCTTTCGAAAAGTAATTTACATGCATTATTGGTTTAAATTGTATTATCGTCTAACCATGCTTTTCATGCATACGTAACAATCACAGTGACATCTTCTCTTTTTTCTCCTGTTTTTTTGCAAGAAAGGACTTACATCTTACCCTACATAATATGCCCTCCATATTGGCCACAAAATGGGGGTGGGGTGGGGGTATCTAGGCTTTTTAGTCCCCCGCCGGGGACTATAGTTTTTGGGTTTCTCTGTCCGTCCGTCTGTCGATACCGTTTTTGTTAACACACTCAAGCCTACATTTCTCGACCGATTGTGACATCTTCTCTCCCTTTTTTCTCATGTTTTTTTTTTTAGAATGGACTTACATCTTACCCTACATAATACGCCCTCCATATTGGCCACAAAATGGGGGTGGGGTGGGGGTATCTAGCCTTTTTAGTCCCCCGCCGGGGGACTATAGTTTTCGGGTTAGTGTGTCCGTCCGTCTGTCCCTCTGTCGATACCTTTTTTGTTAACACACTCAAGCCTACATTTCTCGATCGATTGTTAAGATATTGTATATATGGGTAGTACTGGACCGAACAAGTATCGGTATTGTAAATCAGCGGTGTCGGCCCAAGGACATTGGCCCAACTGAACTTCATAACCCCTACCTACTGGAACGAGTTTGTTAACGCACTCAAGCCTACATTTCTGCATCGATTTATAAGATATCTTAACTATAAGTAGTATTGAGGCCAGCAAGTGTTGGTATTGTAAATCAGTGATGTCGGCCTAAGGACATTGGCCCAGCTGAACTTCACAAATTTTTCCAATCTTTACTCAGTTGAATGAGTTTGTTAACACACTCAAGCCTACATTTCTGCATCGATTCTTGAAATCTTTTAGATATAAGAAGTATTGGATCCAACAAAGATCGGTATTGTAAATGAGCCCTATCGGCCCAAGGACATTAGCCCAGCTGAACTTCAGAAATTTTACAACCCCTACATACTGGAATGATTTTGTTAACACACTCAAGCCTACATTTCTGCATCGATTGGTAAAATGTTATACACATAGTAAGTATGGGTGGTAACAAGAATTGGTATTGTAAATGAGCAATGTCGGCCCAAGGACATTGGCCCAGCTTAAATTTTAAAATTCACGGATATGATACCAATTGCCTAAGGGTTGTAGTCCAACCTAACAAAATTAAATACTGGGATTATACGCCGGTGGGGGACATAGTCAGTTTCACTGCCCCACTTGCTTACTTACATATTTTACAGGCATTCAAATTGTAGATATTTTTAGATATCCACATATCTTCCAAAGAATTGAAGTATCGTCACAAAATTTTAAACTTTAAAACAGATATTGTGTACTTCCTTATTTGTACACTCCACCGATTACATATTTATTCAATTAATTATGATATAATTGTTAATTTCGACATGATAGCTTGGGTAATTATTTATGATAAAAAATAATTTATTTATAAGACTTTTCCTACAATATCGCTTATAGATGGAATTTCAAGAGAAACAAAAAAAGACGCATAAGGCCATGTCTGACAGCGAGTGGCATAGGCGTCTTCGTAATTTTGCTCTGACTGGAAACTGGACGAAGGGTATGGGAAACCGGCCGGCGCCACGACAGAAAAAATGGCATGCAGCTTATGAATTGGTAAGCAGACGATTTTTTATCTTGTATGAAACAGATCGCGGTTAAGATCATGGCTTGTCTTTTAAATTTAAAATTTACAGTTCCCACTTGTTTATAGGGATGAAAATTATATCCAATTTCTATTGACTCAGAAAATGTAGCTAGATGGGGAAGAGTGATGCACTCTAAGAGACGAAGAGGTTTTTGCAATAAGTGATGACTTGGTTGCAACAATAATCGATCTCTGGCGACTGTTGGACAAGCGAGACAAAGAAAAGATCGCGTATGCGAGACGATTTCAAGACCGGCTAATAAAAGGACGTTTCAAGGTGTCCAAGTCAAATGTTGCACCTGGTGTTGACAGTTTAAGAAGGTGAATACAAAATTTTTAAAGGGGAATAAAAACATGTGCATAAAATTATGATACTTGTAAAAAAAATGTTACAGTAATAAACGAGAATAATAATAAAAAGGAAAAAAGATAATAACAATGGTTATTGTAAATAGTTGTAATGATGATAGTAATTTTATGCAAAAAATTCTAAGACGTTTATGCTTCATGTAACGCTTATTTTTTATTTTTCAGAAGCGTTCTTGGGGAAGGAGGAACTCCAGCGCAGAAACCAAATGTATCTCGTTTGGTTGAAGCTATTTGCATCCAACTGTGCACTGCAAACCCCTCGCCAAAAAAGGATGCCAAATTGAAGAAAACCACAACGAGATGGGACTTGGTAATGCGCGATTACCGCAAGATCCGGCGGCTTATATTAGAGAACGGAGCCCTAATGGAAGCCGCAACTCTACAGTTACCGGAACTTAATGCAACTATGCTTACGGAGTGGTCAGTCAAATATTCTATAGAAATTATTATTGAAAAGTTTTTACTAAGTCATTTTATAGAAAGTAGCAGAAAGCGCATATTTTAATAACAAAGATACTTTTCTATATAACAAAAGAACTTTTGCACGTTTTTTTTTTATTTTTTCACAGGTATAACAAGCGTATGAGGGGTCAAGAGGAAAAGATTTTGCACCAGGGAATTAATCTTCCGGAAGCCTACTCTACGGCAAAAGAACCACTGCCAAAGCCAAAGTGCTTACCTGACGCGCGACATGTCGTAAGCGTTTTTTTTATTACGCTCATAAATAAAGATTACGAGAAATTACAAGAAAAATTATTATTCTAGTATTTGACAGGTCCAGTGTACGTAATTGGTGGTGGTTAACAATATTAATAAATAATAATCATATAATATGTTAAACAAAGAGAGCGAGAATAAGTATACATTTTTCAGTTAATATTAAGATAAAATGGTTTTAATGGCGAATTTTCATTAACAGTACATGCACCAGCAGCATGAATTCAAGTCTCCGCAGAATACGGCTGGTCTTGCTAGGCTAAAAAGGAGATGCCCCACCAGCACGGTTAGCAAGCAGCGCGGTGAAGATCTGCTGCCGTGTCAGCCTAGAGCAAAGATCACGGGTGACACATCTGTGGTTTGTGCCAGTTTACATATGTGCATGATGCAGATTATGTTTTTAATTACGTGTAATTAGGTTCCATTTTTTCAAAAATGTATATTTTACAACTAACTTCATTCTATTTCAAATAATTTGCAATTGTTTTTACTCTAATGGTAAGGTCTGTGTTAACTTGACATTGCCTGCAAAATTTGAAAACAAACAAATAAATTTGTTCTTAAATTACTTTTTATTAATACACAAGTGTTTTCTTTGTCATAGGAAATGCACGATGTCTCAGAACCAGTGGTCACTTCCAGCAAGCCTGCTCAAGTCCAGCTGGTGCCTATACAGGCGGGTAAAGATGGCGTGCAAATATTTGTAAATTTAATGAATAAATTTTCTTTTTTGTTTTCTTTTTTGCTAACTGCAGTGTTTCATTTTTATTACAGGTGATAAATGTTGATGCATTTATAATTGCCAATGTATTACTCATTGTCAGAATTTTTGCTTGAAAATATTCAAATTATGTGCGTTGAAATATAAAAAAAATGTGTACATTTCTACTAGTAAGGTGTAAGTGAAAAATGCGTTTTTTCTATTTTCGATTATTTGAATTAACTAAATAAATATGGATTTTAGTTGATACCTGGGGGAAAGACAGTGGATTGTCCACAGTCTGGCAGTGGCGCGTTTATTTGTAGTGGGTCCCTCGTCAGTGGGGCACCACAAGTAGTTTCACAGGCCCATGAAGTTCCTATACTCCCGAAACCATCAGGGCAGCATCCAGTAACGTTGCCTGAAAGTCCGTTAGCTTCCCGCACTACTGCGTGGCGTAAAAGAAAGGCAGAAGAAAAGGGGCTTGTTTCGCGATATTGCCGGAAAAAGGCAGGGATTCGATGTGGCAGGTGTGCGGAGCCACGGAATTCTGCGACTGGCCATAGCCAACATAAAGGTCATGTGTTTTGCCCAAACAAAGAGATAAAAACAAAAGAAGAATGGGTAATGAGTATAGAAGAAGCAAAAAAGTAATTGTTCTGCGTTAAACGAAGGGATATAGTTTTCCAGAACTTTTGTGTTTGCATGAGTCATAAATGTCATTTTTGTGTAACCTTTTTTTAAAATGTTTAAAATAAATTGAAACATGGTTCGCATGGTATTTGTGCAGTTTTTGCAATGGTTTGAGGGAAGGAGAGGGTTGTAAAAGTGGTGTTTCGTAGAAAAGTGTATTTCTGTAATAAGCGGTTTCTTCAATTCTAGACAAAAAATTTGTTCATGAATTAGAAGCTGTTTAAGTTAAAAATGAATTGATCAAAATAAAAATAATGGTCAGGAGCATTAATGAATTGATTTATGAAGCAAAAGATTTAATAAAAGAGCGAAGAAAAATTGTTATTTTCATGCCTTCTCTTTTTCAAAGATAACAAAGTACAAATAGCTCGCAAATAAAAAAATGCAAAGAAAATATATGACATTTTCATAAAATGTAAAGAAAAATAATATAATTTTTTGACGTTCAGGGTGAATTATTTGGGTGCGCTATTGCAATATACATGTTGGGGGAAGTCTGGGGAAGAAATTCCCGTTCTCCCCCAATCTTCCCCCACCGACCACGCCGAATGTTCCCCAGCCTTAGCTCAGCCGGTAGAGCGTTGGTCCTATAATCCTATAGTCCCTGGTTCGAATCCGTCCAGGGGTGGAAAGCGAGATATTGACCTTCGCTCAAATTGCCTCAGCTAAACTACTGCACAGGATTATTCACCACGGGATTCAATATTAGCACAAATGAGTCTTCCGGACATCCCTTTAAAAATGATGGAGAGGTCAAGGTCATTTTATATGGTACATTTTATATATCGTCATTAAGGCTCAGAGGGTCGAAAATAAGTTCAAAATTACTCTATATCTAGCCATTTTCGAGATAATGGTCAACTTCCGGTCTATGACCTTGGCCATGGCAGAGGAGGTCAAGGTCACAGCGTACCTTTTATGTAAGATCTTTTAGGCCGAAAGGGTCGAAAATAAGCTTAAAATCACTCTATGCCTAACCATTTCCGAGATAATGGACAACTTCCGGTTTTTGACCTTGTCCATGACGGAGGAGGTCAAGGTCACCGAAGTACCTCTTGTATACCGTCTTTTAGATCCAAAAGGTCGAAAATAGCTCAAAAGCGCCCTATCCCTAACCGATTTCGAGATAATGGTCAACTTCCGGTTTTTGACCTTGACCATGATGGCAGAGGTCAAGGTACATTCTCTCCACCCTCTTCTCGAATGATAACTAATTGCAGTGCTCACGCGACAATGCGAGTCTGCGTCACAGGCAGATGATTTCCTTCTCCGTGTCTCTCTTTCACGCTGTCAGCAACGGCTGCACAAATAAATGGTCACCTTGTGTCACAACGACATCGCTAATCAAGTTCTGATATTCAGATTAATATATATATCACGTAAGAAGACTTGGATGGCTTTTCCCAAAGGAAAGTCTTTTTTTTTGTTAGAGGGGGGTGGGGGGGGTTCTTTCCCCAATCCCGTTTTCACATTCAGGGGGGGGGGGAATTCCTGAAACTGATCAATAATTTTACCCCCTTTTCTCTAAAGGGGATTTCTTCGTGCAGGTACCCCAAAATATAGGGTGTGACGACAAAGTATCAAGTTTTTAAAAATATATCCAGATCCAGCTTTATTCAAAGGGTATCTGTGGGAGCTGTAACTCGCCACTTTATTCTACCATCCGAAAAGAAACATTTTAATTGCAAACTCTAAGGCATATCAACTGTACTTGGAAAATGACTGCTGTCACTTATATGGATGACGTATGAGCATAAACCTGACATATATATATATATATATATATATATATATATATATATATATATATATATATATAGACACATATACACAATGTCGCCCCCGTATTCAACTGTAAACACAAATAATCATGTGTTAAGTGACGCCGGAACAAGCGGAGAAAAAATAACTTAACAATATTCTGTGATAGGCCTGCTAATCCCACAGGATGTTGTTTAACTTGAGAAGAAAGGATCTCTACCACCTGTGCAAAACTGAGCCCCAGAACACAGAAGGGACATGATGGTGGGGGTGGGGGGATTGGGGATGGGGGTTAAGTGCTTACAATACTAACATCGGTTTATTTAATGAACAAATGAAGTCATTATTGCACGACCTGAGTAAACCGGACACCTTGCTAATCTGGACAAAGTTTGTCAGCGCCAACATTGGCCGGATTAACCAGGTTTTACTGTATTTTAGTGAATAGAGAGCTCTGGCACGGATAAACTTGCAGCTGTACAAATCAAGCCGCGCCCCCCACCCCCACACACATCCTTTCCTAACCCCATACCCCCATCACTCACAATAACAGAAGCTAAGACACCTCATAAATTCGCACTTCATAGATCGCTCCTTGGAACATGTCAGGCATAGAGCCGTATATTTCCGTATTTATCCTATACTCCATTGGAGCACTTTGTAGTAAATATGAAGAGTTAATTGATTATCAATGATGTGAGTATTGAAATATTTGTGGTATATAATGTTAAGTTAACATCCCCAACCACGTGGATATTTATTTTGTACCTGACATCCCTTTATTTCTGGCGTTTCCCATTTGCCACATGCTATTCTGCCGCGCTTGTCAATAGTTTTCAATATTTCACACTATGTTTGTTTGACATCGGTTAATATATAAAGAATGCCACGTGTTCGGGCGGGCATTCTGTCTTGGTTTAATCATTAATTTTGTACGAGTTTTGGTATGACTCTGATCTTTTGGAAGAGTTTGTGGCGAAATAAATACTCTGTCTGATTTGGATTCAATTTGAATTTAACTCCGTTGCAAAACTACTAAGGCAGAATCATTTTGATTCCATTTATCCCACAAAAGTACAAAATTAATGCAAAAAATTGGAACTGAAATAAATTAAAATGTGAAAAAAAACTCAAAATGCCAATAGTTGAGCCTGACATCGCAAGCTTCAAAGTGACAGAGCTCAAGAGAATTTTAAGTGAAAAAGGACTAAAAACGTCAGGAATAAGTCTGAACTAGTGCTGCGGTTGCGTGAGTACTATTCCACTAAAGAAGAAGATGTACAAGAACCAACGGAGGATCTGCAGGATTCTATTCTGCCCCACGACAGTGCTTCCCAGACAAGCAGCTCGACGAGTAGCGCACGTGCTCGAGCTGCTGCCCGTAAAGCCAGTTTAAAAGCCAAATTAGAAGCCTTAAAAGAAGAGGAACGAATACGCGCCGAACTAGCAGAGAAAGAAGCCCAACTTCGCTTTCATCAGCTTCAGACGGAGATCCAAGCTGTTTCTGCCGAGGAGCAGGTGTTTGCCGAATATGCAGAAGCTGCAGCTCCACAAGCCGCTATAGAAGGGAATGCTCCAGCTATTTCGCCTGAGCCCCCGCGTGTAAATCCAAATACGGCACAGGCTGCTACGATGCAAAGCATACATCCTCCTGATGTTCGCAGTAAGTTATCAGTTCCTACATTGACCACAACCGCACTGAATCCGGATGCGCTAAGGTACGTGCCCAACTATCAAGTTTCGCCGCAGAAGAACGATCTACCTCAGCTTTGCGATCCGGAAAGCAATCAAGTGCTTACACTTCAAAACAACACCGGTGACATCAGAGCACAACAGCAGATGTTTGATATATTGAGTTTACCGAAGCCAGAGCTCTCTTCGTATGACGGTAACCCTATTGAATTTCATTTCTTCATGAATTCATTTGACACTTGCATTCATTCAACCAGCATAAGTGATGCCGCAAAACTAAATCGTCTTTTTCAACTGTGTAAAGGGAAAGCTCTAAAAGTCATCAAGTCATGTGCTCTTATGGATCCAGTTATGGGTTACTTAAAAGCTAGATCGCTTCTGCAAGAACGCTTTGGTAATGACTATGTTATCTCAGAAGCATGGGTTACGAAAATCACGAGTGGTCCGCCAGTCAAGAAAAATAGCAAGGAGTCCTTGCAGGAATTTTCAGATGACGTTAGAAGCTGCACTGAGACTTTACGAGCCATGGGTCATTTGGACGAGGTGGACTCACGAGTGAGGCTAGTACAACTGGTAGAGCAGCTGCCTTACTACTTACAGGGGCGATTGATGAATACGACAAAATTGGAAGATATCCAGGTATTGATGAATTTCTCAAGTTCTTAGAGAAAGTCTCACGCGAGGTTAGTGATCCGGTCTTTGGTATTCAGGAAGCAAAGGAAAGTAAAGGCTGTGGGAAGAAAATTAAGGCCTCAAGTTTCCATGTAGATGCAAAAGGAGGTAACGAATCAAATATCTCTACTGTAAAATGCTGCGTTGCCTGTAATGAAAAGCACATGTTGCACCAATGTGACGTGTTTAAGAAGATGCCTGTTGTTCAGCGTCTAAAATTTGCCAAAGACAAGCAACTCTGTTTCAACTGCTTAAAAGAGGCTAAGCATTCAGCAAAAAACTGCAGATTTGATCGAAAGTGTGGCATCGATGGCTGCACCATGAAGCATTCTAGGCTGCTTCACCATGCCTTCAAATCCAAAAGGAAAGATTCGCCGAAAGTGGAAGATACTGGTACGCAAGATGACTCCCTCGTCTTGAATACACAAGCTGGGTCCTACCAGAGTTCAAAGGTCGTATTGCCCATCGTGCCTGTACTTGTAAAAGGTAAGGACACCGAAAACATTGTCAAAACCTACGCTCTACTAGACTCTGGTAGCAATAAGACATTTTGTTCTGCAGCCCTTCTAAATGACCTAGGAATTGAAGGTAAGCAAACCAGTCTCAAGATTTCTACCTTAAATGACGGAAAAGAAGTGCCTGTAGAAAAGGTCAACTTATCAGTTTCAAGTGTTTCAAAAAACTGTGCAATCGAGTTGTCAGAGGTGTACGCTTTGAAAAAATTTCCGTCGCTTGTATCGAGTACTGCTTTTAGCACAGACGTTGACTGTTGGGATCACTTAAGAGATCTGCCAGTTCATGTAAATGATGGCATAAAGGTGACGCTACTCATTGGTCAGGATAATCCTCAAGCTTTGCTGCCATTGGAGCTGAGGCGTGGCTCAGTTGGTGAGCCATATGGAGTGCGGACACCTCTGGGATGGACTATCAACGGTCCAGTGCAAACAACAGAAGACGACACAGGTGTGTGTAACTTTGTTAATTGTGCCATCAATGCTAAGCGTCTTGAACAACAAGTCGAACAGTTTTGGAAGCTTGAGAACGGTGCTTTATCTGCTACTGAGCTATCTCTTAATGATAAGAGAGCATTGCAGATATGGAACGACAGTGTACATCTACGAGGTGATCAATACGAGCTAGATGTTCCATTCAAATCCAAACAGCCACAACTGCCAAACAACAAGTGTGTTGCTGAAAGGCGATTGTCTTACCTGGGGCGAAGGCTAAGTAAGGATGACCACCTCTTATCAAGGTATAAAAATGAAATTGAAACACTACTGAAGAAAAGTTACGCGGAAAGGGTTTCGGATCCTGAAGGGCCACTGGGGCTTACCTGGTATATAACACATCATGCTGTGCTGAATGTCAACAAGCCCGATAAGGTGAGAATAGTTCATGATTGCGCAGCTGAATATCGCGGAACCTCATTAAACAAAGAAGTTTTACAAGGTCCTGACTTGACAAACAGACTACTTGGCGTTCTGTTACGATTCAGAGAGAGCAAGTATGGTATGATGGCTGACATTGAAGCAATGTTTTTCCAAGTGAAGGTAACACCACATCACAGAGATGTACTCCGGTTCCTTTGGTGGCAGGAAGGGGATCCAAAAAAGGCGGCAGAAGTCTACAGGATGACGGTTCACCTATTCGGTGGTATCTGGTGTCAAAGTATCTCCAGTTATGCGTTGAAGAAGACTGCTGAAGAGTTTCAACAAAGGTTTGACAAGCAAACTGTAGATGCTGTACTACATAATTTCTATGTTGATGACTTGTTACAGTCAGTTGTTTCAGAGAGTGCTGGCATCCACATGGCTAAAGAGCTTCGAGACCTGTTGTCGCTGAGGGGTCAACGAAATGGGTCAGCAACAGTCGAAAGGTCATCGAGTCGATACCGAAAGACTACAGGGCCAAAGGAATACAAAATCTAGACCTGCAGCAATCCACGTTGCCGGTTGAAAGAGCGTTAGGTGTGGAATGGGCAACTGAAGAAGATGTCTTCCGCATTACGGTGAGACAGCCCCAAAAAGATCCGATGTATACTCGTCGAGGCTTGCTTAGCGTCGTGTCATCCGTGTATGATCCATTGGGTTTTGTTTGTCCTTACGTACTTCTGGCAAAGAAGCTGTTTCAGAGTGAATGCAAGTTGAAGAAGGGCTGGGATGACAAGCTGGAAGATACAACGATCAAATCATTTGATTCCTGGCTGCACAATCTGGACATCCTCAGGTACTTGCAGATTCCTAGATGCTTCGTCGCAAACGTGAGTTCTGAAGTAATCGATGTCCAGCTACATCACTTCTGCGATGCATCAAGCGAGGCGTACGGTATGGTTTCCTACCTGCGTGCTACAGATAGTACAGGTACTGTCCATTGCTCGTTCGTCTTTGGAAAATCAAGACTAGCGCCAATTAAGCAAGTGAGCATACCTCGCCTTGAATTATGTGCGGCTGTTACAGCAGTTCAAGTGAATAGCATGATCGCAAAGGAACTCACAATTGAAATCAACAACACGTTTTTCTGGTCTGATAGTACAATCGTGTTGGCTTATATAAACAACTCGGATAAAAGATTTCACACCTTTGTAGCTAACAGACTTACTTTGATTCACGACGGTTCAAGTCCAGGTCAATGGAGGTACGTGAGTTCACAAGATAATCCGGCGGATGATGCCTCCAAAGGTACCAATGCAAACAAAATGTCTGGCAGATGGCTTCATGGACCGATGTTTCTTCAGAATTCCGAGGATGAGTGGCCAAGACATCCAGATGTCTTGAAGGAACTCAACGACGATCCAGAAGAGAAGCACTCAGTGACTAGCTGTTCAGTTGAGGCGGCGTCTGATCGGGAGCAGACATCTATTTATCAGCTGCTCCACAGGTTCTCCGACTGGTTAAAGCTCAAACGGTCTGTAACGTGGATTTTGCGGTTCCTCCTTTGGCTAAAGTCCAAGAAGACGAAAAGGTTTGGTTTAATTACAGTGCAAGAGCTTAACGCAGCAGAGTGTGCAATTGTAAAGTATGTCCAGAGGTCTGCCTACAAAAGGAAAATCAATGACCTGAAAAAGAATGAACATGTAAGCAAAGGTAGTTCACTATACCACCTAGAGCCCGTACTGATTGATGACATTCTGAGGGTAGGTGGACGATTGCGGCACGCGAACATCCCGGCTGGTTCGATAAATCAAACTCTGCTGCCGAGAGACCACTTTGTATCGAAGCTACTTGTGCGCTACATTCATGAAGCAAAAGCCAGACATTGTGGAACTGAATATGTCTTGTCTCTACTTCGTACCAGCTACTGGATACCGAAGGTGAGACGCCTTATCCAGAATATCCTGCGCAGCTGTGTTATATGCAAAAGATTGTACGGTAATGCAGCAAGTCAGAGAATGTCAAACCTTCCTGCCGACAGGGTTACACCGAATGTTTCACCATTTGCGAACGTTGGTATCGACTGCTTTGGACCTTTTCTAGTAAAAAGGGGCAGAAGTCATGAAAAGCGGTACGGCTGCGTTTTCACATGTTTGACAATCCGAGCTATTCATCTTGAAGTCCTGCAATCATTGGAGTCTGACGCATTCATTAACGCGCTGATCAGATTCATTTCCAGACTACCCCTAAAGTAGTTCGTACAGATAATGGGACAAACTTTGTCGGGGGATCTCGGGAGTTCCTCGATGCTATGTGCCGCTGGAATGAATCAAATAAACTTCAGAAACACTTGCAACATGATCAGATACAATGGATTTTTAATCCACCTGCTGCATCCCACATGGGTGGGGTATGGGAAAGGCAGATTCGGACAGTTCGTAAAGTCATGAGTGCGATAACGCGCAACGTTGTGCTGGATGATGAGCGATTAGCGACAGTGTTCTGTGAGGTTGAATCAATCGTCAATAATCGTCCGATTACGCGATGTTCGAATGAGCCAAATGACATTGACCCGTTGACGCCAAATCACTTATTGCTTTTGCGCGGAAATGCAGCTCCCCCTGTAGATCGCTTCATAAAATCGGACATATACAACCGGCGGTGGAGACATGCTCAATACCTAGCTGATATGTTTTGGCGACGCTGGATTCGAGAATATCTACCTACAATTCAGCATCGTCAAAAGTGGCTGGCAAGTACTCGCGATTTCTGCGGCAATGATATCGTGCTGGTGATGGATGAAGTGACACCAAGAAATTGCTGGCCTATGGGAAGAGTGGTGCAAGTCAACCGAGGCAGAGATGGTCATGTTCGATCTGCGGTTGTTCGAACAAAATCAACCAGTCTGACACGCCCTGTGACAAAGCTTTGCCTTCTAGAATCTTGTGATCGAAGCTAAAATTGTTTTGCAAAATGATGCGAGCCTAGCGCCGTCATTAAAAGGTGGTGAACACCTAAGCGATCACAGAAGGATGTGCCTAGTATGTTCATGCATTCATTTGTGTTGCATATGTTTAGTCGGTTTTGAAAGTGCATAAAACGTTAATAATAATGCTTGCCGTTTGTGGATGAAAGCAATTTGAAATTAAGATTAATAGAATATAGTAATTTCTTACCTTATGAAGTTCAATCTTGTTTAGGTTGCAGTGGTTTGTTGATGCTATCCACAGGCACAATTTAGCGTTTTTTACCGTTTAATTGTGCCCATGGTATTTTGATGTCATATAATATTCACTAATAATCATGTGTATTCATCCTGGTTCATGAACAGCTAAAAATGTTTTCTTTATATTTTTTAAAGATTTATGTCATAGCCTTTTGCTACGGTAATAACTGATTTTCAACATACAAATCTATTATCAGGTCATTTCTGCTCTAAATTCATGTATAAAAATGACACACGTTCTGAAGTGTCAACGTTATAATGTATAACTCCTTCCTGATAAACATATTAATTGTTTCCCATTGTGCATAATGTAAATAGTTTCACGGTTTCTAATGTTCCTCATGTATGCTTAGATTTGTTCATACTGATGTCCATAAACAGTACATTCAGTATTTATAATGTTTCAATACATGTATGAATTACTTCCGTTGTGTTCAACTTCCGCTTTAAAGTTCTACTAAAAAACTTCTTTTGCTTGAAGTTGTGGGAAAAAGATCATGCACAAGTCTTAACACAGCTCGTGGAAATGCCTCTGCATTTCTAGTCTTCGCATAGGAAAGGAGCAGTGCCTATGCTAGACCGCACCAAAATATCGGGTTTTCCAATTTTTGCAAGGTTTAACCTAACTTCATTATCATAATTAACGATTTGTCTTAGAAATATTTCGTGAAAGTCTTACATGAGATTAGGGGAATATAGCTAGTGACTGGGTTAGTTTAATATTCTAAATGTCGAAGGGTGTCAAGGTCCTTGTCTGCATGCTTAGAACAACATTGTCATATTTACTGTTAATGGTTTAAATGATCGCACGAGCTCTCATTTAGGGGGCGGTGTAGTAAATATGAAGAGTTAATTGATTATCAATGATGTGAGTATTGAAATATTTGTGGTATATAATGTTAAGTTAACATCCCCAACCACGTGGATATTTATTTTGTACCTGACATCCCTTTATTTCTGGCGTTTCCCATTTGCCACATGCTATTCTGCCGCGCTTGTCAATAGTTTTCAATATTTCACACTATGTTTGTTTGACATCGGTTAATATATAAAGAATGCCACGTGTTCGGGCGGGCATTCTGTCTTGGTTTAATCATTAATTTTGTACGAGTTTTGGTATGACTCTGATCTTTTGGAAGAGTTTGTGGCGAAATAAATACTCTGTCTGATTTGGATTCAATTTGAATTTAACTCCGTTGCAAAACTACTAAGGCAGAATCATTTTGATTCCATTTATCCCACACACTTCATTTCTTTATTTTTTTATTTTTCTTGTTTTATTTTTTTGCCTTTTGAAACCTTAAAGAGCATATAACATTTTTACTTTAAAATGCATAAGTTCTTATACATGGAACGCGTATTCTTTGTCTTTATATGGTGTTCAAGGGCCTTTAAATAAAAGGGTTTTCTGACAGCAGGTATTCTATTAAAAATAATAGGTGGCTAACCTATAAACCCCCCCCCCCGCCCGACCGCCTTACCACCCCTCCCAAACGACACTTCCACTGCCCCTTCAACCTAAGATAAACCCAACCCCTCCTCAACCCCAACAACACCTTAACCCCAAACACACCCCACCCCACCCCCCTTCAAGCAACGACACCCCCACCCTCCCTATCCCAAACACACCCCACTCCCCCAACCCAAACACACACCCACTCCCCCTCTCAACCACACCCCCACCCCAACTCCCCGACTCTCAACCACCACCGCCCTCCACTCCCACCATCCCTGCTTCAATACTAATTGGCAATAACCAAATAAAAAAAGCAATAATCACAAAAAAGAGAACAGACAAAAAGAGCCTGATGTAATTTGTGAAAGGAAGTCTGAACAGGGACAGCCATTGGATAGGCGAGGCGACTCTGAAAAGACTCTTATATTGAAGCGAGCAGTTCTTTCATCTGTCATTAAGTCCCTATTGAAGGATATTTTCCTTTTCTTTATGTTTTTCATTTCATTCCTTTTTTTGTGTATTGGTTGGACTTCTGTGTCACAGTGTCAAATCGTATCATTATTTCTTGAAAACAGCAATAATAATAATAACAATAATAATAATAATAATAATAATAATAATAATAATAATAATAATAATAATAATAATAATAATAATAATAATAATAATAATAATAATAATAATAATAATAATAATAATAATAAATCAAAGAAGATAAAGACTGCATTGGGTAAAAAAGGAAAATGTCAACAAAAAATCCAAAAGTTTGATTAAATTTATATATATATATATATATATATATATATATATATATATATATATATATATATATATGATTTTATTGATTTTATATAGTCTTTTACTGGTTTTAGAGCCAAAATTCAGCTCCCCCCTCAACAATAAAAGCGTGTATTTCAAAATTTTGTTGCTTTTTTAGGCCTTTATGGGTGAGTGGGGGGAGGGGGGATCGAGAGCAGTTTGGATTTGAAAATCTGTTAAATGTAAATTTCATGTAACTTCTGTTGAGACAGTCGGTGGAGGGAGGGAAAAGGCAACCTCCCTCCTCCCCCTCCCCCTCCCTCCTCCCCTTCCCCTCCCCTTCTACCCCCTCCCCACTGGCTACCGGATCCACGACTGTAATGATATAATCTATATGCCAAATCGTATAAGATAACCCACTCATTCAATCTCCAGTCTGCCAGGCGACCTCGTTTATTGAACATCAATTTTGTTCATTGGTCCGAAAACAAATCCAGTATCAGTTGGAATAAAGCATGGGTGAATAGAGAGAATGATGGAGAGGGGGCGGGGAGCGGGGAGCGGGTGGGCGGGTGGGCGGGTGCGGGGCAGGGGTGGAAGAGTGTCGCCCCCCTCCTCTCTCACCCCACCGAGACAAAGTCTCTTACAAACTGTATGTTTATGACATTCACAATTTTTTGACAAAAGAAATAAAAAAGAACAAAACAAAAAAAAAAAAAAAAGACAATCAATGTTGACCCTAAGTACGATTCTCTCATTGAGCTAAAATGCAATGTCTTAACACGAAACATGCTGTGGAAAGTGCCCAATTCTCGAGCCTGCCCTCTAACCTAAATCTACCACCCATCCATCCCCTCCCCCTCCCCCCCCCCCCCCCCCGCCGCAAGATCACCCCCACTCCCCCTTATAATTTAGAAATCCTAGATGGACGACTGGAAACACAAATCAAGCAAACGAAATGATTGGAACGAGACAAGCAAATAAATAATGATACCGCGTTTATGTTTTTATGGTTCTTAGGACTGTGCATACGAGTTTTTCGTTCTATGTAGTTTTTGTTTGTTTATTTGTTTGTTTGTTTTTATTTGTCCTACTCGTCTGTTTTTCATGTTTGTCACGATAACACAGTTTTATTAATTTGGTTATCTTGGCTTGTGGCCTTGAGTAAATAAAATTTTATAAACTGTACTCGATGTATTAGTTAAGTACACGATGTGATACTTCTTTCTGTGTACTTATTACTTGAGGCAGAAGAAAGTAGAACAAGAGAAGAAATAAATAAAATTTTCGCGGAATTAGATGATAACATATTTCAATACGAAATGATTTTTTTTTTCAAAATTAGACTTGCGAAAAGTTTATAGCTCTCTGGAATTCTTCTATTTTAAGTATTCAGTTTGGTTTATTTTCGAAACGACCTGTGATGTCATTGGGGAGTCAGCCGTGGGGAGGGGCGTTGGCTGGGAAGGTGGCCCTGCATAGTTGTAAGCATCAATCAAGAGCTGTTCTCGTCATACAAAACGTACGCCGCTTCAAGTGTGTTAGTGCGCATGCTCAATTGAAGAGACTTTGGTCTTAATGCTTGGCCGAGTGGTAATAATGTCCGCTCCTGAGCGCTGCTGCCCGGGGTTCGACTCCTGTATAAGGCAATGTCACTTTCGGTCTCAACCCCCCCCCCCCCCACACCCCACGCTTACAGCCAAGCAAACAATGGATACGCATCCACCAGGGTGTGCGAACTCACTCTTTGGTGGCACAATAATATTAAACTAATGAGTTTACAATCTAAACTATACCGAATATCACGCTCAAATAAGCTACAATTTCTTTCTTTTTTTTATGTGTGATTCCTTCCGTAAGAAAATGAAAAACTAAGTCGGATCAATTCATGTGTTGTTTCTGAAACAAAATGACGTCAGAAAAAAACAATAACATCAGAAAGCCGATGACGTCAGAAAACCAATGACGTCAGAAAACAAATGACGTCACACACAGCTACGATATTATTTAATAACTTAAATTACACAAGAATCTATGACAACAAAGATGTATTACAATTAATCGCACAATTGGAAATAAATAATACACATAATAACAGTATTTTTGCACAATACTAAGTAATTATAAAGTTCAGTATCTATTCTATTTTATTTTTTTTCTGTTTATTTTATTTTTATTTTCATTTTATGATTGCCAGCGAGCGTACAAAAGAAACAATAGTATTTTTTGCAGTGCATATGACGGTAAATATCCACAGTTGGATTCCCCGCTGTTCCAGCATCGAAAACGCCACCCTATGCACTACTGAAAGTGTGTACGTTACAGCGACGCCATAGCAACGTAACTACACTACAGAAAGCATCGCGATAGAGTGCAGAAATATATATCTTTCATAAGCGAACCGATTTGTACCAGAAACCATGAAATAAAAATAAAACTACACTTACATTTGGGCTGATCCGACAACCTTCCGTTGGCCTTGTGCACTGGTCCCACGCGCCCGTCAAGCTCGTGCTACCAGTGCTACAGGCTACGGGATGGGTTTTCGGACCAGTACCTCACGTTTGTGTGATTGTGTCACTATATTTCTTATAACCTCTAACACGAAGCGTTCACATTGGGATATTTAAAACATTGAACTCCATTATTTGACGCCATGATAGCATATATCAAAAGTTATCGAATATCTAAAGTTATCGAATATCTAAAGTAAAAGATCGCGTTTTCTGAAACGTCAAATGGATGTACGAAAACTGCTATTTTTTATTATTATTTTGCAGCGCTTAATATTTAAATGCGAACCCGAAGCTTATACCCCGATTATAACACCTGGGATTGCCATGCTTTCGGCAGTTTATCCACATTAGGCAATGCTATTAGGAAATGATTTCCCTCTTTTAAATACCTCTTTTTGTGAGCACAGTTTGTGACACTATCTACTCAGCACTCGATTAGCGTACTTCAGAGTCCCGACCACTCCCCCTCCATGCCCCCTCCCCCCTACATCCCCAATCCACCCCCACCCACCCTCCAACATCTTATAGCAAAGAGAAGACTCTTGCGAATGCATTGCCTCTTACTCATTAATATAGAAACCGCAACTCAAAACCTTGACTTAAACTTTTATTTAGATTTTTAAAATTCAAATCCTTACTTTAAATCTCAACTTCAACTTGGCCCGATAATATTTGACCTCAAATGATGGCTGGCCACCACTGGCGTCCACGGATGAGGGGGAGCGGGAGGGGGCGGGGAAAGGGGTTAGGTGAAGGTGGGCAGTTTTCTCAACGCTTCCAAAGAATTAATTTTAAAATGCAGTTTGTTGTTGTTGTTGTTGTTGTTGTTGTTGTTGTTGTTGTTGTTGTTGTTTTCATACTGCATTGAGCATGGACGCCATGGTTAGAACCATAACGAGGCAGTATTCTATAATTTACGCGTTGTCTTGACAATCAATCCAGTTACGAACAAGTCGATTACACTTTTACAGAGTAATAAAAAAAAACTAACCCCCCCCCCCCCTTACGTCCCATCCAAAAATTAAAAAAGGTCAATGCTAAAATTGTTCCCTTGGTTACGATTTCCCTCTTCTCTGCCTAAAACAGCTGAGGGGTTACTCATAGTACGTAAGCAAAAATAAAGAAAGAAATAAAATAAATAAATAAATAAATAAAAATAAATAAATAAAAAAATAAAAATTCAAAAAAAAAAAATTATCCACTCCCTGTCCACCCCCTCCCACACCACTCCCACCCCGCCCCCCCCCCCCCCCGCCCTAACATCAGTGCGTATGTACTTAAGACATGCCAGTTCGTTACTTTCGGATCTTTTCGATGAATGTGCCGTTTCGACTGCAAATTTATTGGGATAAATCACAAAGAAATAGTAAGCGAAAAACATCAATTTCCTAAAAAAAAACTTCTTTCAATATACACAATCTCTAATTTAATAAGCCATTATATGAGCTTTTAAAAACAACTATTTTGCATGTTATTCTCCCCCATTCAGCTCATTTGTTAACATGCTGTCAGCAAAATGAAATTTTGTTTATTTTTTATTTTTATTGTTCTCATTAATTTTTATGATTATCCCAATCTAATGCGATCGAAACGCCGGAAGTTTTTTCGGCAAAATTCAAAGTGCGAATCCCATTATTGTATCTAAAAAAACTCAGATCTAAGCTTCTAGACTACAGCAGAAATAATACTCAACGGTATATGAACGAGCAAATAATGACGTCACAGGCACTACGAAGAAATATCCTAAAAACTACGTCATAGGTGTTTTTTTTTTTTCGTCAGATTTTCGTTCCTTTTTTCACGGCACCGTGGCGGCTGTATATGCAACGGTAGGAATCCGCCAGGAAATCCATCTTATGCCAGACGTAATGTCCATCCCAGGTCAATGTTCTGTTATCGTACATGAAGCCAAGTCCAGGGGTGGCGAAGCGCTGACGCGTCGAGAGTGTCGGCCGTGCCATCCGATCTAAATATTCCCGATACTCGTCCGACGATTTCTGGCGCTGCAGCCAGCCTCCGCTGTGATTGGCCGCATCCCTGGCGCTGTTAACGCCATCTATCCGCAGTTCCGTCAAATACGCGCGCTTGTGTGACGCCACCGGGGAGCTCGGATAGCGCGCGCTGTTCACCGGGCGATAATACCAGTTCGTGCCAGGCATAATGTCGGGGCTACTCGTGTTACTCGGAGGTAGTTTATAATTATACCCGAGTTGCGGAGTGGTACGACAACTCGAATTTGACGTCGAGTCGTGAATACTTATGTTCATTAATATCTATATCTAATCCTTACTTCTATAATCTCTGAATCTTATTTATAATATCTAATATCCAATCAGATCTCTCTATCAACGTTTGTGACAACAAACGTTTAATAGAGCAAGGCCGGGGAATAAATATTTTATGAAATCATTAGTAAAGGTAAGAACTGAGCTGGTAGGACAATGTTCGCTCTAATAAAATGTCCTTCTCGTATTGACGATTTGGTAACTGGGTGTAAAGAACAGATTGATCTTTTATACAGTGCTTTCAGACAAGCGTTTGGACACAATGTTTACACCACCATTGACGGTTTATTGCTGTGCGCAAAGTACACCAATCAATTGAATAATTAGCTATGTTAACTCATTTCGAGTCAACATGAAGACATTATTGACCAGAAAATAAGTTATACAGAGGCGCCGTCTACAATGAACAGTAAATAAGTTATAATAAGTCGGTGTCTACAATGAACATAAATAAGTTATATTGAGGCGGTGTGTACAATAAACAGTACATAAGTTATAATAAGGCGGTTTCTACAATGAACAGTAAATCGGTTATACTCATGCGGTGTCCACAACGAAAAGTATATAAATTCTAGTAAGGTGGTGTTGACAATGAACAGTAAATAAGTTACAGTAAGGCGGTGTACCTGGGAGTGTGTGACACGAGACAGTTTGTTTTGTTTAGTTCTCCTGGATAAACACGGATATAAAGAATTCTTTTATTCCTTATTTGTCTAAGCACATATTGATATAGATATGGATTACGCCTGGAGATAAGCGCTCACTGCTTGTAGAGGTGAACCTGATTATGTGTCGTAGTCAAGACCAAGTTGTCGCGTCGTGTCTGGGGTGGGCAGTAGAGGTGCGGATAGGGATGGTTGGGTAATAGGGGAGGGGATAGGGGTGGGGTGGGTAATAGGGGTGGGGGTAGATGTGGTGTGGTTATAGGGGTGCGGATATTGGTGGTTGGGTAATAGGGGTGGGGTGGGTAATAGGGGTGGGGATAGAGGTGGTTGGGTAATAGGGGTGGGGATAGGGGTGGGTGGGTAATAGGGGTGGGGATAGGGGTGGTTGGGTAATATGGGCGGGGATAGGGGTGGGGTGGATAATAGGGTTGGGGATGGGGATGGTTGGGTAATAGGGGTGGGGATAGGGGATGGGTGGGTAATAGGGATGGGGATAGGGGTTGGGTGGGTAATGGGGGTGGGGATAGGGAGCACAAGGGCGGAGAATTGATAATCGTTTCTTTTATGACCGAAACCACTGATTTTCACTGCATTTTTGAAAGAAATCAAGAGTTACTGGTGGAAAAGGGGTCAGGGGGGAGAGGGTTGCTTGGAGGGGGGTCTGGATTATGTTATAGGCAGTTAGGGTAAGGGGGTTGTTTGGAGGTAATTTACAAACCCTCAGCTCCCAAGATTTGATAATTGCAATCTTGTGTACATGTGTTCAAAGGTAACTAATTGCCATTATTTTTACTATTCACATATGCTTCCAAGGTAACTCACTGCCATAATTATTTTATTAAGATTTTCGTTGCTGTTTTTGTCGTACCCAGCTGAAAAAAAAATGGGGAATAATAATAATAATAAAAATAATAATAATAATAATAATAATAATGAACAAGCTATGCCAGAAGTAGCTTAAAATAAACAATAAATAAATTAAAAAAAAAATAAAACAAGACACAAAGAAAAAAAGAACACTGTGAGACCTGTGGAAACAGTGCATTAGTTTTTCTATTTTCTGAAAATGAAGGGAATTTATTTGAAGTCTTTGCACAAGGGATCTATCACGAAAACAGAACCACTTCACCAATAGGACCACCTCACAAATCGGGCCCTCTTACAAATATCACCACCTTAAAAATAGGACCACCTTACAAATAGGACCATCTATCAAATGAGACCACCTCACCAATGGGACCCCCCTCACAAATGAGACCATCTCATGATTAGGGCCCCCTCGCAAATAGGACCGTAGGAAAAATAGGACTTCCTAACAAACAAGAACCCACATTGGATCATCTATGCGATTTTCAGTATGAAGACCCCCTCTCCCTCTCCTCACAAATAGTACTTCCCCACAAATAGGACCATCTCACAAATAGGACCACGCCGGAAGCGAGACCACTTTAGTAAGTCCCACTGGTGATCCTGTTTCCGCTGTTCCACTGGATTAACCTGTCTGGATATACACTAGTGGTGTGATTCGAACCCTAAAACAGGGTTCGAATATTTTAAAACATTTTCGAATATTATTCGAATATTATTCGAATATTTGCATGTTTTTGCAAATTGTTGTTTACTTCTACGAACAATATTAACGGATGATGTTTTATTGTGAAACTTCTTTCATTTATTCTAAAAGTCATACATTTGATAAATTGCCTTGCAATTTCAACAATCCTTAACTATTTTTATTCCGTAATTTATCAAACGTACAAGCATTATACTTGAATATTATGCGAAACCTAAAGCAACAAATTTATATATATATAATTGTAATACTATCTGTTTATTTGCTTTTTTACTTTCACAATGGCACATTCAATGAGTCTGTTTTCGTTCAAATGTAAAAAAAAATTGCTGTGTCAATCAACACCTACATTTAAAACGACTAACAAAAATTCAATTGCAAGTAATTCCTTATGCTACATATCCGGATTCTACAGAGTTATTCAGAAACGTAAAATTGGTTTGATTAACTATGTTAAAATGACAAATTTCTTGTTTTTAATGCGTCAGATAATTTTATGCTTTTCTTTGACTTCACGATATAACACATATCTCTACTATAATTTCTGCTGAGTTTAAAACAAAACTCCGAATATAATCCTGAGAACTTTTCAACTTTTTAAGTAACAATGCTCTTAACTAGGATTTGTAAAACTGCCATTGTTAATGAATATTTCGTTTGCACCAGGAAGGCTGTTGCGTGAGACCAAGATATGTATTTGTATACGCTTTCTATGTATTCTTGTTCAAGAACATGAGTAAATTCACATTCTCGGGTTTCAGTTGTGATCACTTTTTTGTGACGATGCTTCCGGCCAGGCTAAATATTCTTTCAGCAGGCACTGATGTTGCAGGTATGGCTAGTATTTTCTTCGCAGCAGTCGATATCAATGGGTATTTTGTATGATTTTCACGCCACCACGTCAGAGGACATAAGTTAGTGTCTATCTGTGCTTCAGACAAGTACCGTGCTGTTTCAATTTCAATTATTTCGCTTTTAGCATTGAATGATGTCATCAAACATTTCAGTTTTACATGCTTTCGGTTCTGGAGCAGCTAGTTCAACATCCTGCGCTGCCTCATCCGGGAGGCATGGCAAAGGTGGCGCATTTGTTTCGACTTGAGGTTTTGGAGTTCCAAGTCTGTTCTGTCCACCTTCGTATGTAATGTCACATTGCTCTTTCAATGCATTGTGTAGCCTTATCCCTTTCTTCTGCAGTTAAGAATTCAAAGCGTTTTGTTCTGGGATTAACTAAAGATAACGCGTACATTGCAAAGTTATTCCTTTTGGTTATCGAGATTCGATAACATTGAGCGTTTCAGTTTCGGGACAGTTGGGGGGGGGGTCAACATCGTTCTGATCCAGTAGATTTTCAAGTCCCATCAGCGCAGGAAGTACCATTGAAATGACTGGGGACTTGTCCGCTGACAACTTCTCAGTGGCAAACTTGAAAGGGCGAAGATTCACCATTGCGTCAACAACTATTTGCTCATATTACGTGTAGTTTTGCCCTTACAGTAGCACCTTACTTGAAATTCGGGTCAGTAGCCACTGCATGCAATGCCAGTGTTTGCTCAATTATGCGCGCAAGCATGTCAACTGTGCTATTCCATCCTTGTTTCGACGTCAGCGATGAGCTTGTTGTTATGTAACTCGTTGGGTTAAAGAAGCTCCAGCTTCTGTTGCAAGATCTCCTATGCGTGTGAGCTGTGATGGAAAAATGTTACTAAATTCCGACCCTTTTCAACTAGCCGTAGCATTTCCTGGAGGCCATGTCGAACAGCTAATTTCAGGTTATGTCCCATACAGCTGAGCCGTGTCCATTCAAGGAGTCGGAAAGCTTTTACCTCATTCGTGGCGTTATCTGTCATAGCAGCAGGTATGCTTAATCCCCAGGCAGCCTTTGTCCGTTCGAGAGCCTGGGCTATAATATAGAATATATTATATATAAAATATATAAAATATAAAAAACGATTATCTATCCAAAAATGTAGCAACTCTTGCAAACGTACTGATTTTTTCATCTACAGCCACCCATCCGTTTCGACCCTGTTAAAATATGGTCATAATGACAGCAATGCAAACATATACTACTTATCTAGTTAGTTCATGTGACTGGCGGGAAGGGGGGGGGGGTCGGACAGGAGCGACGGCTAGCCATCAAAAGTTATTTAATCTGTCTTTTTAAGAGTTTGGATACTTTTTCGAGGGCATCGATGTGAGGGTATTGTCGTATGGACAGCAAATTTATGGGTCCAGTTATCTTGGATTAAAAATTCAAAGAAAACTGGCCAAGTAGTGAGTTGAAGAACGGGTAGCTATTTAGCGAAGATCATTAATAAACTCTTAAAGTTGACTTTAAATAAACCTTTACAATTTTGAACCGTCAAACTTGCGAAAAAAATTACGAGAAACTGAAGCTGAGACATTAGAAATATTAGGCTACATACCATTATGTATAAAAATATATAAAAACTTTACCTCTTTGGTTGAAATATTCAATACATCAAACTTTTTCATACATCTCCTTACTTGTTTTCAAAAAAATGGCTGCCACTTGTAGAATCTACGCATGCATGATTGGCTTAAAGAGACTACATCGCGAGACTTCATGTCTCTTTCTCGTTTATAGCGTGTGTCGATCGTGGCAATAACAAGTTCTGGCTCACTGAGAAACGTGCCTTACATTCCGCGAGCACAGGGTTTAAAATGCTTTACTATATGCTGTCCTTGCAGATCTCAAGGGATCCCCTTGGATATTTTTATTTTCCTATAAAATACTTCTTTGTAGATAAAACTCGATTCCAAGCATGCATTACCGTATGCATGCATGCGTGGCATAATGTGTACATATGTGATTCGTTTGTTCATTAAAAATAGTCATTTTTAGTTGATATAAGTTTTGCATAGCTTCAAAATTAATTGGCGTCACTAGTTTGGTCAAATAGTAAAGAAAACTAAGTACTTAAAGTTTTCGAATATTCGAACCCTATTTTAGGGTTCGAACCCTGTCAAAACGAATCGAATATTTGAATATTCGAATATAAGGCACACCACTAATATACACCTTAAAATGCATTTTCCTATGTCCTTTTTTTAGAGCTCAATGTTTTAATTTTTTTATTTTGCAGTCATTTTAGTAATGACGTCACGCCGGAGTGACGTCATTGCAATAGGTGCCTGCTGCTCCCACAGACCTCTGAACATACTTGTATATTTGATTAAATCTCGCCACACAATTTTGATAGACTTTTTAACCCCGGCGCTCACAAGACCACCTGCGTTAGAAAGACAACGAGGTGGAGCTAGAGAGAGAGAGAGGGGGGAGGGGGAGGGAGCTGGGGGTGGGGGTGGAGGTGGGGGGGGGGAGGTAGAGGATAGCGGATAACCGGTCAACAAGAAACCAGCAGCTGATAAATCACTGCACTGTCTATTGAGCGTTGAGGGAAGATAGTAGAATGGGTGTCAGATTTAAATTTGCCAGTGTTTTATTTATTATCATCCCCCGCCGCAGTACCGTGAGCGGGGGGATATAGAAACGCCTCATCCACAACCCTGATATGCCCCCTTTCGTCCACACCACTTTGTTAATTTTTCCTTGAGTGCTTAGGAGAAGTGAACTAAACTTAGGAGAAGTGGACTAAACTTAGGAGAAGTGGGCTAAACATAGGTTAATTTTCACTTCTCAGAGCGTGTCTAGTCCGGGCGATTTGTTGCTTTTCCTTGATCACATAGCTTTGAAACTATTACACAGTGAAAGAATATATACAGTGGAACCTCGGCATCGGACCACCTCTCTCTTGGGACCACCTCTGAATTAGGGCACATTTGTTTTCGGTCCCGAATGCGCTCCCTGGACTTAAATGGTTAGGAAAACTTCCAATTGGGACCACCTCTGAAAAAGGCCACATTTTATCCGTTCCCAAGGGTGGTCCAATTTCAGAGGTTTCATTGTATTGTAGATTCATATTGAATATATCTTGAAGATATTTCAATTTGATCGACCGAAATCTGTCGGAATTATGGCGCTCTGAACAAAGTTAATTTATTTTGTTTTGTTTTTGTTTAACAGTCTGAATGGGTTTATTGATAGCGACAGATGAAAGTTATCTCTTTAATTACATTGGTAAGGTTTGACTGAATTAATGAATTTCGAGCACACTAACTGCTCGGCGGGGGATATGCAAACCACGATTGTCTTGTTTTTTTTTCTCCAGTGTCCAGTCGTTTGCCAGCTGACTACAATGTCTCTGGCCACTTTGATAAAATTGCGTGTGACAAAACAAACAACTAAACCGAAGTAATGGGTTTTGGAATAAAACCTATGTTGGAATAAAACCTATCAGTTAACTGTACAGTTAACTTTTGTGAATGCATCCATACAGGGTTTAACATGTGAAATAATTTGATTACAAATAAATTTAAATAGTAATTAGTTAATATACTATATTGATAAGATATAATATAACATACAAATATAAACTTCAAAAGGGAAAACAAAACAGGTAAATAAATAATTTAATAAATAGATTTAGTAATATTTACAGATGGATTTTAACAGTCCAGTTATTTTTCTTGTTTTTCTTCAAGTCTCCAGATTGGTTCATGCCAACTGTATTTCTAGATTTATGCGTGAATCCAGATTTTTTGTCGAGGTTGGGGGAGAGGAAGGAAGGGGGAGGGGGAGAGGGGGAGGGGAGGGGGTAGTGGGGGGAGTGCTGTGGGACTGCGGTGGGTAGAATTTTTTTCTAAAACAATTGAAGGGGTCCATGCATAAACTTGATAACTCCACTTATCAGGAAAATGCACTATTACCACCGCGGTATTTCTTGGCCTCTGTTCTATCACATATGTAAGTCTTACACCTCAAATCCGATTAGAAGTGGGCATTTTTAAGGAAAAGGCGATGGGAAAAACCTATGTTTGTTACTAAAATTTCAAACTTTAAAACCGTTTTTCTCCACTGCTGATAACTGCAGTTATCAGGTTTATGCATGGACCCCTTCATTGTAAGCTTTGTGGTGCCTTAATAAACATAGCACCATTCTGGGGATGGAGGAGGGTGGTTGGAGAGGACTGGTCGGGAAATGCGGGGCGGAGGGGGGGGGGATGGGGGGTGCGGGGGAGGCGAGGAGGGGAGTGATCAGCAACCAAGGCTCGCCAACGAAATCCTAAAATGCAGCATTTCTGTTTTAAAATACAATCACCGTTCCATAGTTGTAAGTTATGCAACGTCACAAAGTGACCTCTTTATATATTTGAGAAAAAATAATGGGCGGTACTCTCATTATCCTCACAGACTGACGTCACGCGCTGTGTCGTCACTGGATCACACAGGAGGACTGCGCCAGCTCCCGTTCCGCCTGGATACAATTCTTACAAGCAGAAGCATCGTGCAGATGTAACTGCTGGTAATACATGACGTCATCGTTCGACCTTGACACCGACTTCCGGTCGCCTTTGATGGCGATCACTGCGCGAAAGGCTTCCTGGCAGTGACGCATGCGCCGTATTGCTACGCGTATCCGGTGTAAAAAGTCCTCCGAAATATGCTCCATTAAATTCACATCACCTCCCAATACCGGATGAGGCATGTGACCTTTAGCAAGGCAATCTTCGATATAGTTTAAAATATCCATGAGCCGCAAAACCACATTACCCTCTTTCCAGTGCCGTGAGTCCGAGTTTGCGCTGAGAAAAAATAGTGCCGATTTGAAATGATAGGAAGACAGGTAACGGAGAACGGATTGTGTGTTCCGGATGGCCTTGAGTATCCGCAGTAATTTCTTTCTACAGTCATCTATCGATCCCTTTTCGACCATTCGAAAGAACTCATTTTCTTCGTTGGCGAAAGATTGGCGCCACAGCAAGTGTTGTTTCGCAAAGTGCAAACGTCCCTGGGACGGCGTAGGGATAAACTGTCGCTTCCGGTCGGTGACCCAGCTTTCGTTTTCCTCAAAGCACGGGATGAAATGCGTCGTGTAAAGATGTCGTCCGCTCTCCAGCGCCACCATCTGTATGGCGGATCCGGACCGGATCAACCGGATGTGATAATCGAGCTGGACGTCACTCAAGATGCTACTGATGACGTCATAGAACACGTCGCACACGCGTTGCGGTACGATCATATTCTCTTCCTTTTCGTCCATAAACGGTCGGTATTTCTCGTCGATGCCCCACAGGAATCTCTTGTACGCTTTCAGATAGAAGTTATCCGGGTACGGTGACGTCACCACGCTGAGACCGCCGCCGTCGATGACCAGTAGGACGTCGAATTCGATACGCTCGCCTATCTGCACGCCGTGGTGGGCACTTCCGGTGTACTCGATGCGCTGGCACAGGCGATCCTGAAGCAGCTTGCTCCGGATCTGGTTGATCACGTGAACATGGATCCGCCGGATACGAGATAGATTCGGTTGCCAGGCGTGGTTGTTATGGAACTTGTTCAGCTGTAGGTAAATACTTGGGTTGTCATACCAACCACACTGCTGTAAAATACAGTATATGCGTCGCCTTAACATCAAAATAACAAACAAAGGTTATATTTAGCAAAACAAAATCATAACCTAATCCAAAGAAAGCAACTTATAATTAATCTAAAAACAGTTTATATGAGTAAATGATAAAAATAGCTATTTATTTTTTTTTTATTTGGTGATAAAATTCGAGCATCGAACAAGAAAAATCGATTATAAAAACTTGTGCATGGCAAAAATTCTGATGAAAAATTGGAAGTTTTTGTTTCGGGATTCCTAGAGATCCATGTATCTGCCCGTAACATTTTAACAAACTTAGAAAAAAAATAAATTCTTAACTCAGTTACCGTGATGGAATCACTTACTTGATTCCTGTTACTGTACATCTTGTCTCTAGTGTGGTAGGGAGGAAGCGTTTAACGTCCCACTGACAGAAGATTGAACGTTCCTACTCTCCCACAAAACGACAGTTATTCCGTTCCTACTCTTCCCACAAACGATAGTTATTCCTTTCGTTCTCTCCCACTAACGACAGTTATTCTGTTCCTACTCTCACACAAAACGGCAGTTATTCCGTTCCTCCTGTTCCACAAACGACAGTTATTCCGTTCCTGCTCTCCCACAAAGGACAGTTATTCCGTTCCTACTCTCCCACTAACGACAGTCATTCCGTTCCTACTCTCCCACAAAGGACAGTTATTCCGTTCCTACTCTCCCACAAACGACAGTTATTCCGTTCCTACTCTCCCCACAAACGGCAGTTATTCCGTTCCTACTTTTTCACAAAACAACAGTTATTCCGTGCTCACTATGTTCCGCTGTTCTGTACCATCTTTCTACAGACAACCGCTATTCCGTTTCGATGATGCATTCGGCTTATGTAAGTGATTTATGTGTGTGATCCACCGTGTTGTGACAGTTTTTTTTTTTACATTTATATTGAATTTAAAACCCCCAACCGGGCAACAGCACAAAAGAGGAGCAAACGTGTTGGCTAAGGGGTGGCCTAGGGAGGGGCAGGGGAAGAGGGAGGGAAAGGGGCGGGGAGGGGGTTGGGGGACTCGAGAGGGTAGGGGCAGGTTGGTCAAATCCGGCAAAACATACAATATCAAATAGAAAATGCAAAACACAAGACAGAAAAAGGAAATACATAATTTCAATCTGTAACAATTCTTATACACTTTCTGACCAATGAATTTATTGATTTTAATCGTGTGAGGCAAACATCGTGAATATGCGTCTAAAGTAAATTTACCAGAGGTTATACTGAAGGCTGTTTGGCACAGAGCTTGGTGCCTTTAAGTGGTTATGAGGTGCACAAGTGTGTGTAGTGTAATGTTAAGACAATGCATTGTAATCAGCCAGATGATTTGCTGAAACAATACAACAACAGTGACAGAGAGAGGGGCAAAGTCCATACGCGCTATCCGTGGACTTCGCGTTGGTCTGAACCCAAGTGATCCGAATATCTACGGTGCTAGTTTTGGTGTTTCGTCATAGTAGAAGGCATTCAGGACGGTACTGTTGAAGTGTAGTTCTGTTTGTGAAGTCGTCCTATTTGTGAGGTGGTCCTATTTGTGAGGTGGTCCTATTTGTGAGGTGGTCCTATTTGTGACGTGGTCCTATTTGTGAGGTGGTCCTATTTGTGAGGCGGTCCTATTTGTGACGTGGTCTTATTTGTGACGTGGTCCTATTTGTGACGTGGCCCTATTTGTGACGTGGTCCTATTTGTGATGTGGTCCTATTTGTGAGGTGGTCCTATTTGTAAGGTGGTCCTATTTGTGATGTGGTCCTATTTGTGACGTGGTCCTATTTGTGACGTGGTCCTGTTTGTGACGTGGTCCTATTTGTGAGGTGCTCTCATAGAATGGTTGATCCTATCTCACGGTTCAACTGTACTTGGACTTCAATCAGACACGAAACGGGGTCAATCATGCTTGACACAGTTATCGCTGTACTTCATTCAGTTAAAATTATCCCACTACTCACCCACACACTCATTTTGCAGATGTCTGTCTGTCTATCTGTCTATCTGACCCTTCATCCATTTGAGCCTATATTTCTTCAAAACTGACATTTTGAAAACCAAAAGCGGTTTCATTTTTTGCAGCATCGAGTTCATTGTCAAGGTCACAGATAGTAACACACATAAATAACTTGCAAGTGGCAAAGGTGAAAGGTAAAAGGTCAAACTATCGACACAACGTAATTTAAAGTGGTTGAATTTTCTTCAAAGATTCGATATACAATACAGTAAGAAGGCTTATGGTGTCAACATCTACAGAAGATAAGTATTTATTAACACCTAACAATAACAGTGGAATTAAATAAATTCTTAGTTTAGACAATGCTAAAACGACTAGATGATAATAGTAAACATCCAAACTAAAACCAAAGCTATACTGTAAAATAAACTAAACTAGAAAAGTGGGTTTTGACTGGTTTGCTTTTAATATTTCAAAGGCAATTTTTATGTGAATAAAAATCGGTAGGGCATTCCAAAGTCAAGGAGTGGCAATGCTGAATGTCCACTTGCCACGACGGTCTCTCTCGTTCTCTGCATTCTCTGTATCTCTGTGAATAACCTTCGTAGATAGGATGAAGTATTCCAAGCCTCGCTGGTGATGGAAAGACGAATCTATTTCCTTAAACATGTTGTTGTTCTCTATAATACTTTGTATTCATGTCGCTGTTCTCCAACATACTCGTCTTCGTATTGATGTCTCTTACATACTTCGTATTCAAGTTGGCCTTCTGTATCAGACTATGCCTCCATATTGTTTTCTAACAAATTTCGTCTTAAAGCTGTTGTTCTCCAACATGTATCACTTTATATTGCTCTCTAACATACTACGTCTTCGTATTGTTGCTTTCCATATATTTCGTCTGTATCTCTTTGTTCACCAAAACACTTCCTCTTCGTATTAATTTTAGCATACTTCGCCTTCAGGTTGTTCACTGCAATACTCCATATTTGTACTGTTGTTCTTAAATATACTATATATTCAAGTTGTAGTTATCTAATATGCTTCCATTTCATGCTGTTGTTCTCTAACACTTTTCGTCTTCATATTATTGTGCTCTGACATACTTCGTGTTCATGACTTTGTTCTCTAATGTGCTTCGTCCTCATATTGTTGTTTTCTGAACTACGCCTTCTTTATGTTATGAGGTGTGTAGATTTCATTTCGCGGATTGTTACACTTGGAAAGCTTTACTTTCCTGGTGTAAATAAGTTCGTACGGGCATCTTCATGAGTCTCTTTTTTCTGTAAGTTGTTTCCTCACAATTCATCAAAAACGCAAACAGCTAGAATGTTGAAATTTTAGGTGACAGTAGAGGATATTCATTCTGGTACTGTGTGAAATTTTGAAGCGAAAGGATTCCTTAGATGTTGTGCTTTATGGATATTAAATTCATGGCAAGTTTTTTAAAGTAGCCAGTGTTTATTGTTGACACGTTACATCGCTTTGTGAAACAAAAAAGCTCAAGTTGAGAACAGATAAAAACGATGAAACTCAATTTAAATTGATGAATTCAGACATTCCACAAGAAATTCTGAACTGCTGGCGGTATATATGAATATCGATCTGGAACAGCTAGTCCAGTCCTACAACAGTACCCTCACATCAATTCTCGACCAGCAAGGCCCCGATTATAGGAAAGGATATACCACTGAGGAAACGTGAATCATGGCATAACAAGAAAATTACTGGCGCCCGATGCACTGCCAGTCGAATGAACCGGGCTTCCAAAAATACCTGGAAAAGGTCATTCCAAATATAAACCATGTTACATGGAGTTTTTAGAAAACGTACAATAATAGTTTAGAAAATTGAACTGACATACTAAAAATGGATGAAAATCATGCTAATCCTAAAAATCTAAACCTTGGACGGAATAATGAATAGTTAAATCCAATGCCTGAGCATCGGTCAACGAAGGTTTGAATTTGCTCACCTTTGTATAACCAAAACCTAGAAACGTAACTCTTTGTAATTTTAATCCGGTTGCAGCAGGTGATGTGAAATAAATCATCTCTGCGTTTGCTGATAAGTGCTATGATCTGGATCCGATCCCCACAGGTCTTCTGAAGAAATGTGTGGGTATATTCTCACCGGCGATCATAAGGATAAATAATTTGTGATTGTAACGTTCCACCATGCCAGTTGTGTGTCAGCGTGCCTTGGTTACGCCTTCACTTAAAAATGACTCAACCTGAGCCAGACCCGAGTAATTATAGTCCTGTATTCAGCTTTTCTTTTGTCAGAAAAGTTATCGAGAAATGCGTCAAATGATCTAGGAAATGTCTTGCAGTCTCCCTGCAAGACTGGTCACCAACTCTGAGACTCCGCTCATGAGGATGCCTGACGAAATATGTAGAAGTGTAACGCTGTATTTGTGGCTCTGTTGGACCCCTCCAGAGCCGTTGACACTGTTGACCATCAATGTTGTAGCGTCGCATAGTTGCTAGAAATTTCCATTTCTGTTCTGAAGCATGTTACGTCATATCTGTGTGCCATCATTATACAGGTGCTAGATCTGAACCTGTCAAACGAGTATGTTCTGTTCCTCACAGAATTAAATTAGAACTGGGCCTGTACTCTGATTATACTTTGCAATTGGTGTTCGTGTCGATTCCGCTCTGAAGTGGTTTACGTAATACCTGTGTGCTAACGATGCTGGATCTAAACTTATCAAGTATATTCTGTACCTCAAGGGTCGAAATTAGGACCGCGTTTGTATCCTAATATTACTTCGCCATTGGCATCACACTGAATCACAAATACTCATCGTGACGTCACGGAGTAATAGCAGTTAGCTGCGGAGTCTCACCTTGAGCGAAGTATTCATATTGTTACTGAGTGGCAGACGTCGGAATCGGAATCGTGGTTGATTCCATCACTCTAGATGATGGACTCAAGAAATCTCGGTAATTAACCATGGATTCAGTTCTGGATATGACGGCGCGCGCATGTTTGCTGATCTACGCAAGACTTGTTACTGCTACATTCCATGGATAAAACGCACGCGACATGTTTTAAGTGATTGAGATGCAATGCTTCTCGTGAACGCGCTGGCTATCTCGCGTCTTGATTATTGTACAATAGAGTCTCTCATAACTGAACACGGCGGGGGGGGGGGGGGAGGGGAGGGGGGGGATTGGAAATTTTTCTGATGTGAGAATTTCGGTCGTTAATGAGTACCACCAATAAAGCGGTTTCTGTGTGTGTGCACTATGTACTGAATCTGTCTTTTTGTACACAATTTTAACCCGTCTTTTTGCTTAAAAAACAGCTGGTGATTTCTTTCTGTTTCAAACCATTAATCATCATGCATTAATTTTATTGTTTCTCTAATTACGAATGTTTCAATTATGCCAATATTTGCCTATGAAACCCTTTTAAAACCAATTTCTTAGCAGTCCTATTAACTCGCGGACGTTATAATCTTTAGTTTATTGACCAAAACCATATCCATCGCAACGGTACTAAGCAATTAGTTAAACATACAGTGTATCTACGCGAGATGTTGCTATGGTTACCAAGTAAAGGGGCACACAAAATACAAAAGAATTGCGAGGTTTTCTGAGTTCGGACATAGGAGTAAATGTTCGGGGGGGGGGGGTGTGACTCGTTTTGAGTTCGGTTCTAGGAAAATTCAGCTATGGGAGGGTCGGATATAAGAGACTCTACTGTAATAGGTTATATCAAGGCCTGCCTGGTTACCTCATTCATGATCCACACTTCATTCACACTAAAAGACGAAAACAAGGAGAAAAGGGGTAATTTTGATGTCAGACGCGGTCGATGCGGAGTGCCAAGTTTTTGGTTAAATATGGGGAAAATTTGCGTTCCCTCTAAAAGGTGGGTTCTTTCGAAACTGCCCTCCGCGTTTGGTTAAGAAGGGGGATCTTATTTCAAAATTAACAATTTGGTTTAGGGGTCGTACTTTTCCGTGAGAACTGCCCGAGGGGTGGGAGGGAGGGAGGGAAGGGAGGTAACTGGCGGCATTTGCCTAGTTGAAGCAATTGCAGCGATTGTTAACCCCCTGCTTGTCGCCCCTGTCTGGATTCGAACTCCGGACCTTGGGATTACCAGCTCTAACCAACTGTGCTTACCATCAGCCCGTGTTCCATCTATGTGCAATTGTTTTTTTTAATCAGGATTATTTTATTATAGAAATCCACATATGAGTTGATTTTTGCATTGAAAATCAAATAATAAATGTAATTTCTGAAACTGTTTCTTGCAGATTGGTCTGCGTCAATTTCAAGTACCCAGCCCCCACCCCGCCCCCCCCCCCCCTCCAACCACGCTACCCCCTCACTAAATCCTGAGCAGGTACATAAGTGCTAACTCATTCACCTACGTAAGTATGACGTCAAATCCAGTCCACGTTTAGAACTATGAAGAGGTGCATAGTAAATTTTACTAAGTCAAGAACTCCCCTAGATTGTGTTGAAAAGGATGTGTTGCTATGGCAGCCACTGCGGGCCACACACGTGCCGTGGAATGTTGATGATTGACAGCTCAATTAACTGGGTTGATGATATCACACATCACTGTCACACATTACTCAGACAGTGCACGTTTGTGGGCCATTTCATTCTTCATTTTTTTTTTTTCAATATTCTAGATACTTTAGATACCTAAAAGAGGCCTAAATCCTGGGTATAAATCGTCCCCAATTATTGTTGTTGCATCCTCAAGTGAAAACCAAACAATACACAGGCAATGAAATAAATTTGTGAAATTAACTTGTTATTAAATTAGACTGGCCAGTGTTTTTTGTTAAAACAAAAACGGATATTTCTCCCCCGCCCCCCAATCAGTCACGTGGAAAAAAAAATTCCTTACTTAAAAGTACAACATTGACTAGCTCAACCAAAAATTGAAAAAAAAAAATCGCCAAACATACATTTTTACAGAAACTGAAGAAAAACTTCACAGTAAACATTTCCACTACATATGGGTTCTTCTTGCCATGTTTTAGCCTAATCCAACACACTGTTTCGGAGATATCGCAACAATATGGCCAAAAAAGTTAAAAATAAAAAATTTTAAAATTCGCCAAAAAATACATTTTCAACGGCACTATACATTTGCGCCACATGTGTGTTCTTCTTGCGACACATGAGCCTTATCCAACGAACTGTTTCGGAGATGTAGCCTGCAAAAGTGAAAAAAATGCACGAAACCCCCCCCCCCCCCGCCCATGTTAGAAAATTGCCAAAAATAGAATTTTTGAAGAAACGAAAAAAAAATTAAATAAATAACACGGGCATCATCTAGACATGTACCCCAATATGTATGTATGTTTTGAGAAAAATCGACTCATTAATTTCATAAGAACTCACTGACGGACAGACAGACAGACAGACGGACGGACGGACACACCAAATGCTATATATGTCTCCCTTAGGGGGAGACATATAATTAACGCTAATGGTCATACAACATACTTACTACATGTGAACACTGGTGAGGTAGGGACGGGGGGTGGGGACGGAGGGTGGGGACGGGGGGTGGCGGGCGGAATTATGACCCAGACAGAGACCGCATACAATAATCAAGGACATTATCATCATAAATTGCCCCTCCCCCTACACCTTCCGTCCCCTCCTCCT
>OX457030.1:2008566-2070023 GCA_949752745.1 Protula sp. h YS-2021
AGAACTCGCCCTCCCGGTCCCCCCTCTCCCCCACCCCCTCCCCCCCCAACCCCGCCATGGAATCCTTTCCAACTACTATGTCATTTACTTTATTTACTTTTTGTGTTGTCTTTTTTGAAACGATGTTGATGATCACAGTTGTTTGGCCTCGTTCTATCCCGAATACCATTCACGTTTAATCTTGTTGTCTTTTTTTTCCCACTTGTCATGTGATCGAAAGTATAAAATAAAAAAAAAACAACATAACAGATTTTGGTTTTATAATAATAAATAAATAAATAAATAATAATAATCATAAACTATAAATAATAAAAACAATAATAGCAATGATAATATTATGATCGTAATCATGATCATGATCATGATCATCATCATCATCATCAACATCACCATCATCATCATCATCATCATCATCATCATCATCATCATCACCACACCACCACCACCACCACCACCACCACCACCACCACCACCACCACCACCACCACCACCACCACCACCACCACCACCACCACCACCACCACCACCACCATCATCATCATCATCATCATGATCATCATCATCATCATCATCATCATCATCATCATCACCACCACCACCACCACCACCACCACCACCACCACCACCACCACCACCATCATTATCATCATCATCATCATTATCGCCATTGTTATCATCATTATCACCATTCTTATTATTATTATTATTATTATTATTATTAATATTATTATTGTTGTTGTTGTTGTTGTTGTTGTTGTTGTTATTATTATTTTTTTTTTATTTTATCATTATTGCTAGTTAAAACTGGGTTAAAAGCATTAGGGAAAACGAAGAAAAAGAAAGAAAGAATATTGTTATTTAACAAGTCATGCGTTCCCGATTACCATGCACGCGATAGCACCGAATGATAACATTGTCAAAGAGCTTTATTGTGTTGTAGATTTTAAATAACTAGTTTTAAGCGCCTGTATAATCTAGAAACGCTTAGAATAATCTACAGTAGGGATTCGGAAATAGGATCTTAGGTCTAAAGGTGACAAACGCAAAGGGTTTTACTTGTAAAAAAGCGCTTTACTAAATAAAACGGCAGTTGTGTTGTATTGGAGAGATTATATTGCTTATTGCGCTGGGCAGTATCAAAGGGAAATCTCACCTACAATTGACATTTCCTTCATACTTTCACAGTTTAATGCTTTGAGTGTATATATTCCAAAATTGAAAAGAAAAAGGGGGGTCACCGATGTTGTAAGAGAAATAAAGACACTGAAAGGTCGCGTACTTTTACTATAGAAACCATTGGGAAAACCTAAGAAATTTCAATCAAAATGCAAAATTCGCACATAATCACAATTGACAATTGCCTCATGTTTTCCCTGTTTAGATAACACCTCATACGAAATGTTTTAAGCAAATAAAAATATATATCACCGTATCAATAAGAGAATTATTCAATCTTTTTGACAAAATCCCATTGACGCAATAGATAAATGGTGAAAACAGTGTAATATGATTTTAATGGACAATTTATCAACACAGGCCCTTCTAGGAACAAAATATCAACACAGACCATTTCTGGACATGACCCTATTTGTCTTTGAAAAGAATTTTTTGATCTAGACGGATTTAGTAGTTATTTATACTGTATAAACATGATTTCAAACTCAGCGATATTCAATGTAATGCGCATTTCGGTCGCTAGATGGCGCAGAGATACCCGTATTTCCCTTTGAAAGGAAGTAATTACTTATTGTCCGTCTAATGTCACGACACATCTGTATGGTAAAAAAAAAAAGTGTATTATGTCGTCTTTTGTGACTACAGGTGTTAGAATCAGAATGACACAGTATTAACTAACAGACCAACAGACCCCCCAACGCTTCCCACACTCAAGGCAGCCAGTGGCGTCACCATGACGTGGGCTGGTCATGTGACGCTTACGTCACTGTTTTTGCTGATCACTACTACAGCTGTCGATGCTGACCCAACCAGTGACCAAGGCTATCGGCTACCCAATCAACTGTAAGTGCTGACATTGCGTCATTAGTCTATTTTTAAGGGATGGATGACTGAATGGTGATAATTCTGAATTCGGTGATTGGTGATCTAACCCACTGCATTATTCTCTTAGAGTAGGAAAGCGGACCAAAGGTCAATCCCCCGCTTACCATGAACATTGCCGGATTCGAGCCAGGAAACCCAGGATTGCCAGACCAATGTTCTGAGCAACTAAGCTAAACAAAAATAAAGGAAGAAAGAAAAAAAGAAAGAAAGAAAGAAAGAAAAAAAGAAAGAAAGAAAGAAAGAAAGAAAGAAAAAAAGAAAGAAAGAAAGAAAGAAAGAAAGAAAGGAAAGAAAGAAAGAAAGAAAGAAAGAAAGAAAGAAAGAAAGAAAGAAAGAAAGAAAGAAAAGGAAAGAAAGAAAGAAAGAAAGAAAGAAAGAAAGAAAGAAAGATAGGAAGGAAGGAAAAATGAGGAATGATAATTTTGGGGATTTTGTTCCAAATGACGGCGGATTATTTTCCTTTGGGTCTGCTGCCAGCGCCACAATCAACATCATGGACCAGCATCTCGGATCATGAAAAACAGGGTCTGGTTAATCCCCGTGGTCGACGGGGGGGGGGGGGGGGGGGTGGGGGGGCACACACGTACAAATTAGTTACCACGCGTATCGGTGACTTTAAACGGTCCTTAGACGTAGACAGAAGTAGCACCCCACCTTTTTGGACGAAATGTGGAATGCAGTTCCGAAAGAACCCCCCCCCCCGTCCCCCCCGCCCCTCGCCCCCCCCCCCCCGTCCCTCCTTTCGATAAACGTGAAATACTGAATGAAAATTAACGAAATTGTCACAGTACGCGGACCGCCTCTGGCCTCAAAATTTGCCCCTTTTCTGCGTTTTTGTTACACTTGGGGATTTTCAATCCCTTATTTTATTGCTTTAGTACGATTCGGAAAAGTGCTTCCGTATGTTTCCTTTTTTCCGCCAAAACCTTGTCACGCGAACTCCTCTGAGACGGCTAGGGGTAGGATGACCAAATTTGGCAGAGACATAGTATAGCATGTGAAATTGGTCTCGCTCAATTTTTTAAAGAAATTCATTAATATTTTATATGCAAAAATGGACATTGAAATTTAAAATTTGAAAAGCTTGGTACGCGAACTCCTCTGAGACGGATAGGGCTAGTTAAAATTTTTGTTTTGTATTTATTTTTGTTTTGTTTTGTTTTGGACACGCATTTTAACATATGATAGCAAGATCCACCACCCACATCCCCTTCCCGGACTAAAACCCTTCTGTGTTGTTTTAATCGTAATTTGGCATAGAATTACGTCATTATGTAAACACACGCGGCGTCACCGGAAGTCTGCGATAATTCGTGCATTTAAACGCAATATGCCTACGTCAGACCAATCAATGGGTCAAACTATTGGTCGACTGAGCTAGGCAATAGGGATATAACAAAACAAAATCGCATCCTCTAATTCAACCTGAATTCTGCCTGCCGATTGGACGAGAGCTCATGAATATTCATAAGTGCATCATAAATTGGGTGGTAGTACACTGTACAAGCATGCACAGATATTCCAGTTAACAATTGGTCTACCAAATCCACTTTTTTATGCGAATTGCATTTACATTTAATAAAACCACAATTAACCTGAATTAATCACGAATATTTTGATATTTTAAATGCTTTGTGAAGTTTAATAATGCAATTAGCTGTCTACATAAACGTCGGTGACACGTTTACGCAGGATTTTGTTTTATTGAACAAGTAGATCAAGAGTGGTATTCTGCTCTGTACTTATATTTAAGGACGTCCTTATTCTTGAGATTAGATGGTTCATCCTTAATGTTTATCCTTATTTTTAAAAGACTTTGTTAAGTTTGAGGATAGAACAGAATAGCTTTTTATCCTTATCTTTTTTAAAATAAGGACGTCCTTAAAAATAAGGACAGCGCAGAATACCACTCCTGGTTTACTTTGTGACGTCAGTCTCACATAATTAGTCACAAGATTCCACACTTTCCAACAGGGGCATTTCTGCGTAAAAGCGGAAAGGGAAAGATAAGATTACAAGAAAGATAAGATTACAAGCATCAACACACCTGGTGTCCTGTAGTTATGACCAACTCCCCTCCACCCCTCCACCCCCTCTAAATACCCCACCTTACACCCCTTCAACCTCTCCAACCACTCCACTCCTCCATCCATCCAAACACTCCACACCTCCAGCCCTGCAACCCCTCAAACCTTCCACCCCTCCACCCCTCTAATCCCTCCAACCTTCCACCATTCCATCCCTCCATCCCCTCCAACCTTCTACCCGTTCACCCCTCCACCCCTCTACCCCCAACTTTCTACCCCTCCATCCCTCCACGCCTCCAACCCCTCCAACCTTCCACCCTCCACACCCCAACCCTCCCAACCTTCCACCCCTCCAACCCCTCCAACCTCTCCACCCTATGGAGTAGCTTATCGTGGCCATCATCAACTCCCCTCCACCCACGCTCCCCTCTCCATCCCACCACTCACCTCCTAGCATCTCGTAGTCAGGACCAACCCCCCTATATCCCCTCCAAGCCGTTCACCCTACCACCCTCTCCAAACCCTTCACACCTCCACCCATACACCCCTACACCCCTTAAACCCTCAACCCTACACCCCTCCTACCTGTCAACCCTATCATCCCCCATCCCTCCAGCCTGTCCTCCACTCCACCCCTCCAATCCCTCCACCAGTTCATTCCCTACACCTCTCCATCCTTCCGGCTCCTCCAACCCTCAATCCCTCCACCCCTCTAACCCTCCACCCTACCACCCCTCCATCACTCCAGTCCTTCAACCCGTCCAATTCTCCAACCTTCCAAACTCTCTACCCGTACACCCCTCCAACCCCTCCACCCCTACACCTTTCAAGCTCCTCTACCACCCACCACTCCAACCCCTCCACCCCTACATCCCTCCAGTCCACCCCCCGCTCGCCACTCCTTCACCCCACGAACTCTCCAAACCCTCCAGACCTTACACTTAGTTATTTCGTTCTCTATTTACATAGCAAATCAAATATTCAAAACGATTAAAGTACTTGCAACGAATGAGCTCAAAAGCTAAAGTGAAACAACTTTTATATTTATTTTAGTGTGAAGTCACAGTAAAACACTTGCTGGTGTGCTTTTAATGTCATCCTTAAAGCTATCCATTTGAATTTTTTAACCTGTTTTAATTTTTTATGTATGTGACGGAATAACAGCACTGCGGACTTTTTTGGAAGCCATTGTCCAAGGACTCAGTGGACGATAATTTTAAATTCCGTGATAAGTGATATAACCCACTGAATTTGCTTAGCTTAGGCAACTGGAGAGAATGCCAAAACTTCCCTCCCCCACCCTCCGCTTAATACGAGAATTCTATGATAAGTGATTTAACCCACTGCATTCACGTAGCTAAGCTCAGCTTAGTTTAGAGAGAACGTTAATTTTTCGATTCGAACCCGGGACCTTTGGGATTACCAACGCTATATCCAACTGAGCCAACCGTTACTATAATGCTACAAGCTTGATATTATAATTTTTTTTAAATATTCGTCTCTCGAAGTGTAACACTTTAGGTTACTTCTATTTGACTCAGCTTTGCACGACACTAATGGCTGTAATGTTTTTGTGCAAATTTTTGTTGACGTTGTTGAATTTTCTTTTCCCAGGGCTGCATCCAGGGAGAATTATTATAGCGGCGGTCTGACCTTCCCCCCTATTTGTACGGCACTGCCTATGAAATAACATGGAGTTTATGATTTCTGACCTAAGGCTGACCTAAAGGGGAATTTGATCCCAATGCACGAATCTCCGAGCAATTTTTGGCAATGCCTGTTTCCAACACTTTAAACTAAAAAGAAACAGGCAAAGGCCCAGCTTAGAGTGATGTATAACACATCGACAAACCAAGTAAAATCTTTTAGATATTTCTTGGCATCTCCACATAGTCTAACCCTAGCAATTGATAAACAAGTAGCTCTTTTAAATAGCAATAACTATCTGTTCTCCCTGGAGCCAAATCGTAGACAAAGTGCAAGAGGTGTATAGGAGCTCTGATTTTTGTATTGCAGTAAGCCTAGGGTAGTGCCCTTGGCTATTGTCCGGGCGTCACTACAGTACTAAACAACTTCACAGTCTTGACTATGTATGCTCAAAATGCACAATGCTCTTGATAACAGAAAGAGCGAGAGATAAATAGATAGATAGATAGATAGATAGATAGATAGATAGATAGATAGATAGATAGATAGATAGATAGATAGACAGATAGATAGATAGATAGATAGATAGATAGATAGATAGATAGATAGATAGATAGATAGATAGACAGATAGGGTGAAAGGACACAAGCAGGCAGACAGTAAGACATAGACAGCGGGGGGAAAAGTGAGAGAAGGGAACAAAGAGACAGACAGAGATAGACAGAGAGTTAGAGGGAGAGACAAGCAGACAGACAGACAGTCAGACACAGACAGAGGGAGAGAGAGAAAGTGAGAGAGAGACAAGCAGACAAACAGACACACACTGGCAGAGAGAAAGAGAGAGAGACAAGCAGACAGAGACCCGAACACTCGCGTAACGTCGGGCCGACGTCGGAACGGTATAAACCAGGTCGGAAAACGTCGGCATCGGCTTCTGTGCATCGGTAATGCATCGGTTATAGGTTGGCAATAGTCGAATTTCCATTTTTTTTTTCATTCGTCGGAAGTTCATCGGTTACCGACGTTGGCCTGATAATTATTTTCCTCAGTTTAATAGATGTTGGCAAATATTCATCGGGCCGACATCTTTTTCCGACGAACTTCCGACCAATTGGGAAATTTTTTTGCTAAAAATATTATATTCATATATTACACGTATTTCTCAATGCATATATTATACATATATTTTCATGCATTGGTTATACGTTGGAAATAGATTAACTTCCGACCAATGGTAAAAAAATGAAACGGATATTGCATACGTATATTCGATGTATTTACTTATACGTACATTATACATGTATTTGTATATGTTGGCCCAACGGCTGACATAGACGTACTTCCGACGGAACAAAACTTAATTGTTTTTGAAAAAGATATTACTGATGTATAACCGACGGATTACAATAATCGTATAATATACAAATATATCACTGCATCGGCTATACGTCGGAAATATACCGAATTCCGACGAAAATTAATTTTTTTATTTAAGATATTACAAGCATGTAATATGCGTATAAAAATATACGTATATCATACATATAGTTATATTTGTCGGTGAAACGTCGGAAATATACCGATTTCCAATGGATCTCAAATATATCACTACATCGGCTATACCTCGGAAATATACCGAATTCCGACGAAAACTAATGTTTTTATTTGAGATATTACAAGCATGTAATATGCGTATAAAAATATCCGCATATTATACATATAGTTATATTTGTCGGTGAAACGTTGGAAATATACCCATTTCCAATGGATCTCTAAATTTATGTATTTCACGCATAACTTGAAATGAAAACAATATACATATATATATATATATATATATATATATATATATATATATATATATATATATATATATATATATTGCGTTGTGTACGAGTGCTCCACATATTCCACAGCGTCGGAAAAAAGATGCCGATATTGCCAACGCGTATTATACGTATTTTTTTAAACGTCTATAAAACGTATATTTTCCTATGTATAAACGACGTCGGAAATACATCGGAAAAAAGATGCCGATATTGCAATCGTATATTATACTATTTTTTATACGTCTATAAAACGCATATTTTCCGATGCTTATTCGGCGTCGGAAATTTATCGATTGACGTTTTGTAGGGGACATTATGAAGAATCAATAGTGGTGCATTATGAACATACTTGAAAATTATCATTTGCCTCAATAAACTAGCCCCAGCCGCCGTGGAGTAGAGGTATGTTCCGCGCCTAGGATGCAAGAGGTCCCCGGTTCAAACCCGAGTAAGTACTAGTGTTCAGTTGCAATATATAGATATGATATGTTGTATATTGATATGCTATGGTGTATGTATGAATATGTGAATTATGAATGGTTGGTAAAGGTTCAATGGGTCAGTTAAGGTTAGAAACAATTTTTTTTACGTATAAAATTCATCGAAAGTTCGTCGGAAATGCATCGGAATATAACCGTATAACCGTCGTATAGCCGACGGTTGGTGTCCGACGTCGAAGAGTTTGTAGGGATATTTCCGACGGTGGCCCGACGTATTAAAGATATATCGGCCCGATGTATATCCGATGTACGAAGCCGCTATATCTATTATGCGTCGGGCCATAGTTAATCCTATGTGCAACCGATACATCGGCCGACGAAGTTGCCGATATTGCCGATCTAGTATAGATGTATTTTAGACGTTACTCGAGTGTTCGGGGAGAGACAGTCAGACAGATAGACAGACAGAGAGAGAGAGAGAGAGAGAGAGAGAGAGAGAAAATGAGAGAAAGACAAGCAGACAGACAGACAGACACTGGCAGAGAGAGATAAACCTAAAAATGATGTGCTAAAAATACATCAATTCATCACTAAAAGGTGTCCAGTATTGTACAGTGCTGGACACCTTTTTGTGATGTAAAAATCAACCCAGGAAACCATTTGATGCTTTAGCAATCGTATTATGGCTATTTACTTAATGCGAACTATGTGTTTACAAATCAACCACAGATATAGAATTAAAATAGTCACTTAATAATTTATTTATTTTTGCAGCACGCCGTGATATCACTAATACCAATATAATGTTGTACTGGTTTTATTTATTTGTAAATAACTTTTTTTCTAGCAATGTTAAATAAAGTGTTTCATTAAGTGAAAATTGTTGCACTTAGATCACAAATCACAGCTAAGTCTCTTCACGCTGACAGATTAATAACACAACATGAGATCAATGCCGATCAATCAATTATCTATATTGTAAAATCATGATTGTTTAATTGTAGGCGGAAAAGAAGACAGAATATTTTTCTTCAAGTACAGCAATTCAAAATTTAGGTATTCCCTACTTAGTTTATATGATTCAAGTAGGGTTATGACCATTAATGTTTTCAGACACTGTATACTCCACCAGATCATGGGCGGAGGGATTCCAGAAGTTGCTTTTTCAGCCATTGTAGACTCCACCAGATCCTAGTCGGAGAGATCTAGAAGTTGCTTTTTTAGACACTGTATACTCCACCAGATCCTGGGCATAGGGTTCTAGAAGATGAAAATAGACGAAAAAATGGTCTGTTAAACGTCGTGTTGCACAATAAAAGTTTAACTGTTAAACTGGCTACTTCGGGTAATTTTTTGAAGTTGACCAAGCCCCTCCTGCCCTGCCTCCTCCGTCCCCCGTCCCCCGTCCCCCGTGATGACAAAAACCAACATGGCTACCACCGCTGTATCAGACTCCGTTAGCATTTTCATAAGTGATCTATGCTTTTATGATCAAATATTGACAGGTACTAATTACTTGACTTAAATTATACACTCTTAAAAGTATTGACTTAACCCTGGGAACACAACAGTGCAAACTTTATTACAAATAAAAGATGGACACAAAATCTAATCCTGAGAATCTAATAGTGCAAATTTTATTCCAAAAACACACAAAATATTGTGGAAAAACTCACCTGAATATACTTTTGCTGGCAGTCAACCACTTCGTCTGCTCATCATATGGAATACTCGGTCAGGTCTTGCTTATCGGCAGGTAACTCGTGTTGTTTGTTCCACTGTTTGCGTAGCCATCCCGGGAGTTGTACATTATTTAATAACTGAGGATTATTTATCAATATCGATATAAACACAAAATATCAATATCACTTTCACGACAATATCATCAGAAGTGGCAACATCATCACAGACTGTAGACTTCATCATTTCAACAGACACCAATAAAGATTTTCACACTGCCCAGCAAACAATCGACGTCTTTTTTGGTTGAAAAAAAAGGTTGGAATTTGGTCTCGTCGACTTCACAACCATATTCTGACCTATGACCCAAAAACCCGACTTAATTCCGACGTCGGATTAAGGTCGGAATCCGACGTCATTCTGACGTTGAAAACCCGATGTCGGTTCCATTTCATATACAACCAAAACCGGCACGTCAGTCCGACGTCGGAAACATCGGGTTACGACGTCGACCCGACGTCATTCTGACGTCTTAATGTTTTCTGGGTGTGAGCAGTAGAATATTTGTTAATCGGAAACTAAAGACTTCATGAAGCGGACATCAAGAGAAATCAAACGAATTTTTTACATGGAAAACCAAACGACTGTTGATTCTATAAAACAGATATCAACAAACAACTGCAAACTGAGCTGCAGATTTTTACAGGGGAAAAACCAAAGGACTCTATATTCATGACAACAGTTGGTAACAAAATGAACTGTAGAATTTTTAACTAGAGTTATGAATCTCGACCTTGTTCACTGGTCACTGGTTCCATTGATATGGAGATAAAGAAAGAATCACGTAAAGCGTTTACTGTTGTAAACCGTATGAAGTGTCTTTTTTATGTGTAGCATCTTCTTTTTATTTTAGACATTACATTGCGGTTGCCCCAAAGCTGGTACGTCCATCACAGACGTACAACATCTACGTGACGATCTTCCGCATGCAGTACAAGTTGTTATACGTGAGGGCCGTTCTCAGTGCCTCGCATCACGCCTACGCCACCAACACGGTCACATTCACGCATGCAGCCACGAAAAACGTACAGCTTGAGGTATGTACCGTGGCCTTCTCGCGTACAGACGTACAGCTTGATTTAGATGGTCGCCTTCTCGCATACAGTCGCGAAAAATTACCAGTCAAGATATCATGGCATGCGGCAAACGGCACAGATATGCCTCGAAGAAGGTACCATTTCTCGCATGCAGTCACAAGACACATACATCTCGAGACGAGTACCAACGGCATTCAGCCATAACAAATTAGGCGGTAGGAAAAAAACAATTGGTGGGAAAGTTACGTCATATTTACTTCATCTAAACAAACATAAGAACAAAATGGATACAACTTGAAGTAGATTGTTGTTGTAAAGTTGTTGGAAAAGTAGAGGGTTAACTTATTTGGTTCTCTGAAGCAGAGCAATCTTAGCCAGTAAAGCATAGTAGCATAGTAAATATCGGTAGAAAAGTACATCTTGTATTCATGCATGTAAAAATAATCATTTCAGTATGATTTTAGCCTTTATTTTAAGGGATTAGATCACCATTAATGTGTCTGGATTGTTGTATATTTTGCTTGCAGATTCCTGTCCAGAATCTAGAAGGCGACCATCAACTCACAATAGAGGGACTGATCTCAGAAGGGACGGGACAAATTGTATTCAAAAATGAAACAATTGTGTATTATCAACAAAAATATATGTCTCTGTTTATAAGCACAGACCAACCTCTTTATTACCCGGAACAAACAGGTACAATCAAGGTTTGCTCAAGGAAGTAACGGTTCAGTTCATTAAAATGTTGGTCTAATTTTCTCAAATCTCAAATATTCGAATCCGACCACTGGATTGACAAACAGATGATTGGCTTTCGGTTCAATAGCCTCAACTAATTACAAATTATCGTCCTTTTGAACGAAGTGGTAATGCCTATGCTGATAAATATTGAGTTAATAATACATAGATTAACCCCGTAAATAGATATCAATGATAAGACTGAACGATTTCTTGGGTTGATATATCAATATATAAAATAAATATTAAGTGGTCCTATTTACCCGTTGCCAAATTGGACACTTTCCTTATATTAAGTAAAAGAAGTTTTTGCAGGATATTACCTCTAACGTCTGTAACGTGGAATAATTGCACAGAAAATTAATAATTAAATTGATTAGTTAACTATTCAACTAATTTGTTTGAACCTTATCCCGGTTGTGCACTACAACAAGACTTTATGAATGCAAACGTTCAAAATTTTTAATTCAATACAAAATATCATATTTTTTTTATAAATAATCCACTGCAAAACTGCCCTCTTGCAGTAACCAACAAAACTATTGTAAATATAATCCTAATCGGACATTTTCGGTTTCAGTTAAGCATTGAATGCAATTTCAAAGCTGACATTTTTGACTTAGATAAAGATTAAATTCGATTCAAAGCTGACACTTTTTGGCTTTAGTTAGACATTAAATGCAATTCGAAGCTGACATTTTTGGTTTTAGTTAGACATTAAATGCAATTCGAAGCTGACATTTTTTGTTTTAGTTAGACATTAAATGCAATTCGAAGCTGACATTTTTTGTTTCAGTTAGACATTAAATGCAATTTGAAGCTGACATTTTTTGTTTTAGTTAGACATTAAATGCAATTCGAAGCTGACATTTTTGGTTTTAGTTAGACATTAAATGCAATTCGAAGCTGACATTTTTGGTTTTAGTTAGACATTAAATGCAATTTGAAGCTGACATTTTTTGTTTTAGTTAGACATTAAATGCAATTTGAAGCTGACATTTTTGGTTTTAGTTAGACATTAAATGCAATTCGAAGCTGGCATTTTTTTGTTTTAGTTAGGTATAGAATAGCTGGTATCACACCAGGACAGCAAGCAGCCCATGGCGAAATTACTATCTACGTTAAGGTATGTTAGCAGGCACATTTCTATTACACTGTCTCATTACACTTTGACGTATAATGTATGTTTTTACTCTTAACTCACCCTAAATGTGCTGTTATAACTCGCATTTGTACTAATCTGTACCACGACCTACGTACGCTGCACGTTTGTATCCTTATTCACCCCTAGTATTAAGTTGTGTCACACACTTGTACTATTGTACTATAATGTGCCACGACTTACGCTGCAGGTTAGTACTGTGCCATACTTCGACATATGCTGCACGTTTTAGCTTCACGATTACACCTGCTGCTAAACTATAGGCTACCCGCATTCTACTGTTCTATGACACAGCTACACACAAAAGAGCATATTTTCTTAAAATAACTATCAATTTATTGCGTACAAGATTACTTTTCTATATGGTTACCTGACAGTCTATACATTATATCATAGTGTGCCAATTGGTACTAATAACTTTTTATATGGTACTTTAATCAATATATGGAGTTCACGGCGAGTGTCATTTTAAATTTTAGCAGCTAAAATTAACCACTGGAGAGGACTAAAACATATTTTGTACTTGATTTGTTTATTACATGCACATGAAACGCAATAATGGTGATTTCAGGATGGTAAAAACATCGTAGTTAGAAGATGGATTCAAAAACAGCTGAATTTGGGTATGTTAGAAAAGCATGATTTATTTTTAGCTGTTTTTGAAAAAGTAAAAAGGCATCACAAAGATTTAGTATTACTGTATGAGTACTGATAAATTCTACTGGGAAAATTTTATTTTCCTTAGTCATACTCCTCTTGTGATCTCCTTTATAAATGAAATCCTACTTTCAACATCAGGTCAGGCCACCTAGGATAAACAACGAAATATTTTGCAAGTGTAAGACACTTTCTACGGCTGCCAAAATACTCTTTGAACACATTTGTTGCAAACATTTAAATTATGATATTCATTTGTTTTTACCATTTGCCAATCAACCTCACAGTGATTGAATTTATAAAAGTATACAAAATCCTTCCAGTTGGTTTAGGTTATTTGCCTTGATATTGGGAATCCAACACCTGATTCCGATTAATTTATTCATTGGTTGAATTGACATGAACTAGATTAGTTGACATGTCAAAGCACTGGTCTGTTATTAGACTTAATGAAAGATATAAAACCGAGAAATATAACCGAGAAATATTCAGTAGTTGTTGCCCCACTCATCTTTTGGCCTCCACTTACCTTCTGGCGGTCACTCGCCTTCTGGCTGTCACACCCCTTCTGGCTGCCACTACCCTTCTGGCAGCCACTCTCCTTCCTGGCCCCACTCCCGTTTTGACGTCTGCTCTCCTTCTGGCGGTCACTCTGGATCTGGCCTCCACTCCCCTTCTGGCACCCACTCTCCTTCTTGGCCCCACTCCTCTTCTGGCTTCCACGCCCCTTCTGGCGGTCACTCTCCTCCTGGCCTTTACTCCCCTTCTGACGACCATTCCCTTTCTAGCCTCCACTCCCCTTCTGACTGAAACTCCCTTTCTGACCCCATTTCCTTCTGACGGCCACTTCCCTTCTGGCGGTCACTCCCCTTCTGGCTTCCACGCCCCTTCTAGCGGTCACTCCCTTTATAGCCTCTACACCCCTTCTGACTGACACTCCCCTTCTGACCCCAGTTCCTTCTGATGGCCACTCCACTTCTGGCGGTCCCTCCCCTTCTGGCTTGCACGCCCCTTCTGGCGGTCACTCTCCTCCTGGCCTTTACTCCCCTTCTGACTGACACTCCCCTTCTAGCCTCCACTCCCCTTCTGACTGACAGTCCCTTTATGACCCAACTCCCTTCTGACGACCACTTCCCTTCTGGCGGTCACTCCACTTCTGGCGGTCACTTCCCTTTAAGCTGCTATTCCTTTCTCATCTTCACAGTTCCTCCGAACGACACTCCCCTTCTGACAACCACTCCTATTCCATTGTCAGTCCAATACTGACTGCCACCTCCTTTCTAGTCGCTACTCCTTTTGTGGCCGGTTGCCACTCCCATGCCTATTCCCATTCAGCCCGCTCCTCCTCATTTTGTTTCTAGGCCCAGGTATTCAGATGTGTCAAGTTCATCATCGATGTCTTGAAATAAGATTATGGAAGAACATAATTTTGCACTGCCGGTTGCTTGACATATATGACCCAAGGAATGTATCCATTCTGAATAAATGCACATAAAACACATTGTAAACACGCCACTAAGCAAGTGTTTTTTATAATGGATAATTAAATCAATCAAGCAATCAATTCCTTTCTAGACTACCACACCAATTTTATTGCAGTCAAGATAAATATGACATGATACCAGCTGATACGCTCATTATATATTGTCTTCAATTTAAATAAAATTGCCAGTATTTATGTAGGGGGAGAGAGGGTATAAATTCATATTGAAGAGCAAAACCACATAAGAGGTTCATATTTTGTATAACATATTTAACATAGTTCCTTTGATGTCTTTGCGATGCCCATCTGTTATCTACTCATTTGTATAAAACAGGATCTTTTTATGTTTATCTCCCGGAAGATAATGACGATTTTCAAATTCTTTTTTATGCCGTACCAGTGCGAGAGCTGTCGCTGTTATCGCTCAGTCAGATAACAATTTTAACGATGTCAAAATCTTTTGAATTAATGTGTCAATATTGCAGCACTCTATAAAGAGAGTTGTTACTTAATATATAAAATAAGAATTTTATAAATACGCGTTATGTGCGAAATCACACTGTTTGTGCTCCAAATAAAATTTACCAAAACATGAAGCTATATTTCGATGTTTTCGCAAATATAATTAATATATCATATAAGATAACGTAACTAATTTGTACTTCTGTCATTTGTTTATGTTTTTATATGAATTCATGCGCAGTAAAAACGTGAAATTTATGTGCATTTTTATTTTTATAAAGCAAACATATTATTCAGCGTGTTTAACAAAAACATCTAAAGTTAGTAGTAAGAAAGTCATTTGTTTCTGTTACAGGAATTTATACAAATTCCTTCACAATACCTTACCCTGTCAATACTGGGAACTGGTCATTGATAGTAGAAGCGTTTGTAAGTTCTGAATCAAGCAACAATTAGCAAACTTCTTTATGTGTCACCTATCTGCAAAAAAATCACAATCATCAGTTATCAAGATCACTCTATATAATTTATAAATGATTTATATATATATATTTCTATATATATATCTTTTCTTTCTATTTTCTAATTAATATATATCAAGTCTATTTTGTTTAGTTTGTTTTTTTATTTTGTAATTTGTGGTTCTTAACATGAAACATTAAAATAGAGAATGGTGTTTTATTGAGGAAAATATGTAAAATAGAGAATGGTGTTTTATTTCGGAAAGTATGTAAAATATAATATGGTGTTTTATTGAGAGAAATACGTAAAATAGAGAGTGGTGTTTTATTGAAGAAAATATATACCATTTTCAAATTAGGGTGAGCAGTAGACAAAATTAAATTTTTGCTAGTACAGGAAATATTGATATAAATATACTTGTTTAAATTTATTACCTTTGATTTAGACTTCCTTTCACCTTGCTCCTTAAGTTTATTCTATGCACAATAATAAACCGACACAAAACGTGTACATTTAAAGTACAGCACTGTAAAAATAGGCAATATCTCAAAAAGTGTTGCTTAATATATATATATATATATATATATATATATATATATATATATATATATATATATATATATATATATATATATATATATATATATATATATATATATATATATATATATATTAAGAAGACAATATTTCGGTGGCATATTGCCTCAATGATGTTAAATCAGTCAACTTATTATTTCGCATGAAATAAATTTGATGAAGAAGGTAAGCAAGAGGGTAAACAAATTATAATCACTATTTTAATCTCTGATTTGAATAATTTTACTGGCTAGTTTTACCCAATGTTTTATACCAAACTGATCCTGGTATATATTTTTCTCAATGAAACACCATTCTGTCTTTTTATATTTGATATAAACTACAGGAAAAATCAATTAAACATAATGAACGTAATATATGTTATTTATCATATAGCAAGGAAGGATACATATTTAAATATTAAAATTATATTAAAAATATAGTGAATTATTCTAGTTCTTTATTGGAGACTTATAGTCATTATGAATACCTTTATCGACCTATTACTGTTTACAAATCTCCTATAGAATCCTATAGAAGAGGGCATTGTGTTTTCACAGTATCTTTCTGTATTATAGGGAGAAGTGTATCAGCAACGATTTCTAGTCAAGTTTTATTGTAAGTTTATTTTATGAGATGTTCTGTACTATCATGTTTATATATAATGATCTGTACCTTAATATAACTGTGTTATGTTAACAATCAACTTGGATTCCCTAATTTCAGTTCTCTCATTTTCTAAACATTTATGATCATAAATCAATATTTATGCATTAATATATATGTGACCTAGCGTTATGTATTTTAGCTTCGTGCAAAAAGATAAAAAAAACTAATTGGAGAGGGAGAGAAGATAATTGGGGCAATATGTCTAGACTAAATGAATGGTTTTACTAGTTTTTAATGAGAAGAGTTGGATTGAAGATGTCGCCATCATTTTTGCCCCTACTGAAGCACAAGGAAATAGTCAAGTTTGTTTTCAGATGAAAGAAGATTTGATGTAATTATCTCAGCACCATTGTACATAACAGATACAGAATGGGGTCTAGTGGCCACAGTTGAAGGCGAGTAAGTACGACTTTAGTACTACAGCATTGTGTGCAAACTAAGTGTGTGGGGATGAAATGAGATTATATGGTTCGTGGTTGCAGGTGTAAAATACGAGGGTGAGGTTCGTGCATAGTAGGTGTAAAAAAGGAAGTTATGGACAGTGTACAGTTGGTGTGAAATTAGAGTGAGGATAATGTACAGTAAGTGTAAAATAAAAAGGCGAGGTTCGTGTGTAGTAGGTATAAAATAAGAGGGTGCGAATAGTGTTTATTAGTTGTAAAATAAGAGGGTGAGGTTCTGTATAGTAGATGTACAACAAAAGGTGAGGACAGTGTATAGTAGGTGTAAAATAAGTAGGAGAGAATAGGGTGCAGAAGATGTAAAATAAGAGGGTGAGGATAGTGCATAGTGCGTGAAAAATGTGAATGTGAGATTTCTATATAGTAGATGTAAAATGATGTTGTTAGATGCTTGTCTACCAACGTAGAGATATGTACAGTAACATAATACAAGAAAAACGTATATTATATGAAATACGTGAGAGAACCAGGGAAAATTAATGTATCATGTGATACATTGTACATAAGACTTACTGGCAAAAATATTTGAAGTCCAAATTAGAAATGGCACATCGATACTAGCAGGAGAGATGTACTGCAATACTGCAATGTAAAATCGGACTGCATTATCGAAACATGATACCAAATTACAATGCAGTAAAATAACACCGCATTACAATGGCGCAATATAATAAAGTGATATAGCAGCACGCTTGTGATAAATTGTGGTTAGATTAAAACAACCTTACATTTAACAAATATAAAAATAAAATGCAATTTCAGGAATTAATGGAAATATGAAATATTGAAAATTTGGATGCTGAATATTTATTTAAGAAAAAACAGTTAATATTACATATCTTTTGATTTTATATGTTGATCAATATCATTTTTATATCGATGGCAAAATTGATTGTAATGAAGAGCTAGATCAGCTTTTGAATGTTACTAATTTGATTGGTATCGATAGGGATTGATACTGATATTTGATTGATATCGATATGGGATGATAATAATATTTAATTTGTCTCGATATGGATTGATAGTGATATTTGATTGGTATCGATATGAATTGATACTGATATTTGATTGGTATCGATGTGGAATGATACTGATGTTTGATTGGTCTCGATATGTATTGATACTGATATTTGATTGGTATCGATATGTATTGATACTGCTGTTTGATTAGTCTCGATATGTATTAATACTGCTATTTGATTGGTCTCGATATGTATTGATACTGCTATTTGATTGGGATCGATATGAATTTATACTACTGTTTGATTAGTCTCGATATGTACTGATACTGCTATTTGATTGGTCTCGGTATGTATTGATACTGCTATTTGATTGGGATCGATATGTATTGATACTGATATTTGATTGGTATCAATTTGAAGTGATAATGATATATGTTCGGTATCGATACGTGTTCATACTGATATGTGGTTGGTATCGATTTGTATTGATACTAACATTGTTTTAACTCAATAGTTTCATAGAATTCAGAGCATTATCACAACATTGTAACTGAAGTATCACAACACAACACAGTACTCTCGTATACTCACAACATTTTTACAATATCGTCTCAGCCTCATTACAGCATTCTTATAACATTAATAAAATCCGTTATACTTCTTCCTACAACAAGTCATTTTGCATGTAAAAAAATTATGCGTCGTTTTGAAATGATTGTTTCTTTTCGCACTTTCCTAGAATACTCTTTCTTAGAATGCTACAATCGTGTCGCGGCTGTAGAAGAAACAACTGCCAGCATGTGGCAAAGGTGGGGATGGGGAGAGTTGAATTACGAAGATCAAGGTTCAGTCTACCATTGTCGGTAGATCTATGTTGAACAGATCATTATCAGAACTGCCTCAAAACATTTAAAAAGAATTTCACAGTATTGTTAGTGTTCTTATGGTATTTCACAGTACTCTCGCAATAGTATTACAGCATTTTCACAGGAATAGCACAGCATAATTTCAAAGCATTGTCAATATATTCTCGCAGGAGTACTACAGCATTCTCAGAGCATGATCACAGTTCTCGCTCCGTGTTCGTATTCTTACAGTACTCTCACAGCTTTCTCACAGTCTGTTCACAGTACACTCACAGCTTTCTTACAGTATACCCCTCAGTACTCGCGCAGCTTACTCACAGTATCCTCATGTTACACTCATAGTGTCCTCACCACTCTGTTACAGTGTCCCCATAAAACTCCCACAGATTTCTCACAGTACTCTTATAGTGTCCTCACAGTATCAGCACAGGACTCCCATAGTGTCCTCACAGTACTTTCACAGCTTTCTCACAGTATCTGGACAGGATAATTTCAGTGTATTTAACATTAAGGTATTATTTTAATTTGCAGTAAGACTATCTGAAACTCTAATCGAATCTTCTGAAGGAAACAATTTTCGTGTAGTCTTAAATAGCACATCAAGAAGTCTTTTAGTATACAGGTATTCTAATGAAGTAAAGTTTTAACTGAATACATAAACATTCAATAAGACTTGTTTGGCGTTTGTTTGGCAGCATTTCATCAACGCTGTTAAAAACAGTATGCTGACCAATTAGATTAAGGCCAAGAGAACTTATTTTTAAGTATTACGCATAAGTATTCGAAAGCATCATGAGTGCTATAAATCTAGTTTGTTTCTTGATTGTTTTGTTCGTCGCAGTTGGAAACGCATGTCTCAGCTCTGCAAATGATAGAGTGTATAATATTGAGCCAGTCATTAATTATTCTCGAAATAGAAAATCACGGAACCGTGCGCGAAGATCAATGGATAATTTCGTCTGTGCCCTTTATTGACGATTGTCATAATATTCCTGTACTGATTTCCTGTAGAAATAATACTGCTCGAAATGATAATTTCAGACAGAATATACCAGCTTGTAATCGTGTGAACATTGTGTTTATTAAACGAACTGATAGAATAGATACCAAAACAACACACAAGTTATCTCTATGCTTGATCAATGCTCGCTCTCTTATATCAAACGGCAGCCTGATTCTTGACGAAATATTAGATACGTCACCACCTATTGTAGCTATCACTGAAACTTGGCTAAAAGAAAACGATGACTACTATTTAAATGACATAACTCCCCCTAATTTTGTAACTCTTCATACCAATAGAACTGGCCGCCGTGGAGGTGGCGTGGCTCTCATTTGTCGCGACTATTTTAAAGCAAATATAGAACCTTGTGCCAATTTTTCTACATTACAACTACTTTGTGCTTTGCTACAAACAGATAAGACTGTGCCCCGTGTCTGTGTAGTTTACCGACCTCCATCAACTAATCTTGATAATTTCATGACAGAATTTACTGAATTCATCGAATGTTGTTTATCAAAACATGCGCCCTTCATAGCTTTATTAGCATTTTAATATTCATGTTGCTGACTCAAGTAACGGTTATTCTAGAAAATTTCTTCACCTGTAGACACGTTTAGCCTTTCACAGCACGTGAAGGAATCCACGCATATAGGAGGACATGTTTTAGATTTAATCATAGCTCCTGAACAGTTCCCTTTTCGTCTCGAATCAGTGTCTGTTAGTGCTCTTATATCCGATCATTATGTGAGTTCCTGTGACATTTGTGCAACGGAACTGAAACATGGAAAAAAGGCAGTAGTTAATCGAGATTTTAGAAATTTTGATTTGGAAGCTTTTCGTTCTGCAGCACTGTAGTATCTCCTCCAGACTCTCTCAGTAATCGAGTTATGCAATACAACTCCAATATCGCCGAGATTATAGACAAACACACACCATTGAGAAAGCGTATGATGCGCCCTGCTACCAACAATGGATGGTATAGTGATGAACTACACAAACAAAGGCAGCGCAAGCGTGTACTCCAAAGAAGATAAAACAATTCCTGCAGATCTTAAATATCTTCTAAATGAAAGAGACAGTTTGATGCACAACATCGCAAGCTCAAAAACTGAGTTCTATAGGAACCAAATAAATAAGGTCGAACATGACAAATCAGCTTTATTGAAACGGGTCAACAATCTGCTTCATCAACAAACCACCCAGACTCTTCCTGATAACCAAACACCTAAATGTTTCTGTGACAGTCTCAACGGCTACTTTGTATCGAAAATAGACAATATTCGCAGCAATTTTAATGAAAGTTCAGAGTGCTATAATAACGACACTTGTTCTGTTGCTAATTATTTCACCGATTTTCGCCCAATGTCTCTAGAAAAAACCATCACTCTCAACAAAACGTCTTCCTCGAAAACATGCAATCTAGACCCTTTACCGAAAAAATCTCTAAACTATGTCTTGAGCCTTTCCCCGTCATTCAAATGATCATAAACCGCTCCCGTAGCGAAGCTAGCGTTCCACCATGTCTGAAACAAGCGATCGTCACATCCCTATTAAAGAAGCCTACCCTTGAAAAAATGCCAAAGAACTACAGACCTGTTTCTATTCTGCCATATGTGGCTAAGCTCCTCGAAAAAGCAGCCTTGAAACAACTACATCAGCACTTTGAACTAGATAATCTACAGGAACCCTTTCAATCAGCGTACAAACCTTTACATAGTACGGAAACTGCTCTGATCTGAATAATGAACGACATGCTACAAGATATGGATAACCGGAAAGTTGTTTTTCAGTCACTACTGGACTGTCGGCTGCCTTTGATACGGTTGACCACGAGATATTGATCAACCGTGTCGAGAAGTCACAAGCTATCAGCGGTAAAGCATTGGACTGGGTACGCTCATATTTGTCCGATCGGTATCAATGAGTTTGTGCCCACGGCGAAACATCTGAGCCTGTCACTATCACCTGCGGACTCTCCCAAGGCTCCCTGTTTGGACCCGAAATGTATAATAAGTACACGGAAACTCTCGGAAAATTGATTCTTCTCCTCGTGATAAGGTACCGCTTTTACGCCGACGATTCCCAGCTATGGAAGGCAGCTAACCCACGCGCCACAATCACAATCCGATATAAGCTCAGCTCTCCACACCCTTGAACTCGCCATAAAATCGATATCTCATTGGATGAACGCCAACAAGCTCAAACTGAGTTTTTAGTGATCGGAAGTAAAGTCAAACTAGCAAAAGTCACAGAGAATCAGATAAATTTCGGTGGAGAAACAAATCGGAAATCAACAGCCGCTCGAACCCTAGATGTCCTCATTGACGAACAACTATCCCTTCAAGACCGCATACAGCAAGTAGTCAAAATTTGTAGATTTCACATACACAGCATCTGGAAAATTTGCAAATATCTATCTGAAGCCACAGCTAAAACAATAGTTCACTCAGTCATGATTTCCCGCTTGGATTGCTGCAACGCATTATACATAAACCTACCGGCAAAGCTCCTACATCGACTACAAAAGGTGATGAACGAAGCTGCACGACTCATTACCCTCACCCCGCGACATGACCACATCACCGATGCACTCATACACCTTCACTGGCTACGCATTAAGGAGAGAATTCAGTTTAAAATTTTGGTCATAACATTTAAGGCCTTGAACCGCCTTTCGCCCTCGTATCTGAGCGAGTTAGTGCGGTACCACGAGGCCCAACGCCAAATGCGCTCATCTTCAAAGAATCTGCCAGTTGAACCCCCATACAACCTGCAGAGTGCAGGCTATCGTTCCTTCCAAGTGGCGCCCCTAGAATTTGAAACAGACTTCCTGAGAATATGCGTGCCCTGAACAATCTTAGTGTTTTAAAAGGGGGTTAAAGACCATGCTTTTTCAATCTGTAAACGCTGGACAAACTGTAAACTGACTAGTTATGTTAATGTTCAAAATATGATTTTAGATGTATTATGCTTTTTAATTTCTACAATGTTTTGTTCATTGTATCACTTGATGTTTTATGTCCACATTGTAAAGCGCTTTTATGGTAAACTAAAAGAGCGCTATATAAAAAAAGTTGTAATAATAATATTAATATTAATCATAATAATAGTACTGTCATAGTGTCCTCACAGTATCCTGACTGTACCCTCACAACGTTCTCACAGTATTCTCACAGTATCCCTATAGTGTCCCCATCATTTGCTTCTCGCAAAGACACAAGCAGCGCTCCCATTGAAGGAAATGCGACTAGTGCCATCACAGCCCTCTGATAGTGCCCTTTACAGTGCTCTAACTGCTTTTTCACAACATCCTCATAGTACTCCGCAGTTTTTTTCTCACAGAATCCTCACAATGCTTTCCTTGTGTCCAATGGAGATGCATTACATGTTTATCGCAGACACACAAGCAGCGCCCCCATTGAAGGAAACGCCACCATTGTGGCTCGTGTGCGCGAATCAAACGGGACATTTATTCCTGGTGAGCTCCTCCACACAATACCACATGTGAGTAGAACAGCTTCAGTTTTGTTTTTGGTAGGATATGAGGTTATTCATAGATTATGCATGCAGAGAGTTTCTCTGGCAGATATGTCTATCTTTAAAACACAATATATATAAAATATATGCAAATACATGTGGTTCCACTAATGCAATATATAATATATATATATATATATATATATATATATATATATATATATATATATATATATATATATATATATATATATATATATATATGTGCTTGGTCCCAGTAATGCCTAAAATATCCTCTTATGTATATATACCTGGTTCCCATAATGCCTAAAACAGCCATATATATATATACATATATATATATATATATATATATATATATATATATATATATATATATATATATATATATATATATATATGAAACCATGCATTATATATAGCACTTAGGGAGACCATTTGGAAAAAATAATACATGTGTTTTTGCTTGTTATCAAGTGGAAACACATAAATTTAATTTTAAAACAAAATATATTATCTTCAATATGCTATACAATCATTCGGTTTTTTGTTTACAGTGTAGTTTCATAACATTTAAACGTTAAGAATTAAGGAGACCTACTTTTGTTCTCCCTAATACTCCCTAAAAATGCCCCCCGTATTGCTGGAATTACACTACATTATATATATATATATATATATATATATATATATATATATATATATATATATATATATATATATATATATATATATATATATATATATATGGCTGTATATCATTAGAGAACCTTTAAGTGTATGATTTAAAATGTGTCTGTTCTTCCTATATGATAATAATATAAATTAAATTCATTTTATTTAGTTTAATTTTGCTGAGGCAAAAACATATAAAACATTAAATAACAGAACATAACTGTCATATTTGTATATCTACTATGTCAAATTTGTATATCTACTATGTCAAATTTGTATATCTACTATGTCAAATTTGTATATCTACCATGTTACAGATGCTCAACCTCACGGCGTTTCAATTCAGCAAGACAGATCTGGAGGAAGAATTCGGTGACATCACCGGCAAGGAAATTGTTCTCAAGGCCTGGCTCTATGATTGGTTCTGGCAATCAACCAATAACGGCACCGCAGTGGTCAAAGTGGTCAAGGACGAAATTCGAATTACAGCACTTGGAAAGAAATATAGACCGTTCAAGCCAGAAACTCATTTTGAAGTGATTGTAAGTGTTCTTTTTAAATACTGAATTAAAATTTATATACAAGGTTTTGTGTTGTTTCTAAATTTCAGTATGTTGTAATCTCGCCAAATTTGGCCAAGTCTCGCCAAAATTGGTTTGTCATAGATACGACACTAAAACGCCAGCTGATGTGAAAACGCTGTTCCATAAAAAACCCCAATACAATGTCCGTTTGACATTAATTTGGTCAAACACATTTTGTGAAGATTTGTTTATCTATTAAATGGCGTCAGTGAGATAAAAATATTTTTGAACATTAAGTTACATAATTGAGCTAAATATATCTAAAGTGTGTTAGTTGTGGAAGCCGCTCTCGTTTAGGAACTTCTTAAAATTCGATGTTTGTAAAATGTGTGTCGGAAATGCCAAATATTCCTGACATGTCAGATATGTCATACGTGTCAGATATGTGAGCAATACCAAATATGCGTGACATGTCAGAAATGCCAAATATGTCAGATATGTCAGTAATGCCATATATACCTGACATGTAAGAAATTCCAAATATACCTGACATGTCAGGAATGCCAAATATGCCAGACATGTCAGAAGTACCAAAAATGTCAGATATGGAATAGAGGTTAGATATGTCAGTGAAATTGAGAGGATAGTGCTACAAACGCTTCGCACTTGTGAAGAAGCAAAATCGTGGTACTTTGTGCCAATTAGATGCTGTTATAAACAGGTACCTGACCATGTACCTAACGCACCTGTATCAAGTACATTAGTGGGTAATCTACCACTTTTAAATTGTCGAGACACAAACAAACTACATGTGCCGCGTTTCAGTATAAATGCTTAAGTGGCGCTGAATACATGATATAATCTTATAAATCTAGTATTCAAATTTTCTCTTCTTTGAAGAACCAGGTACTAACACTGTTTTGCTTCAAAGCACAAACGTCCCCAAAATATTCTACAGTTATAACTTCCGAGCGCAGAATAGTATCTTTTTATATCATTTCCTTGAATTCAGTGAACCCTACGATTTACAGTGATCGAATAGCGGTTGGCATTTTTATATCGAATTTTTATTTTGAATTAATAAGCAAATGTTCTGTTATCAGTATTCGAAGTGCAACATACTGATATTCTAAGTACAAGATACTGGTATTCGGAGTACAACATACTGGTATTCGTATCACTTTTGCTGTGTGTAATTTTCTCTCCTCGGTAGTGAAAACGGTCTAGTTTTCTATATGTGTTTGTGACTGCATGTAGAAAAGTTCCTGAGTAAACAGACATGTAGATTCTATTTATAGAAATGCCAAAATACATTCAAACTGCGAGAGGCAAATCCACCCAGGTCTCAATCCTACTCAGCTTGCTCAGAATCAAAGCAATATTTTTTGGCGAAACAACTACACCTATGATGTGCGAATATATTGAAATGCTGTGCTTTTTTTAATAGCATTAGAGTTAATTACCATCTATAAGCCCACATGAAACCTTCGATCTCAGAACAAAAATCCATTCTGCTGGAAATACCCAAATACAATACCGTAACATAAGGACACCACCCATTTTCAAATGCCACTCAGGCCAAATGGAACACTACCCGAGTCACTTCGTTCTACCACAGTCTACAACACATTCAAGCGTGATCTTAAAACTTATCTCTTCAAATCCAGTCATTTTTATTATTGTGTTTTTTTTGTAAGTACTGCGAGAGTAATTTACTGTGTTCGTCGTAAAATGTTTTAAAGGTAGCTTTTTAGTATTGAAAGTAATTTTAGTATTTAGTATTTAGTATCATAGAATTGTTAATTAATAGCACTACTGTACCAGTATCACAGCTCTAGTGTCGTCGTATAAGTGATATTTTTAGATTACAAGAATTTTTTATAGATCTCGGCACCTAAAAGACATTATATCATATTAAATAATTATATTATATAATATAATATTATATTATATCACATTATATAATGTAATAGTGAATTCTTGAAAAAAAATCTACCTGGTTGAGTTGACGTGTGGTTTTTAGTTTGTAGTTGAGCGCGGTGAGAAGAAACAACATCTTGGGTTTTACCACAGAACAATCGTAGTGCAAATAACGCACATCAGTGAAGGACCGGCCATCATACAGGAAGAGCGGGTACTCATTCCCGATGACAGTATCGTTAGGTACACAGTACAGCCGCTGCCAGGCGACCAGAGGATTACTATAACGGTAAATAAGTGCATTTAGCTATTTAAATATAAGTATTTCGATCAGTTATTCAGTTTTTTGGTTCATAGTCCCAAATTCTAAAGAAACAGTGGCCTAAACATTTTGTTAAAGTGAGTTTAAGTGGTGATGGAATAAAATAAAAACGACCTACTGTTGACGGTTAATGTGAACTGTTGACACTCATATCCCCCGCTTATGAAATACTGTTGACAGGATTACTGCAAGTAGTCAGTTATACTGCAAGTAGTCACTTATACTGCAAGTAGTCAATTATACTGCAAATAGTCAATTATATTGCGAGTAGTCAATGATGTGGGCCAAAATATAAGTCTTCTGCAAATATGAAAGAAGAAGCCCGGGAACTACTTTGTTAAATTCATGCGCTTGGTGTTTATATACAAGAGATAGATCTCTCTACCTGTTATATAACAGATACGGCAAGTTGACAGTTCTATTTTAAATAGAAAGAATTAGGTCCTATTAGCGAAATTAGACTTTTTGAACATTCAATGGGATCTATCATTAGAAAAGATAAATATCATGCCAGTTTAGACGTATTTGTACACTTATATGTACACTGGCCAGAACGTCTGGGCTGAATGTCGGTATCTGTCCTGTATATTTCCTCTTTTACTTCGCAAAAGCTTTGAATTCGCTTATCTCCACTTTTAATGGGTCCCCTTCCAGTAATATTTACCACGCAAAATAAAAAAGAACTTTTTGAGGTACCGTTCAAGATCACTTAACCCTTCCATCCATCCTTCGACCAATCAGGATGGCCGAGACGTCGTCTGCTAGTCTCGTGTAAACGACATTCCCTTTTTGCGTGGCGTCTGTACAACACGCCATTCTGTGTGCTGCCGGTTTTTTGCAGCAAGGGAACTGGTTTAAGGTGCGAATTGCTTCCTTTTTTACTTAATTCACTGCCTAATGGATTATTTTATCTATTATTGTGCGTTGGGATAAATTTATGGAGCCGAAGTGTGTTAATTCGACATCTTACTCTTCGGTCTGATTAGGTTGAGTTTGCACGATCACGGAGACACTTTCCTAGTCCCGAGAAGTGCGCCTCTTTCTCCACTTTCTTCAGATCGAGGAACTTACCAGTTCCACCTCAGTTCGTCTAGGAGTTGGATCTTTTCAGGCTGCTGGACCTGATCAGACTCCAAGCTTTACCAGCCAGCTGTGTCATCGCGGAAATGGCCAGTTTTGCTTAAGCTTTACTCCATGGGTCGCTTCTCAGTCTTCGTAGAGCAGGTTCTGCAAGTCTGACAGTGTTCTCTGACGAAAAGAGACGTTTTCTGTGACGTCTGAGGGTCGTTTTCCCATTGTGGTCATACGGTCACGGGTGCGAGAAGACCATTCTGGTCCAACGGGATTCACAAACTCGTTACGGCCGATGGTCCCAGGTGCATCTGAGGCAAGAGAGATCCATATCCGACACGGGTAGTGCCATTACGGTCCAGCCCGTTACGGCCCGGGAACGCTACCGTTCCGGGAAGCATCTCTTTTCGTCTTTTCCTTAGGCCCAGCGAGTTATTGCAGTGTTTAAGCAATTGTAAACACAGCTTGGACGGTTAAAGCTTGCAGTTGAAGCAAAGCACTGAGAAATTTAGTATTGTGCGTTGTTTTATACTACATATTCTCACCGTTGTTTTTTCTCTGCTTGCATTTCAGATATGACAGAGGCCAGTCTACATTCTCCAGCGTTACTGCCTCAGTGTATCCATCCTCCAACTGCGTGTAACCCCCACTCCATCTGCGACCGCTGCAGACGGAATAGTGGAATACCTCTGTGCGAGCCAGACAGCCCGTGCGGCGAGTGCCTACATCTCACTCCAGAGGATTGGAAAGTCCTATTACGGAATAGGACCAAGAACGAGCGCAGGAGGGATAAGCGCAAATTCCTTTCGTCAGCTTCGTTTGTTAATCGTGAATTTATTCAGGATACCAATAAAGGCTAGCTCCGTTATTCTGGGCCAGGTCTCCACCCCCGTACACGTAGACACTGGTGCAGAATCGGAATCCGCTACGCCAGTTAAGAGACATAAAAAATCTAAGAGTAAAGGACGTGCATTTTCTGAGACTGTAGCAGAATTGGATATCCCGGAAGGTCAAGAACGGGATCGTCTCCGCGAGGCATGGGCCTCATCTCCTAGAGTGAAACCCATGGGCAGTCCAGGAGGGGCGTTTAAGTCCCCGTCTGAGGAGCAAGTGACTTTAACGCATAAGGATACGGGAACAGTTCTTTCGGCGGTTACAGGCCAGTTAGGCATTCCCCCGCGAGAGGACTTATCCGCCCTCCTCAGCTACAGCGTCTCCCGAGTGAATTTTCAGCGTTCTTGTCTATGCAATCGCAACTGCAAAAGCAACTTTTGGATTTACAAAATCAAGTTCAGAAGCAGGAGAATCTGCTTAGTCAAAAACAAAAGTCTAGACCATCAGCTACGGTCTCTCGTCCTCCTCCGGAGATTCAGTCAGTGGCAGCGATGTCGGGCTCGCCTGTGCCTCACCCCCTGCTGGACTCTAACGCGGATATTCCCGAAACGGTCACCATCAGCGAGGAGGATTCCGTGGGCGTGCCCCTTTCGGGCCAAGTTTCTGCATTGCTGGAAGACGACGAGGAAATCGGGCCGATGGAAACTTCTCCCCTAGCAGCAGTCCCAAGCAACAGGGAGAAAGAAATTTACACCCCAGTAGGGGAACCCCACATGTCACATTTTCCACAATCTCAACTCCCAGAAGCAGCATCTGAGGAGCAGGAGTCGGAGGTGGAAGACGGGGAAGAAGAATCCGAGGGTACGTCAGTACATTCCCGTTGTCACTTACCGTTACGGGCAGTGGAGCAGGTGCGTTCTCCCGGTCAGGGGCATCGACTCTGGAGAGACCCAGCGGCAGCGGGCAGACGGCCCATCCGTACTCCCTCTCCACCAGACCTTACCCCATCGGTCGAGGACGCGGCCCCCTCGAGTTCTGCTTCTACGATTGCACCAGAGGACGTGCCGTTCAGGGATGCCATTCAAGAGATAGCCCGCTTAGCAGAGGTCTCCTGTGGCTCCCCAAACTTAGATAAGGAGGATCCGCCCATTCGTATGACATCTCAGGCCGCTCCACCACAACAGGACTCTTTTATCGCACTAGCCAACAGCGAGGGCATTGCCCATGCGGTCACGGTCCGCGCGAAGGAGTTCAAGAAGATGGACACCGGTGAGGGTCGCACACTGTGGCGTTTCCACTTATCTAAACATTGCCTAGTACGACCAGGCCCATATCGGTCAGCGGATGAGAAAATTCCCCTAGAGGCACTGGAACAGCCCGTGAAGCGTACAGTCTGGATGCCCACAGTGCGTAGTGACTCAGACATTCCATTAGTGGAGAAAGACGCCAAGACCATCGAGGCATCTTCTCGCCACATCTTGAACATTATGTCATTTCAAGATCACGCACTTAAAGCACTAAAGTCGTGTTGGGAAGAACTTCGCCTTAGTGATCCTGTGTCTGCTAAACTGACGGAATGCCTGGCCTTAGCTACCCGAGACGTAGTCAAACTTTCCACCTTTTTGATGACGTCAATGGTCTACCTACGTCGAGATGCCTTTCTCCAGCACTGCTGGTCTAGTGTCAAAGGTTTACGGGATCATGCCCCTATCCTGGAGGAACGAGAGCTATTTCCTCCCGCCGAGATAGAGAGGGTGAACCAGGAAAGTCGTTCGCTTTCGCAAGATTATGCCCTGATGTCCAGGATGTCTCGCTCCTCCTTCAAACGCCCACTGAAGAGGAAGAGACCACAACAGGCCTCTCCGGCACAGTCTAAGCCGAGTGCGCAGCCACAACAGCCCCCTGTCAAGAAACCGAAACCCAGCCCCGGCAGCAAGACAGAGGGTCCGTCTCCACAGTCGTTCAGGTAGCAACCAATCAAAGTACCGTCACGAGATTCCCTCATCTCCTGGCGATACTTTAACAAACTTAAAAGACTTGGAAAATTTACTTTCCTTAAATGTCTCCTTGCCCGTAGGAGGGAGACTAGGAAAGTTTTGGCAGCAATGGGCAGAAATGGGGGCGTCTCGAAGGGTAGTACGTTGGTTAAAGAGAGGTTACTCCCTACCTTTCAAACGAGACCGAAACGGGCTCAGGTGCCCTATTCCCCTAACCTCCCATGCGCCAAGACAACTAGTCACCTCTTACGCCGAGGGGTCCGAAAAAGACCGAGCTCTCCAAGAAATGCTGTTGAGCTTGTCTCAAAAACAGGCGGTAGAGGGAATGCTAGAAAATCAAATGGGTTTTTTCAGCAGAGTTTTTCTGGTTCCCAAGAAATCCGAAGGGTGGAGGCTAGTAATCGACCTCTCCCCCATAAACGGTTTTCTCCGAGTGGTCACCTTTCAGATGGACACGGCCCAGGTGATAAAAGGGTCATTACGGGAAGGGATGTGGGGTACCTCCATAGATCTCTCCGATGCTTACCTCCATGTTCCTCTTCACCGCTCGGCAAGGAAATTCCTAGCCTTTCAAGTAGGGAAAAGACGGTTTTGGTTTCTGGCACTTCCCTTCGGTCTGGCTACGGCCCCGTACGTTTTCTCCAAGGTCATGAAAGTACTAAAAACATGGGTACGTCTGGAAGGGATGTTAGTCTTTCAGTATCTGGACGACTGGTTTCTGGCGAATCAAGACAAGCAGGTAACCGAGAATCATACAATGTCTTTAGTTCGCAAGGCACTAGAGGTAGGTCTAGTAGTAAACCTAGCCAAGTCCGAACTAACCCCCAAACACTCCATTACCTTTCTAGGGGAGTTATGGGATCTGACAATAGCAAAGGCGTTCCCTACGCCAGAACGCCGCCAGAGAATTGCAGATGCCATAAAAGGTATTTCCCCAGGAAAAAAGGTGAGATTACAGGCCATGGAATCTCTCCTTGGCCTGTTAGTGGCAACAGAGAAGACAGTCCCCCTGGGCCGTCTCCATTACAGGCCATTTCAAAGCCAGGTAAGGTGGGCATTGCATCAGGGTCGTTCACCCGCAGCAAAGATGCAAGTTTTACAGGTAACCCTACAAGCCCTCCAGTGGTGGTGCGACGTTCTAATTATGTCCGAAGGAATGCCATTTCAGCCCCCCATGGAATGGTCAGGTATGGAAGGGCAAATGGCCACCCTCGCTTCAGTCCTACCACATAAACTGGCTGGAGCTTCGGGTAGTCTGGATTGCCCTAACCAAACTGACCAACCAACTCAGAAACAAGGCAGTCCTCTTTCGGTTAGACAATTCCACAGCCATAGCTTACCTCAACAAGCAGGGGGTACCAAATCACGATCCCTGTCCAAACTCGCGTGTCAAATTCTTACAAAGGCCAGGGAGCAACAGGTGACCGTCTCCGCCCGTCACCTGGCCGGGAAATTAAATGTCCTAGCGGATTTAGCTTCCAGACAGGGTCAAGTTATCAACACCGAATGGTGCCTATCCCCCCGGTCCTTTCAGTGGGTGACACACCATTCCCCATGGGGTGCCCCGACGCTGGATCTATTTGCAAACGCTATGACCACCCAACTTCCCCGGTACGTGTCCCCTTGCCCGGACCCAGCAGCGTGGGCAATAGACGCCCTCAATTGTCAGTGGCCACGGGACGAGGTACTGTACGCCTTTCCCCCACAAGCAATCTTAGGGCAAGTCTTACAGAGAGTAATCGAGTTGAAACCACCGTTCCTATTACTCATTGCCCCATGGACACCGGAAGCCCCATGGTTCGCCCTCCTACTCCATTGCAAGGTAGTAAGGTCGATACCGATCCCATGCCACAACGAGTTGCTATCAAAACCCCATTGGCACCACTTCCACCCCTCCCCTCGCTTACTGAACCTCCACCTATGGTGTCTGACCAGGCCTTTCTGAAAAACAAGGGTTTTTCTAAGCAGGTGAGAGAGAAAATAGTAAACAATCACAAGGGCTCGACGGCCAAAGTTTACAGGTCGCAGTGGAATAAATTTGCCGCTTGGTGTAGCACTTCTAGGCTAGATCCGTTTCAGGCTAGCCCAGCAGTGGTAGCGGATTTCGTCGATCACCTTTTCACGGAGGTGAAATTAAAGGTAGGTTCCATCGAGGGCTATAGGGCCGCTATAGGGTCAAGACTCAAAGCGTCTACAGGCTACGACCCGGGCGAAGATACATCCCTATCACAACTAGTAAGACATTTTAAAGTTAACTCCCCACCCTGCCCATCCAACATAGCGCAGTGGGATTTATCGTTTGTCTTACAGTACCTTCAGCGCCCAGATGTTTTTAGTAAAGACGTGATTTCAGCAAAAAACGCAACATTAAGATTCACGTTTTTATTGGCTTTAGCTTCGGGCAAAAGAAGAGGCGAAATCCATGCCCTGGACAGAAAGATAAATAAAGATAAGGGTACATGGGAGAAGGTCAGCCTAGTCCCCAGAGCAGGATTCATGGGAAAAACCCACATCATGACCCAAGGGATGGGAACGTTCGATCACATTACTCTCCCATCCCTACCAGATGACCCCGACTCAGACGGTCTGGTCTCTTTGTGTCCCGTCAAAGCGCTGCAACAGTATTTAAAAATGTCAGAGGCCTACAGATAAAAAAATCAGAAGGCTCTCATCATTTCTTTTATGCCGAAATTTAACAAAGATCTTTCGAAGCAGTCGATCTCAAATTATATTAAAAGGATCATTTTGGCAGCCTATGACGATGCACAAATCGACCCTAACCCGTTAGGGGAATCGAGCATCAAAGCCCATCAGGTAAGGCAAGTAGCCAATTCCCTCAGGGCGGTACGTAACGTGTCCCTTTCGGATATATTAAAAACAGGTTGTTGGGTTTCCCCCAACTCGTTTGTTAAATACTATCTGAAAGATTTTTCTCAAGATGAATTGTCTGGTTTATATTCATTAGGACCGTTCGTGGCTTCAGAAACGACCATTACAGGCTGAATGTTTCTGTTGTAGGAATGCTTCCCCCAAGTTTAAGAACAAGGGAAAGCACAAGAGTAACTTCTCCAAGGGCCGTAACGGGAACAATAACAGCAACAACAAGCCACGAAAGTAACAGCCTACAAGAAGGTTTTTTCCTTCTTACTCTGAACATTTCGTCTTTCGCTCAGGTCCTTCGGACCATTTCGGTTCTGTGCTTATATTAAGTTACGGATAAACGCTGGACGGTTATGTTTAATTAAGCATTTATTTACTCCGAAGTGTTCAGGATCGCATGTGTAATGAGTACAGCCCAGTCTTCGGTCTTACGGCTACTCGGATGCTTAAGTTTTGATCTCCTTTCTTCAAGTTTTTCAGAAAGAAAGGGGGAGACCATGTCGGTCCCAGACGTACCCAGTGACCGTACACCCGTTGTAGCCGGAAGTCTGAAAGACCGGTTTATGGTTCATGGTATGAGGTACCATAGTGTCATTATGGGCTTATGGGACCATAACGGCCCCATATAGGAAAACAGTCATAAATAAGCAAAAATTTTTCTGTTTTTCATTTTATGACAATTTACAGTAGTTTTAGAACTATCTAGTCAATCGCTACGAGTTTATTTCAAATAAAACGTGGTAATTTATCAAATGGGAAGAAGAAAAGTTAGACAGCGGACTCGCTTTCTTTTCCAAGTTTGAATTGCATGTCTTGTAAGACGCTTCAGTCACCTTACTAGAAGTGTCAAAGAGTTTATTTGCGTAATTCCTATGGATTTACGATCGTTTTGTAGTACTTCTAAATAAACCTAATTGTTCATCAATACATAGCAAGTGAATAGTGAGAACTTGAGGTAGGGATCCATCCGGTGGGCGGTTGGAGGGGGATGGTGATAGTTCTCAAAAAAGATGATGGCATGGTTGGAAGCCTTTCTCATCTCAACTGACAGTTGCTGTGATATTTTTTACTTTGTTACGATTTTACCTTATGTTGAAAGACCGGAATGGTTCGCCTCCGGACTTTATTTAGGAAATCATTAAAGAATTAAAACTTAGCTGACAAGATTTATTTCTTCTTTTGCTTCGAGTGCACAGCACTCCTCGCTTACATGCAATGACCTTTTACAAGCCATAGTGTAATTCGCGACCTTTTTGGGCAGTTCAAGAATGGCAGGCTCCCCTGCTCCGGACTCAAGTCCCATTAAAAGTGGAGATAAGCGAATTCAAAGCTTTTGCGAAGTAAAACTATCGTTTTATTTCGTAAAACGAGCTTTTACGAGTAAAAGCGCAATTCGCGTTCTCCACTTTTAACTTTGATTTTAACCCGTCCCATCCATCCCCAACTAGCCTGGGCGTGTTTTACCGCCTTTGGGGCTAAAAAGGGAATGTCGTTTACACGAGACTAGCAGACGACGTCTCGGCCATCCTGATTGGTCGAAGGATGGATGGAAGGGTTAAGTGATCTTGAACGGTACCTCAAAAAGTTCTTTTTTATTTTGCGTGGTAAATATTACTGGAAGGGAACCCATTAAAAGTGGAGAACGCGAATTGCGCTTTTACTCGTAAAAGCTCGTTTTACGAAATAAAACGATAGTATAACGTAAAGTATCTCAGTTGATCTAGATAACTTGGACAGTTCATGACTTGACCGCCTTCAGTTCGTGCTTTTGGCTGGCACGAACGCTGGCAATGTAACCCAGCAAACAACCGACGTCTTTTTTTTTTTGGTTGTAAAAAAAAAAGGTTTTATTTTGGTCGCGACGACTTCACAACCATATTCTGACCTATTACCCCAAAACCCGACTTTATTCCGACGTTGAGGCGACGTCGGTTTTCTGACGTCATTCCGACGTTGCAAAAACGACCAAAAAGCGATGAACATTATTATCGCTCACCGGAAATGGAAGTCATTTTGAAGAAAAGGAAGAAAAAACGTATTTTTTACATGAACATTTTAGAATTTTGATGGCGCGTCGGTATTTTTCTTCCTAGATTGTAAAAATGTACATGGAAAATGCTTTCGTATGTATTTCACAACAGCAGTTTAATGATTAATTATCTATTAATTATATAACTCTAGTCAGTTTCAGGTGGGAATCCGACGTCGGTTCCAATTTCATATACAACCTAAAACCGACTTAATTCCGACGTCGGATTTAGGTCGGAACCCGACGTCATTCTGACGTTGAACACCCGACGTCGGTTCCATTTCATATACAACCAAAACCGGCACGTCAGTCCGACGTCAGAAACGTCGGGTCACGACGTCGACCCGACGTCATCTGACGTCTTAATGTTTGCTGGGAAGCGTTTACACAGGCACACACATACATACACACTCATACACACGCACATACCCAGTAACCCTTCCTCCAGGGCAGAGGCTACAGATTTGGGTATTGTCCGTCCGTCCGTACGTCCACCCAACGTCTGCTATTACTCCGTTTCCTGCGATATTTAGTATATAGATGGCATATCGTGGTGGGTATGTCCATGTTGTTTTTTTGTTTTGACCTTGACCTAATTTCAAGGTCACAATAGCGGCCATCGTGGATTTTCTATTTCGGTTAGGGGCTATGCTCTCTACGATGGCTTGTTTTTTTTAGGCCTGGAGTGACGAAACAATGCAGCAGGTAGTGATAGAATGCTACAAGTACTGGAGTAAAGAAAACAAGTACTTATCCCTGATGACGTCATCCGATACTCCCGCTGTGAACTCATACATGGTTTTTACGATACGCACTAACTTCCGCATTGATGAGATCAATATTTTAGTAAGGACTTTAATGAGTGTTTCATAAGTACCTAATAAGTATTAACAAGTATTTAGTTAGTATTCATCAGATAGTTCCTCTGTCTACTCAACGGTCTTCACGACACGGAATAACTTTTTGGTGAAAGTTTCATTGATATGAATATTTAATGCGTAAGTACTTAATAAGTATCTAGTCGGAGTTTAGAAAGTAATTGGAGTTTTGAAGTTTTGGAGGCTAGTGGAGAATATTTTAAAATGTGAGCATATAAAAAATGATGTATATTGACTGGATTCAAAACGAAAACCTTGCCCTTCACCGTACAATACATAGCCATGTACTTTTGGAAGCGATATCAAACGGCTGGACTTTCATACGGGGGACAGCAGCCCCCACCCCCCTCACCTCCAGACGCCGAAGCCACCGTCTCTCTCCGAGCCATTCACAGACATCTGTAATGTATCGCGGGCTGTTGTAGAACAGAGAGAACGACGGAAGCCTGCGATGGGACGGGATACCCATGAGTTCCCCTTCAACCCGCTCCAACCCCCCCTCCCATCCCCCACCCACTCACCCCGGCACCGTACCACTCACACACAAGTGTGTCAAGTTCTGTTATAGGTGATAGCGGACGGTGGGATCCTGAACGGGTACACCCTCCCCATGAGCTCCCTCCCCCCCCCACACCCTCCCTAACCCAACCACCCCCTTCCCATCTCAGCCCCGCACCATTAGCACACATGGTTCGGGTCCTGTTATAGGTGATGGCGGACGGTGGGATCCTGCACGGCGACACCCTCTCCATGAGCTCCCTCCCCCCTCCCCTCACACCCTCCCTAATCCCACCCACCCACCCCCCTCCCCATCCCAGCCCCGCACCTTTAGCACACATGGTTCGGGTCCTGTCACAGGTGATGGCGGACGGTATGATCCTGAACGGGGACACCCTCCCTGTGTGCCCCCACCCTGGTCCGCACCATTCACACACACACACACACACATGTATCGGGTACTGTTATAGGTAATGGCGGACGGCGGGATCCTTCACGGCGACACCCTCTCCATGCTGTCCACACAGAAGACGTTCGGTGTAGCGTTGTCACGTGACATGGCCCCTGCTGCACGGCTGGTGGCGTACTGTGTCATCAATGGCGAAGTCCTCACCGACAGCCTGACCTTCTATGTCAAGGACACCAAACTGCTAGAGGTAAACCCGCCGCGCTTCTGTAGCCCCCCCCCCCCCAGAGCGAACAGTGTCTCGCGGGCCACCCTACAAATCGGACCACCCCACATATTGGACCACCCCACAAATAGGGCCACCCCCAAAACCGGACCATCCCACAAATAGGACCACCCTAAAACTCGGACAGTCCCGCAAAATCAGACCACTCCACAAACTTTTTTAATTTATATTTTGAAATCTGCAAATGATTTTGGGTCTCAAAAATTATTTTCTGATATTCAAGTATCAGTCTATTGTTATATAAAAAATTCAGAAGCACCCATCTGTGAATAAAATGACTGGTCCTTGTATATAGAAGCAATTCTTGAGCTCCATAATTGTATTGTTATTATTGATATCAATAATTCAAGTTTTCACCTCCGAAATTTAATTGCCGCTTCGTTAAATTTTATATAAATGTATGTCTCCCTTGAGATTGTTAAAGTTTGTAAAATGGAATTCTGATCTCAAAAATAAATGTCCACCATCTAAAATCCAATTATTGATAGCAAAATATAAATTAATGGGATCTACATTGATTTATTGATCTCTTTAATTATATCTTGATGTCAAAAATAAGCATCAAATGTTAAACCGGCATTCCATAGAAATCGGACCACTCCGGAAATGGGACCACCCCGGAAATCGGACCACTCCGAAAATTAGACCACCCCGGGAAATGGGACCTGCCCGGAAACTGGTCGGACCCCTTCGGAAATCGGACCACTCCGAAAATTAGACCACCCCGGGAAATGGGACCTGCCCGGAAACTGGTCGGACCCCTTCGGAAATCGGACCACTCCGGAAATCAGACCACTTTCTCTCAATCCCAAGAGTGGCGCGATTTCCGGGATTCTGGATGGTTATAACCTTTTAGAGGAGCGGCTAAGGCCCTCTCCTTGTTCATTTTGAATTTCGTGTGTCACAGAGCGTTAAATTATGTTACATTGTTTCAAGCAGACAGGCACGGGCGTAACAGTGTGTTACACTGCGTTACGCGGTATCAAGCAAAAATGCACCTGTGTAACAGTGTGTTACACTGCGTTACGTTGTTTAGGCAGACCTGTACCTGTTACTGTAACAGTGTGTTACATTTCGTTACGTTGTTTTAGGCAGACCTGTACCTGTTACTGTAACAGTGTGTTACACTGCGTTACGTTGTTTCAGGCAGACCTCCATCTGTGTAACAGTGTGTTACAATGCGTTACGTTGTTTCAGACAGACCTCCATCTGTGTAACAGTGTGTTACAATGCGTTACGTTGTTTCAGGCAGACCTGCACCTGTGTAACAGTGTGTTACACTGCGTTACGTTGTTTCAGGCATGCCTGCACACTGTGTAACAGTGTGTTACACTGCGTTACGTTGTTTCAGGCAGACCTGCACACTGTGTAACAGTGTGTTACATTTCGTTACGTTGTTTCAGGCAGGCCTGCACACTGTGTAACAGTGTGTTACACTGCGTTACGTTGTTTCAGGCAGGCCTGCACACTGTGTAACAGTGTGTTACACTGCGTTACGTTGTTTTAGGCAGACCTGCACCTGTGTAACAATGTGTTGCACTGCGTTACATTGTTTTGGGGAGACCTGCACCTGTGTAACAGTGTGGTACACTGCGTTACGTTGTTTCAGGCAGACCTCCATCTGCGTACCAGTGTGTTACACTGCGTTACTTTGTTTCAGACAGACCTCCATCTGCGTACCAGTGTGTTACACTGCGTTACGTTGTTTCAGGCAGACCTCCATCTGCGTACCAGTGTGTTACACTGCGTTACTTTGTTTCAGACAGACCTCCATCTACGTACCAGTGTGTTACACTGCGTTACGTTGTTTCAGGCAGACCTCCATCTGCGTACCAGTGTGTTACACTGCGTTACTTTGTTTCAGACAGACCTCCATCTGCGTACCAGTGTGTTACATTTCGTTGCGTTGTTTCAGGCAGACCTCCATCTGCGTACCAGTGTGTTACACTGCATTACGTTGTTTCAGGTAGACCTCCATCTGCGTACCAGTGTGTTACACTGCATTACGTTGTTTCAGGCAGACCTCCATCTGCGTACCAGTGTGTTACACTGCATTACGTTATTTCAGGCAGACCTCCATCTGCGTACCAGTGTGTTACACTGCATTACCTTGTTTTAGGCAGACCTGCCCCTGTGTAACAATGTGTTGCACTGCGTTACATTGTTTTGGGGAGAGCTGCACCTGTGTAACAGTGTGGTACACTGCGTTACGTTGTTTCAGGCAGACCTCCATCTGCGTACCAGTGTGTTACACTGCGTTACTTTGTTTCAGATAGACCTCCATCTGCGTACCAGTGTGTTACACTACGTTACGTTGTTTCAGGCAGAGCTCCATCTGCGTACCAGTGTGTTACACTGCGTTACTTTGTTTCAGACAGACCTCCATCTGCGTGCCAGTGTGTTACACTGCGTTACGTTGTTTCAGGCAGACCTCCATCTGCGTACCAGTGTGTTACACTGCGTTACTTTGTTTCAGACAGACCTCCATCTGCGTACCAGTGTGTTACATTTCGTTACGTTGTTTCAGGCAGACCTCCATCTGTGTACCAGTGTGTTACACTGCATTACGTTGTTTCAGGCAGACCTCCATCTGCGTACCAGTGTGTTACACTGCATTACGTTGTTTCAGGCAGACCTCCATCTCCGTACCAGTGTGTTACATTCCGTTACGTTGTTTCAGGCTGGCCTGCACACTGTGTAACAGTGTGTTACACTGCGTTACGTTGTTTCAGGCAGACCTGCACCTGTGTAACAGTGTGTTACATTTCGTTATGTTGTTTCAAGCAGACCTGCAACTGTGTAACAGTGTGTTACACTGCGTTACGTTGTTTCAGGCAGACCTGCACCTGTGTAACAGTGTGTTACACTGCGTTACGTTGTTTCAGGCAGGCCTGCACACTGTGTAACAGTGTGTTACATTGCGTTACGTTGTTTCAGGCAGACTTGCTCATTAATAAGGGCAAGGACTTCCAAGGCGACAGGATCGAGGTCATCGGCAGCGCGACACCTGGCGGTTACATGTCGCTAAATGGCTACCACAAGACCTTCTACAATAGAGGGGGCAACTCGTTTATAGACGAAGAAAAGGTGCACTATTATTAACATTTATTAATACCAATTAATTAATATTATTAATATAATTTTATTGTTAATGTTACTTTTATTGTATTAAAAATATTATTATTATTGTTATTATTTATTTATTTATCTATTATTATTATTATTATTATTATTATTATTGTTATTATTATTAAACAATAAAACAACGCAAAACCGTGATTATAAAATTAATTATTATTTTTATCAGTATTATTAATTATTTTTATGAACAAAAATATATTCTTTGATTGTTGCTAAGGTAACAGGAGAGCTTCTGACGTATAACTATGGCAACCTTGACAACATCGATGCGCCTGCGCAGCACATTTGGTATGACGTAGACGACCAATGGCAGCGCAGCGTCTTCTTCAACCAACCATCTACAGGCATTGATCACGTGACCACGTTTAACGTATCAGGGCTTGTTGTACTGAGTGACCTCAATCTAACCATACCCGAAGGTAAAAACCTTAACGTTTATTTATAACGGGTTCGATTTTCTTTGCTGTTAACTTAAACAATGTTTGACACAGATCACACTTCACCAAATTCAACTGGTACCATTTAGATTTAATTACGTTGCCTTCTTTCAATCTAGTCTTGAAATTTTGTGTTATTTTGAAAAGCTAAGCTTTGAAATTAAGCACCAGAGGGTATGAGTTAAACTGTGGGACGGATGTGGGTGGATGATGCGGGGGAAGGGAGAGGGGGAGAGGGGGAGAGAGGGAGGTGAGGGGGGATAGGATCAACAGTGGGATCAGATATTGACGTGTATCTGTTGTATCTTTCGACACATAGATATTCCACTATATATATATATATATATTATTGCTTCATTAATTAATTGATTGATTGATTGATTGATTGATTGATTTTTATTGATGAGCAGAGGATCACTCGTGTAACGCATCGCTAGGATACGGACGCTGTCTGAACGGGGATTGTTACATGCTCTCCGACCAATGCGACGGCGTGGTCAACTGCATGGAGGACGCCTATGACGAGATGGCCTGTAAGTCACAGCTAGTCACAGAAAGTCACAGCTGGTCACAACTAGTCACAGTCAGATACATGCCTTCATAACCAATCACCAGCTCCAGTTAGCACCAGTCACATCTGGGCACAGTCAGGCACATCTAGTCAATCGGTCATATCCCGGCATAGTCACATTCAGTCACAGTCAGGCACATCCCATTACAACATATTGCCATTAGTCACAACTAGCCACATCCAGTCACAGCTATTGAAATGGATCCGAACAAAAAGTCACCATCCATCACAAACAGTCACAAACAGACATAGTTAATCGCAACCAGCCAGAAATAGTCATGTCATTCACATCTAGCAAGCCTTAACCAGTCACAGTTAGTCATAGGCCGGAAGGCCTGCTGGTACCCCATTCTGCCACCACACTCGCGTGACCCCCCTCACTCACCCTCACTCACTCACTCACCCTCCATCTCAAAGAATTTGAAGCTGCAACTTAATACACGCCACAACCAGGAGTACAGTCCCCACAGCCAGGAGGACACCCCCACAACCAGGACAGCCCCACAACCAGGAGGACACCCCCACAACCAGAAGGACATTTCCATTCCCAGGAGGACACCTCCACAAACAGGAGTACACCCCCCCCCCCACAACCAGAAGGACACCTCCACAATAAGGGGACATTTCCATAGCCAGGAGGACACCTCCACAGCCAGGAGGACATCTCCACAATCAGAGGGACATTTCCATAGCCAGGAGGACATCCCCACTCCCGCCCCTTCCCTAATTCGCCCCTCACTTTTCTGCCCTCTTACCATCAGTGACAGTTTAGAAATTTCCAGGGACATGGCACCAGGTGCGGGGTTGGAGGAGTGCACGTGAATGTATAGGAACCTACCACCTGTTCCTCCAAATCTCCTAATGATTTTGCTCTTACTTTTCCAAGGTATCAAAACAAATCCCCTCCTCGCGCCTTGGCATTTTAAATTGACTAAATATTCCATTTTCAGCACCTTTCAACTCGTCATTCAAAAATTTGAGCAAATGCCTTATAGGTTCTAAGAGCTTTAACACTTTCGCGTTTTGAACCATATGCACAAACTGGGTGTTATATATATATATATATATATATATATATATATATATATATATATATATATATATATATATATATATATATATATATATATATATATATATATATATATATATATTGAGTGCGTTCCGACGTCTTTTTGACAGGTCCTCTGACGAATCTGCCAGTACCGCGGCCTCATCGATTGGATGACCTTCACCTCGTGGCCCGGTACTTCCCGCCCACCGATTGGACGTGGGTCCGGACTTATGTCAAGTGAGCATCGTGTTATGTGATACTTACGTCATGTAATGATCATGTCTTGTGATACTTATGTCATTTGGTATTTATGGCATGTCAAAATTGCGTCATGTGTCACTTATGACATGTGATAGTTATGACATGTGACACTTATGACATGTGATAGTTATGATTGATAGTTATGACACGTGATACTTTTGAGACTGGTGTTCAGTACGAAGTGTACCGTATGAAGCTTAATCCACGCACCTTTAAGTAATGTGACTGTTATTAATTAAGCGTCATGCTATCTCACGGACTGTGTTGTGTGATGGTCATGTGACTTAACATCATGTGATTCTTCTGTAAGACTTAGACCAAGTCCGACTTCTGAACTTTTCTCAATTAGTTAATGTAAATGTTTGTAGGGCATACGTACTAAAATGTCGGCATCGCGTTTTCATTATCGCCAGTTCAAATTCAAACATATGTTCCACTTTTTCTACAGGCACACTTGTTTTGTTTTGTTTGTTTTTACAGACACACTTGTTTTGTTTTGTTTGTTTTTACAGACACACTTGTTTTGTTTTGTTTGTTTTTACAGACACACTTGTTTTGTTTTGTTTGTTTTTACAGACACACTTGTTCTGTTTTGTTTGTTTTTACAGACACACTTGTTTTGTTTTGTTTGTTTTTACAGACACACTTGTTTTGTTTTGTTTGTTTTTACAGACACACTTGTTTTCTTTTGTCTGTTTTTACAGACACACTTGTTTTATTTTGTTTGTTTTTACAGACACACTTGTTTTGTTTTGCTTGTTTTTACAGACACACTTGTTTTCTTTTGTCTGTTATACAGACACATTTGTTTTGTTTGTATTTACAGACACACTTGTTTTGTTTGTTTTTACAAACACACTATTTTTGGGTTTTTACAGACACACTGGGCAGACGGAAGTACAGCTCGAAGTCCCGGATGTTGACCGCCATTTTGTTTTGAGCGCGTTCATGCTGCACCCGGAAGAGGGCCTTTCTGTCATCAACAAACCCCTGCAGGTGCTGTATGCTCCATGTCACCCACCCCGCATCCAACTCCTCAACCCCCTCTATCCCCCTCCACCCCTCCCCCTCCATCCCCTCCGCCCCTCCCCCTGCACCCCTCTCCCTCCACCCCTGCACCCCACCCCCTCCCCCTCAACCCCCTCTGCTCCTCCCCCTGTACCCCCTCCCCCTCCACCCCTGTACGCCCCCCTCCACCCCTGCACCCCACCCCCTCCCCCTCCACCCCCTCTGCCCCTCCCCCTGTACCCCCTCTCCCTCCACCCCTGCACCTCACGGAGAGGGGACAGCATTCGCTTCGAATTCGCACCTAGAGGATAATATCACACGTTTTGATGGTGATCTTTTAAACTTTTTAGACCAAGTACTAACCGCTTCCTTAAGAAATAAATTGATAACAGTAGTAGTAATAGCAGTAGTAGTAGTAGCAGTAGGAGTGGTACTAGTGGTACATTATTAGAAGTAGTAGGAGCAGTAGTAATAGTCGCGTTGGTAGCAGCGACAGTAGTAATTGTTTATGTGTTGTGTTTACTTTCTTCAGTACAACACGAGACGAGACTTCACGATGAACGTGGAGATTCCTCCACGCATGCGCAGAGGGGAGCAGGTTGGCGTGAGGTGCACACTTTTCAACTACTGGGATCAGGACATTGAGGTTAGATTACAGAACAATCTGACCAATAGAACTCTTTGCCGGAAAGTGGCAGCATTGCGTCACCCCCTCCCCCCCCACCCCCAGCCAATAACAAAAGTGATGACGTCACCCACTGACTGAAAACATCAACGTACGCACAGCCACACAACCAATCATTCCACTCCATTCCCCCATCCCAACAATCCCCCCCCCCCCCCCACACACACACACACACCGCCACCCCTTCTCCCTGCGTGCATAAGTTCTTCAAGGGTGGCCCGAAACGCCACTCGTAAACTAGACCCTTTTTCTTAGCCTTGTCCAGTACTGCAATAATACAATCAACGCATTTTCTAAATAACACGAGCTACTTCTATTTAACTTTTACAAAGAAGGGGGAAAAAAGGAAAAAGTGAGGAAGTAAGTGATAGCACTTTTCTTGACATTATATTTTTGCAGAAATGTTACTGTTATTTTACGTGGCAAAACGCCCAATTTCACGGCAAAATACCTAAAAAACGGCTCATTAAAAATAACGAAGTATTTCGATAAAAGTGTAACTTATTACTGCTCGGGATATTTTATATATATATATATATATATATATATATATATATATATATATATATATATATATATATATATATATATATATATATATATATATATATATATATATATATATAGCATATATATATGTATATATATATATATATATATATATATATATATATATATATATATATATATATATATGCTTTATTCGTACACATATTTAGGTCCCAGTTTCTCTATTTCATAGCAGTTTTTCCTCGGATAATTCGTTCACCCGGTTAATCCGTACCAAATTCCCCGGTCCCGCGTAGTACGAATTAACGAGGGGCTTCTGTATATGTAATTCCATACGAAGTAGACTACGTTTGGTAAGTACATTAAATGTCATTTCTAGATGGTGGTTTTTCTGAGCGATATTAGAAGATTTGTTTGGTAGTTGACTTACAGTGACTCAGAATGCACAGGATAGCCATATGATCGGATAAAGGACTAGCTCTATATTGGGTTGACAGGTGGCAGTGATGTTAGTGGGTTTATTTTGCTTGTGTTGTTGTTCAACGGCCAACCTCTACGGTGGTTTGGACTGTTGTGTTTGACAGCTAACGCAGCCTTTTTGTTTGATTGACAGCTGACACAGCATCTATGTTTGATTGACAACTGACATAGCATCTGTGTTTGATTGACACCTGACACAGTCTCTATGTTTGATTGACAGTTGACACAGCCTCTGTGTTTGATTGACATCTGACACAGCCTCTATGTTTGACTGGCAGCTGACACAGCCTCTGTGTTTGACTGACAGCTAACACAGCACCTGTGTTTTGATTGACAGCTGACACAGCCCCTGTGTTTTGATTGACAGCTAACACAGGCTCTATGTTTTGATTGGCAGCTGACACAACCCCTGTGTTTTGATTGACAGGTGATAGCCATGCTGCACGGCTCCACGGATTACCGCTTTATAGCGGTTGAGGACTTCGGCATCGTCAGTTCCTACGACCCACGCACCGTGACGGGGGACGTCCAAATTATGGTCAATGTGAGTTTCGCTTTCGTATTCTCTTCCAGTAATGGCCATACAGCGTACTGGCTATTATTATTATTAATATTGTTATTACTATTACTATTATTATTATTATTATTACTACTACTATTATTATTATTATCATTATTATTTAATATCAATATTGATATTAATATTAATTCAGTGTGTGCTTTATAAAGGTTGAAGTATATTGTATTTTACTTAAAAGTTCTGTATTAAAAAGTTGTGTGGTACTGTATATTTTATTTGTGAAAAAGTATAAAAATCCAACTTGATATTCCATTTATTAAAATAAGAATTAAAAGTTAAATAAATAAAGAAATATGTCGTTTGATCTTCAGGTACGTGCTGGCTCGTTTCGTTACGTGCATTTTCCTGTTTTACCGAAAATCCAGTCCGGAGAGATCCGGATTAAGTTATCGGCACACAGCATACTCCGGACAGACGTAGAGGAACGCACTGTGGAGATCGCCGTGAGTGGGTTATTGCTCTGTCTGGGTTATTGCTCTGTCTGGGTTATTGCTCTGTCTGGGTTATTGCTCTGTCTGGGTTGTTGTTATGAGTGGGTTATTGTGCTGATTGTGTTATTGCTTTGAGAGAGTTATTGTGCTGATTGAGTTATTGCTCTGAGTGAGTTATTGTGCTGATTGTTTTATTGCCATGAGTGAGTTATTGTGCTGTTTGTGTTATTGCTCTGAATGAGGTATTGTGCTGATTGTGTTATTGCTTTGAGTGGGTTATTGTGTTGATTGCGTTATTGCTTTGAGCGAGTTATTGTGTTGATTGCGTTATTGCTCCGAATGAGTTATTTTGCTGATTGCGTTATAGCTTTGAGTGAGTTATTGTGCTATTGTGTTATTGCTTTGAGTGAGTTATTGTGCTATTGTGTTATTGCTCTGAGTGAGTTATTGTGCTGATTGTGTTATTGCTCTGAGTGAGTTATTGTGCTGATTGTGTTATTGCTTTGAGTGAGTTGTTGTGCTGATTGTGTTATTGCTTTAAGTGGGTTATTGTGCTGATTGTGTTATTGCTTTAAGTGGGTTATTGTGCTGATTGTGTTATTTCTGTGAGTGAGTTATTGTGCTGATTATGTTATTGCCCTGAATGAGTTATTGTGCTGATTGCGTTATTGCTCTGGGTGAGTTAATGTGCTGATTGTGTTATTGCTTTGAATGAGTAATTGTGCTGATTGTGTTATTGCTTTCAGTGGGTTATTGTGCTGGTCGCGTTATTGCTTTGAGTGAGTTATTGTGCTATTGTGTTATTGCTCTGAGTGGGTTATTGTGCTGATTGCGTTATTGCTTTGGGTGAGTTATTGTGCTGATTGTGTTATTGCTTTGAATGAGTTATTGTGCTGATTGTGTTATTGCTCTGAATGAGCAATTGCGCTGTGTTGATATTGATAAACAAGTGATGATATTCTCTTTAAAAAATCTTCACCTTTTTTGTCTGCATCAAGGCAACCTCTGAATTAGGACAACACTAGAGCCGACAAAAGTGGTCCTAATTTAGAAATGGTCCTTTTTAGAGGCTGTTAAAAATCAGAGCGAAAGGCAACGTAACCACACAAAAGCCTGTCTAAATTCGGGGAGTGGTCATAATTTAGAGGAGGTCTTATCGATACGCATTACTGTAGATAAATCAAAAGTAAAAAAAGTATAAAAAAAACTGGAGAAGTAGTGCCATGCATCGCTGAAACACACCCCGTTTCGAATGCTGCAAAGTGGGAGGATTTTTTTCAGTACGAGGGCGTTTTGAATGACGACCAGACGCCCTACTTAGTGGATCTGGTCAACCAGGGCTCAGTGATTATACCCGACTTTGACATCGTCATGCCGGAACAGTTTTACGTGCCTGGACAGCGGGAGCTTCTCTACGTGCCTGGATCCAACACGTGTACTATGTTTATCTGGGGTGAGTACAGGAGTGGTATTCTGCTCTGTCCTTATATTTAAGGACGTCCTTATTCTTGAGATTAGATGATTCATGCTTAATTTTTATCCTGATTTTTTAAAAGACTTTGTTAAGTTTGAGGATATAGTTGAACAGCTTTTTTTATCCTTATTTTTAAAAATAAGGGCATTTATCCTTATTTTTTAAAATTAAAACGTTTTGTGTGACATAACACAATTTACAAGTTGTTTCTTCCAAGAGTTTGGAGTAATCCTTGCATTATAATCCGAGGGCAGAAATGACGCCATTTTCAGTACTTTTTATGTCTTCCGGTTATATATTTTTTTCACGCGAAAATTTTAAAGACTGGGCCGGCAGGTCGATTTCTATTTTTTTACTTGAAACCGGGTTACATCTTTTTTATTTGCTATCTGTGTGACCCGGCCAGGATATGGGAAAAACATTTTTTTTATGTTCGTCGTCTAAAGGTCGGCGTTTATGTTGTTATTTACGACAGGTGACGTCGTATCACCGGGTTTTTACGAGGACTACTTAACGACGGAGGGCATGGTGGCGGAACCACACGACTCCGCGGATGGATATATGTTTGATTTCGCAGTTAATTTGCAGACACTGCACTTCCTGCGTGGAACAAATGCCCTGGACAGCGATGCCGAGTCCAAGGCACTAGAATTCATGCAATCGAGTAAGATACACGTACGACGTTGTTGTCCCACAGCTAACCTCTACGGCGGTTCGGTCGGTTGTGCGTTGTTCCCCAACAGCCAACCTCTACGGCGGTTCGGTCTGTTGTGCGTTGTTGTTCAACACCCAACCTCTTCGGTGGTTCGGCCTGTTGTGCATAACATCTTTTTATTTCGCAGACCCACTTTAGATTCCACTAAAAATGTTACTCATATCAGAGAATAACCACTTTTTAAAATATGTTCAACAACCAACCTCTACGGCGGTTTGGTCCGTTGTGTGTAATACCTTTTAACTCCGCCGACCCTCAGGAGATTCCGCGAAAATAATACTCATAAAAAAGTGCGACTACTTTTTTTAAAAAATTCCATCCGCTCTGTGTTTATACATAACAGATAGATCTCATCAGAGGTCAGCTGTTTTATAACAACGATACGCACTAGCGTGAAACATAAGCAACATATGGTGCACATAAATAGCGCAGAATGACAATATATGGCAACCACATTTAGAAAACATTATATTCATATATTAGACCATTCTAAATATGTGTTACATAACACCTGTCTTTAATTGATCTTAGAATCTTTTGTCAATTTTCGATAAGCCAAGATTGAGTTGTTTCAATGATGATATGTGATTATGAGATATGACTAAAATATCGAATTTGCTATGAGATACGTTTACATCATATACAGTGTTTAAAACGTTGCAGGCCTTACCTTGTAACACCCTGTATCTGTAGTGACGTTTTTGATATTTTGTAACACCCTCTAGCTGTAACGACATTACGTATTTTTTGTAGCACCCTGTAGCTGTAACGGCAATTCGTATTTTTTGTAGCACCCTGTAGCTGTAACGATATTTCGTATTTCTTTGTAGCACCCTGTATATCTGTTACGGCATTTCGTATTTTTTTGTAACACCCTGTAGCTGTAACGACATTTCGTATTTTTTGCAACACCCTGTAGCTGTAATAACATTATGGATTCATTGCAACAGCCCCAAAATGCATAACGTTTTCTTATAACGTAAGAGCAATAAGTTTTCGTCAAATAAACAAGTGTTGTTTAAACGTTAAATAACTAGAACAACCCCTCGACACCTCCTCAACGATCCCCCCTCTCACTCACGACAACTTCTAACGACTTCCTCCACACGACTCCTCCCAAGTGACTACCCCAACGAAACCCCCCTCCCCCCGCCCCGCCCCGCCCCGCCCCGCCGCACCCCAACGACGCCCCGAACAACTCCGTCATCTCCAACCCCTCTCCCCCCCCCCCCCACACGATCCCACGACTCACGAAACCCCCAACGACTTCCCCTCCCAGTAAATGCCCCCTCCCCAAATGACTCCCCCACCCCCCCCCCCTCAACGTACCTTTACTGTTCAGTTATTCTTGAGTTATTGTTCAGTTATAGCGAGGCAGTTTTCTTACATGCAAGATGACGGATCGTTCAAGATGTTCAGAAGATCAGAGAAGCCGTGCCTCTGGTATGTCGCTTTTTCTGATGTTGAAATCTGTGTTGCTGTGTGTTGCTGCATGTTGTTATATGTTGTTGTATGTTGTTATGTGTTGCTATGCGTTGCTCTGTGTTGTTATGTGTTTTTTATGTGTTGCTATGTGTTGTTTTGTGTTGATATGAAAGACAAATTAGGGTTTTTTTTAATAGTGCCGTGGAAGAATAAAAGAATCAGCCCGACACACTGAGTTTGACCACAGTGTGTCTCATGGTTTTGGTTGGCCGGCTGGGGTGGGGGGTGGGGGATGGGGCTGGGGCGGAAATTTAAGCCCGGGGCACAGCGCTTAGGAGCAGCAAACATTACCAATCGACCAAGCCCCCACCCTACCCAGCCGCACCCCTCCTCATCCCTGTGTCAAAGCAAAGACAAAGAAAATCAAATAAATAAAACATGGTTATATTTTTGTGATGACGTAGGCTGACGTCATGGATCTTGCGCGTCTTCCACGACGCGCACGCGTCAGAGTGGAGCGAGGACCTGTACGTGGAGACGGAGACCCTGAACAAGATAGCGCTGTGGCTTGCGGGCCAGCTCAAGTGGGTGAGCGAGCAGGAGGGACGCTGGGAGGAAACGTCCGAGCACTATTATGATAGAAACATGCTGGTAAGTGTCACCGCTTCCCCCCCGTCCCCACCCCCACACCATCCCCCCTCCCACCCCCCCTCAAATCGGGGGGATTCGGTCAAGTGTCCCCTATGTCTGGATCAAGTGTCCCCACCATATCTGGTCAACTGTCCCCCATGTCTTGGCGAAGTGTTCTCCATTTCTGGTCAAGTGTCCCCTATGTCTGGGTCAAGTGTCCCCCCCCATATCTGGTCAAGTGTCCCCCCATGTCTTGGCGAGGTGTCCTCCATTTCTGGCCAAGTGTCCCCTATGTCTGGATCAAGTGTCCCCCCCCATATCTGGTCAACTGTCCCCCCATGTCTTGGCGAAGTGTCCTCCATGTCTGGTCAAGTGTCCCCTATGTCTGGGTCAAGTGTCCCCCCATATCTGGTCAACTGTCCCCCCATGTCTTGGCGAAGTGTTCTCCATTTCTGGTCAAGTGTCCCCTATGTCTGGGTCAAGTGTCCCCCCATATCTGGTCAACTGTCCCCCATGTCTTGGCGAAGTGTCCTCCATTTCTGGTCAAGTGTCCCCCTTGTCTTGGTCAAGTGTCCCCCCCATATCTGGTCAACTATCCCCCCATGTCTTGGCGAAGTGTCCTCCATTTCTGGTCAAGTGTCCCCTATGTCTTGGTCAAGTGTTCCCCCCCATATCTGGTCAACTGTCCCCCCATGTCTGGGTCAAGCGTTCCCCATATCTGGTCAAGTGTCCCCTATGTCTGGGTCAAGTGCCCCCCCCCATATCTGGTCAACTGTCCCCCCATGGCTTGGCGAAGTGTCCTCCATTTCTGGTCAAGTGTCCCCTATGTCTGGGTCAAGTGTTCCCCCCTCATATCTGTTCAACTGTCCCCCCATGTCTTGGCGAAGTGTCCTCCATTTCTGGTCAAGTGTCCGCTATTTCTGGGCCAAGTGTCCCCCCCCATATCTGGTCAACTGTCCCCCATGCCTCTGCCAAGTGTTCCCCCTGATCGATGTCAGTTATCCGTCATATCTCGGCCAAGCAATAATGACCTTTTTTTATAAGCATGACGTCACATTGAACCTGAATATGAAGGGCTTAAGCAAAACATACACATATTGGGCAACTCCATGTTACTGGTAGCTATTTCCCTCCGACGCCCAACTCCGCCCCCCCCCCCTCCCTAGCAATAAATAAATAAATAAGAGACACTGTGAACGTAACACTGATGACGTCATATTCCAGCCGTACTCTCTGGATTACATGAACGTCACTCACACGTGGCATCTTGCCGTCACAGCTCACGTCGTCATCACGCTGTCCTCTGCCGACAGACTCACCGGGGTACGTCATGTCCTCTTTGTCTAGTGACATAATGACTTGAATGACAGCGTGTAGTAGACGGTAATGAGAATTTGTTGTGAAAGTTTTCTTTATTAAATAATAATAATAATAATAATAATAATAATAATAATAATAATAATAATAATAATAATAATAATAATAATAACAAGAAGAAGAAGAAGAAGAAGAAGAAGAAGAAGAAGAAGGAGAACCCTTGATGGTGTTGAGACAAGTTGTAATGGTGGTGGAGATGGTTGCGGTGGTTGTGGTGGTACTAACAGTAGTGCTAGGCATAGTGAGACAGGCAGTAATGGTGGTGGGGGTGATGCTGGCGGGGGGTGGTGGTGCAGGCAATGCCTGTGGTGGTGGTGGTGGTAGTGAGATAGGTGGTAATGGTTTGGGTGCCGATGGCAGTAGTGGTGGTGGTGGTGGTGGTGGTGAGATAGGTGGTAATGGATGGGGTGCCGATGGCAGTAGTGGTGGTGGTGGTGGTGGTGGTGAGATAGGTGGTAATGGATGGGGTGCCGATGGCAGTAGTGGTGGTGGTGGTGGTGGTGAGATAGGTGGTAATGGATGGGGTGCCGATGGCAGTAGTAGTGGTGGTGGTGGTGGTGGTGGTGGTGGTGGTCAGATAGGTGGTAATGGATGGGGTGCCGATGGCAGTAGTAGTGGTGGTGGTGGTGGTGGTGGTAGTGAGATAGGTGGTAATGGATGGGGTGCCGATGGCAGTAGTGGTGGTGGTGGTGGTGGTGGTAGTGAGATAGGTGGTAATGGATGGGGTGCCGATGGCAGTAGTGGTGGTGGTGGTGGTGGTGGTGGTAGTGAGATAGGTGGTAATGGATGGGGTGCCGATGGCAGTAGTGGTGGTGGTGGTGGTGGTGGTGAGATAGGTGGTAATGGATGGGGTGCCGATGGCAGTACTGGTGGTTGTGGTAGTGAGATAGGTGGTAATGGATGGGGTGCCGATGGCAGTAGTGGTGGTGGTGGTGGTGGTGGTGGTGAGATAGGTGGTAATGGATGGGGTGCCGATGGCAGTAGTAGTGGTGGTGGTGGTGGTGGTGGTGGTAGTGAGATAGGTGGTAATGGATGGGGTGCCGATGGCAGTAGTGGTGGTGGTGGTGGTGGTGGTGGTGGTGGTGAGATAGGTGGTAATGGATGGGGTGCCGATGGCAGTACTGGTGGTGGTGGTAGTGAGATAGGTGGTAATGGATGGGGTGCCGATGGCAGTAGTAGTGGTGGTGGTGGTGGTGGTGGTGGTAGTGAGATAGGTGGTAATGGATGGGGTGCCGATGGCAGTAGTGATACATTCGGCCTGCTTGTGTTCGTCTTATAGTGATTTTACGTTCTTTTAAAATAAAATAATCAGAATCGAAAGGTGTTTATGGACATTTTCTTGACACTTTTGTTGACACTTCAGGAAGCTAAAAGCGCTGTCCAGGAGACTACCATTGCCGCGAGTGAGTATCTTAGCAACAAAATCCCGGATGTGACGGATCCCTTCCAGATGGCCATGGTCGCGTACGCGCTCCACAAGAGTAACCACAACGCGCGCGACGAGGCTTATCACAAGCTCAAGTCCATGAAGAGAGAAAGTGAGTGCAAATCAACCCAGCATAGGACCACCCCGCATATAGGTCCACCTCACAAGTAGGATCACCACACATACAGGACTATCTCACAAATACGTCCACCATGTATAAGACACCATCGCACAAATAGGACCATCCCTCACATAGGACCATCCCTCACATAGGACCACCACTCACATAGGACCACCACTCACATAGGACAACCCCTCACATAGGACCACCCCTCACATATGACCACCACTCACATAGGACCACCACTCACATAGGACAACCCCTCACATAGGACCACCCCTCACATATGACCACCACTCACATAGGACCACCACTCACATAGGACCACTCCTCACATAGGACCACCGTTCACATAGGACCACCCCTCACATATGACCACCACTCACACAGGACCACCACTCACATAGGACCACCACTCACATAGGACAACCCCTCACATCGGACCACCCCTCACATATGACCACCACTCACATAGGACCATCCCTCACATAGGACCACCCCGAGCATGAAACCATCTCACAAACATGCTGCTATATCAAACCACCACACAAATAGGACCATCACGCACATGAAACCACCTCAGAAATAGGATCATCACGCATATGGGACCACCTCACAAATAGGAGACCATATCACATATATTTTTCAACAGTATACAGTGTTCTTGGTGTCTTCCATTATGAAGAACTCCCAAAGTGTCGTCCATTATGAGGAACTCCCAAAGTGTCTTCCATTATGAGGAACTCCCAAAGTGTCTTCCATTATGAAGAAATCTCAAAGAATAAAACATTAATCCGGAAATCGGAACACCCCTCTCCCTCCTCCTCCGCTCGTTGGATTCCCCACTTTACACTTTTACGTTGTACTTCTGCGCCTGCAAACTCCGCCCCCAACCTTCATCCCCACTTTTTTTGTGGTAACAAGTATTTAAACAAGGAAAACATTTCAGTACTGACCGGAGTACTTACTGAGTGTGTACTGTTCTGTCTTACAGCTGAATACGTATACTGGGCAGGGATAGAAGTACCACCGAACCCGGTCGAGATCGTGGACACTCGTGTCATACTCCTCGGCCGTGGGGATTACATCAACAATGGCAATGCCGTCATCGCTACGTCATACGCGCTGCTGCTCTACTTGGCGTATAACGAGTGGGCGGAGTCAAAGCCAATCATGGAGTGGATTCACACGCAGCATAATGACGTGCATGCGCACTCGTCCACGCAAGATACGCTCATCGCGCTGCAAGTAAGTCTGCCTCCTCCACCCCCTACTCCTCTGTCCCCCCCCCCCCACCCCACCTACACCCCCACTCCCGCCCCCGAGGAATGGAAGGCAGGGATCTACGAGGAATCTAGGAGCGACACTCGTCCACGCAAAGATATTTTCATTGCCCTTCAAGTAGGTCTGCCTCCTCCAACCCCCCCCCCCCCCCACAGTTATGCTTCTGCCCCGAACCCCCACCCCTACATCCACCACAGACCCGGAGGAAAGGAAGGCAGGGAGGAATCTAGGAGAGTCACTCATTCACGCAAGATACACTCATTGCCCTCCAAGTTTGTCTGATTCCTCCACTCCCATCCCCGCTAGTGGGGGCGGGACGAGGAGGGAGGGGGAGGGTTGTCCGGAAAAAGGAAGGCAGGGATGAATCAAGGCTGATCACGATGGTGGGGGGGGCGGGTGGTGGGGGGGGGGGCAGGGGACGGGCTAACATCCCGTTTTTTGTAAAAAAAAAATTTCCTAAAATAGTGATGGGTTTTAGCCCCACTCGTAGTTCCCGTGGACCAAGCTTAACTTTTGATGAAGAAGTTGGTTAAAAGCGGAAAGGAAAGACGTCCTTCCTCGCAATATACGATCACAGATCCTTCCTCCCCTCCACCCCAAGCCACCCCCTGCCTCCCTCCTCCCCCTTCTATCCTCCGCTGGTCTTATTATTAGACAGCTCACGTAGAAAGTTAACTCTCATTTGGTTTTGGTACATCGATTTCTCGAAGCCTTGATAGAGAGAGTTAGTCACCAGCTAACATCCTGTGAACATTTTACGTATGTTACATATTTTTTTAAATGATTATATCTCAGGCACTGACGGCGTACGCCTTCAGGGAGACGAACCGGGAGTTCTATAAAATGAAGATCACCTTGACTGCCACTAAACCCACGGAGCCAGCCTGGGAACACACGGTCAACCTTAACAGCTCCAATTTCGCCACCAGGTTCGAGTTCACTGTGAGTTCTTTAATTGCTAAGTCCGGTGTTCAGGGCAAATACCCTCACCAGCACCCCACCCTCCCACCACCCCCACTCCCGCGCCCTACTCCACACTTCCATGCCAACAACCCCCCTCCCCCCATCCCCATCTCCCTCACCCCCACTATACACTCCCAAGCCAACATCCCCACCCCACCTATCTTACTCCACACTCAAATCCCAACAAGCCACCACCCCAACCCTAGGCTCCCCAGCCCCATGCTACACTTCCATGCCAACATCCCCCAACCCCACCCCACATCCCCCACCCACACTCCCATGCCAACAACCCCCCCCCCCAACCACCGCACCCCACACCCCTTAGTTAGCGAAAGTGTTAGTCATTTTTCCATGTTTATTTTAATAAGGAGATCAAATTTGGAGGGATTTTCTTCAATTTAGTTTGATTAAGGGGTACAATTCTTATATTTATTTTGATAAGGCTGCAGACTTGAGCAGAATTTAATTGTGTTTAGTTGCAAGTGGGGGAAACATTTGTTAGAATTATCTTGGGCTTATCGGTATTATGCCATAGTATTTGGTAAAATTTTATACTTTGATTAGGTGGTAGAATTTGGTAGAATTTTATACTTGGGTTAGGTGGTAGAATTCGATAAAATTTCACACTTGGATTAGGCGGTAGAATTTGGTAGAATTTTATACATGGGTTAGGTGGTAGAATTCGATAAACTTTCCAACTTGGATTAGACGGTAGAATTTGGTAGAATTTTATACATGGGTTAGGTGGTAGAATTCGATAAACTTTCCAACTTGGATTAGGCGGTAGAATTTGGTAGAATTTTTTACTTTGAGTAGATGATGGAATTGTTAGAATTTTTACATGGATTAGGCAGTAGAATTTAGCAGAATCTCATACCTTATTTGACGGTAGAATTTGGAGTAGAATTTTCGCATTTTTTTTTAAACTATTTCAGCTGGACGAGGCTTGGGGTGAGATCCGCGCGAGGGCTGAGGGCACTGGATACGCATTCATGCACGTACGTGGAGTCAATAAAATCTTCTTGTTGTATGGGTGCGTGTTTGTGCACGCAAGACGGTGAGGTGTATGTGTGAGGGGGGGGGGGTGCGGGATGGGGCGGGATGGGGCGGGGGGGGGGGGCAGGGGGGTGTTGGTTCATATCCAAAAGCTTCTTATCTCAATCTACAAGATTGTATATTTCAAATTCTATCATATATAAAGGGTACGAGCGCATATTTGTCTTTTAACCTCTCCTCCTGTGTCCTGCCTCCTCCCTCCTATACGTAAAATAATAAACCCACAGCGTGTGGACTGATCCGAAAAACCCTGAAGGTAGCCTGTAGAATGCTGCGCAAGGCTGAGAGAGGTTTTTATTTCATGATTTTTGGCACAAATATATTTTCTTAAAAGTTACACATTTTTGCACTCCTCTGCGATGCTTTCTGTCACGTGGTCAAGTTATTGTTATGACGATGCTAAGTACACTATTTCAGTAGTGCGTAGCGTGACGTTTTCGATACTGGAAGAGCGTTGAGTACCGCTGTGTGTACCTACCGGGCGTATCTACCACCCAAAATACTACTGTTTCCTTTGTACACATACTGGCAAATATGAAGTAAATTTTGTGACGTCATCCTTTCATTATACTATTAGTACTCAGACAGTTCCAGACAACCCCCGGCAGATTACGTCTGAAAAGGAACAGACAGACAGACAGACAGACAGAAAAAACATACAGAAAGACAGACAGACAAAACATACAGAAAGACAGGGCACACAGACAGACAGACAGACAAAACATACAGAAAGACAGGGCATACAGACAGACAGACAGACAAAACATACAGAAAGACAGACAGACAAGACATACAGAAAGACAGGGCACACAGACAGACAGACAGACAGAAAGGACATACAGCCGACAATTCTTAACTACATTGTTTTGAAAAGAAAATTATCAAATTCACCACCAAAGCGTTTATTTATTATAAAATATGACGATGCATCATGTGACAATGTCACGTGACGTGTTTCTATTTTTGGAAACAGTTATCCGCCTTCCACAACGTTGAACACCAGTTTCTTGTCAACAATCCGGACTGGGAACATCCGTTTTCATTTGAGATGACGTCACAGAATTTCCACGGGCGCAATGCAAGCAAGGGAGATCTGACATTCTGTGCAAGGTCAGTGTAAAGTTATCAATGCAATTTATGCTCCCTTTGCCCCCCCCCCCCCCCTCATTGCAAACTTTCAATATGATTTATGCTCCCGCTGTCCTTCTTAGTTTGAACCATACGGTCTAGTTTATGCCTTCAGGTTTCTCTCAGTATAAATTCATCTGTTTAATTTATGGTTGGACCCCCCTCCCCCCTCCCCCCTCACCCTATCCCTAGGATTGGCCATTACTTCGGAAACTTCCCCTCCCTAAACTTTTAAGTTTAATCTATGCCTTATACTTTTCCTATCACATCTCTGTGTAATCTTATTTTGACCCCCACCCTCGACCATCCCCCCTCCATGCCCGTTGATCGTAAATGCACGCGTACGGAAAACAATAGCAAGCCAGGCTGTGGCTTAATTCATAGCGCTTTCATGGGCAAAACCCAGCCCCTCCTTCTCCTTCTCTCCCCCTCCTTCTCCCCCTCCTTCTCCCCTTCTCCCCTTCTTCTCCCCGCCTAATCCCCCCTCCCCTCCTCTACCTCCTCCTGCCCTCCTTCCTGCATACGTACCAGTATGTATACCCTCACGTCCCCGTCCATAAAAAACACAACCAAAAAAAAAAAAAAAAACAAAGGGCAAAAAAACCTGAGAGGTCTTAGTGGCGGCTATGACAGGTCTAAATGGCAGCCATTACAGGTCTAAATGGCAGTCACGACAGGTCTAAATGACAGCTATGACAGGTCTAAATGGCAGTCACGACAGGTCTAAATGGCAGCTGTGACAGGTCTTTAAAAAGTAATTTTGGCTCAGGCATTTTACTGGATAGCACTTTTTGTCACCAGGCCTAAAACAACAGGCCCAATCGGTTGATGAGGACAGCCGTGGTATCTCAGGAATCCCGATTCCCCCAATCAAGATTTATGTAATGTATGTCTCCCACTCCCACCCCATCCCCCACTTCCACTGCCCCCAGACCCATCCTCCCACTCCCAACCCAATCCTCCCACTCCTAGCCCCATTCCCCCACCCCAGCCCCATCCTCACACCCTTAACCCCATCCTGGCACCCCCAGCCCCATCATCCCACCCACAGCCCCATCACCCAACCCCGAACCCCATCTTCTTACCCCCAGCCCCATCCTCCCATCCACAGCCCCATCCTCCCACCCCCCATCCCATCCTCCCACCCCCAGCCCCACCCCCACCCATAGTCCCATCCCCTCACTCCCAGCCCCGTCCCCCCAGCCACAGCCCCATCCACCACCCAGAGCCAGCTTCATTCTCCCACTCCCAGCCCCATCCTCGAACCCTTAACCCCATCCTCCCACCCCAGCCCCATCCCCCCACCCCCAGCCCCATCCTCGAACCCTTAACCCCGTCCTCCCACCCCAGCCCTATCCCCCCATCCACCCATCTCCAGCCCCATTGTATCTGACCTAGCGGCATGACCTTTCTCTAACTGAAGGTTTCTGCGTGCGGACATCACTAACTACACCGGCATGGCGTTCATCGTTCTGGAAATCCCCACCGGCTTCATCGTGTCACGTGACACTATAGAGCGCATGTATGCGTCAGGTGTGCCGGGCCTGAAGAGGGTGCGATTCCGGGACCAGACTCTCATCCTCTTCTTTGATTACGTAAGCATATCCGTATACACTGCATCTTTGTTTTTAAAATTTGAAAAAAAAAAAGTTTTATGAAATGGTAGCCCTGCAAAACATAGCGATTTTTACATAACACACTGAGATTGGAAGCTTTATCATGATCATGATCATGATCATGATCATGATCATCATCATCATGATCATGATCATCATCATCATGGTCATCATCATCATCATCATCATCATCATCATCATCATCATCATCATCATCATCATCATCATCATCATCATCATCATCTCATCATCATCATCATCATCATCATCATCATCATCATATCATCAGTATCATCATCAACATTATCATCACCATCATCATCATTATCATCACCATCATCATCAGTTATCATCATCATCATCATCAGTTATCATCATCATCATCATCATCATCATAATCATCCTCATTATTATCATCATGTCATCATCATTATTATTATATTATCATCGTCATCGCCAATTATCATCATAATTATCATCATCACAACATCATTATATCATCATCAGTATCGACATCAATTATCATCATCATCATCATCATCATCATCATCATCATCACTATTGCTATTTTTATTATAGCTACTACTATTATAATCACTTGGTTAAATATACTACCCCCTCCGTCAATGGCGCAATCTTAATGACGTCATACTGGCGCATTTGCACAGATCTTACAGACGCCGACGTGCGTGACGACAACGATCGACCGCTGGTACCCGGTGGCGAACGTCAGCATCAACCACCTCGTCAATGTGTTTGAGTACAGCGAATCAGGTGCGGGCTATGGCCATCAATCACTCCCACTCCCCTCCCCACGGCCCAAGCCCCGCCCACCTCCTAACCCCACCCATCCTCACACCGACCCACTTCTCCACCTCGTCAATGTGTTTGAGTACAGCGAATCAGGTGCGGGTTATGGCCATCAATCACTCCCACACCACGCCCCCAAGCCCCGCTCCGCCCACCTCCTAACCCCACCCATCC